>KK119435.1:263980-345954 GCA_000611955.2 Stegodyphus mimosarum
GCTGAATATGAGCAATTTTCACACAGGTTTACAGAAATTTTTCTGCGTTGAGCCACAGACCTCGCCATTGGTGAACAATACGTTCTTTCAGCTTTTTTAAATTGCAAATATTGGTTTATTATTTTATTTTTTGTCGCTACAGATGTATTTAAAGATATTGCAATTGATTTCTGTATCGGCTACATTCTCTGTTTTTACCAATGATTTAAGTTTAGAAACACAGAAACAGTGCGTACGTTTTTCGGGTATTCGTTCGGAGTCTTCTTTTCATGTAGAAGTAATGACTAACGGTTTTCCCCTTTCCGATTAGTAATGTTCCTTATCTGGCAATTGGAAATATTAATACCATGCATTTCACAATGTTTTTGAATTATGGAATCGAAATATTTACCTTTGGAAACCACAAATGCATATCCTTCAATCCACAGCTTCTTTACTTACGACATTTTGAAAGAAGAATAAATTTAAAATTAGCAGACGTTATGTCTCTTTTTCCAATTATAACCTGCTACCAGAAACTTCATTCTAAAACATTTTGCTTTTCTTAAATCTTTATCGAAATCGCTCTAAAAATGTGTAAACAATCCTCTGTGTATATGGACTTGGGTGTGGGAGCTATTTGCATTGAATGAATGCAAAAAACATCAAAAAGAAGAAAAAAATTATTTTACTAGGGCCGCATGCTGTGATTTTTTATATTATTCTGCTATTAGAATTACACTGAGATCAGATGTTTTCATCCACTTTAAACGTGCCGTAAGACACATTCTTCGCCTGAATGTCGCTACAATTACTGCTAGCGCGGAGTCTTTTTACTAGTTGAAAACAGTGGAGCATTCAAGAAAATTTCAGTCAACGTTTGTTTGGCTGCTTGCCAACGTTTGTTAGTCTCCACCATCTAATTACTATTAAAATTTTAAGTTCACATTTCTGTTAATACAAGAGAAGGAGATTAAGTTTTGCGGAAATCGCGCATTTGATCAGTTTAAAATTTTGAAAAAAAAGGTTGTTTAAAGAGTCTTAGGGTTTTTGTTGTTATTTACGTAGACGTATAGGAAAATATAAAACATATATACAGTTAAAACAATTTTTACAATTAAAATTAGAGTTTCTACGCAAAAATAAACCATTCGGCAGCGGGTAAGAAGGCCGATTTTTCGGTGCACAAAATGAAAGTTTACTTTTGTCCTTACTCGCCAAAACGACACTGAAGGCGTAGAAACTGATGTTAATTTGTTGTGGACGTTATGATGAGTCAATATATGGGATAATTTAAAAACTTAAATGATAATTCCAGAATGGATTAAGCATGATTTAATTCGCAATAATAAAAGAAGACGTTATCTTTGTTGTTGCGAAGCTAGTTTTTCTAGACTGCAACAAATCCACTATTCTGCTAAGTTTCAAATGTAAACAAATATGGCTGATACTATGGTAAAAAAATTCGGCTTAGCCGCACTCAAACAACTTTTAAATTGCTAATAATTGCCCAACTACTGCATTCTGGTTATCTAAAAGCATAAAATCCTTAACTGGAAGATTTAAAACAACGTAATTCAATCATTTTAAAGCAAACAATGCACAATTTACCAACGTATAAGAATTAAAAAAGCTGAGCTCACAGAGTCGAGTGACAAAGTAGCAGATATATATATATATATATTATATATATACTTTTGGTGCAGCCGATTACAACCAAAAAGGGAGGTGCACAACTACATTTTATAGCAGTCCTATATACAAAATTGCAGCGTTCTGAGGCTACATGTTTTTGAATATGCGAGATACATACGTACGTACATACAGACGCCGCAAAAATAATCTTTTCTGAATCCATTTTCGCAAAAGCATTGTTAAATTGCATTCGATAGCGTTCAAAATTGATATTTTTGTTGAACTTCGGTACCGAAATTTTTCGTGACTACGATACTTCCTTTTCTTCGTACAAAGAAGTAAAAATATCGAAGAAAAGTTTAAATTACTTCACTGGAATAAGTCCTACATATGTCATTTTATACCGACCTTTCTGTTTTTCCTTAGTACCGTTTGCATAGAGTCCTTTTATTAGCTCTCAATGAATTTGTCTTTAGTGGCATATAAGAAAGAATGTTCAAGTAAATAAGGAAAAAAAACTTTCACGTCTTAGGCGCATTTAATCGAAACTACTATCTAACTCAGGAAAGGTTTTAGACATTTAATTTTATCTCTTTGGAATTCACACGTAGAAAAAATAATAAAGATAGAAAATCATTGCCTCTGAATGCTGCAAAATTATTTCATACGAATAGCGAAGTAAATAACACCACCTTTTTTTTTCAAGGTGTTTCGATCCTTTTTGTGGTGTAAGATTACATTCAATTTATTTGAATTTCACCAAGAAAATGACATCACAGTTATTATTAGCAAACCAAAGATCCTTTTATCTATTTATTTATTTGAAAAACCGGTAAACAATGCTAGCAATTCCAAAGAAACTTTATTTGGAAGATCATTTCCTTATCTGACAGTGAAATATCAAAATTATGCGATAATTAGCTCAATCGGCTCAGGAGAAATGAATTAAAAACGGATTTCAATATTTGACTCGAGCAAATGAATGGAGAGACCAAACTTTAAAATCCATGTAAAAGCTGTTTACGAAAATATTACCAATTAAAGACATACAAATTCCCTCGCTGTAACATGAATATCCTAGAGAACATTAATTCCTTATCAGTTATTATTTTTCAGTCCATGTGATTACCAGAAAATTAAAATTCAGAAAGAAATTGCGTCCTGGCCTATAACGCTAATTGAAGTGATAAATATTTTGCTCTCTCGCTTCTAGATACAATTCTCATTAGGAAAGATTATGATTTAGAGAGAAAGCTGGTGAAAATGAATGAAAAAAAAGCGCAGAAAATGATGTTGTTAATGAACTAAAGAAAGACTCTGTATAAAAATTCAATAATGACGATCTATTTGTTTTAATTAAGAGGCGATTCTTTCATTACAATTACTCATTAGAGTTTTTAATTTTACCAAGTTACGTTTCATAAAAAGGTAAGTATTATCCTCAGCTTTCGGGAAATATTTTTTGGCGTAACATGAAAAGATTTATTTTTGTTCATACGGTTTTCGGCTTTTTTGGTTTCTAATATATGGTTTTAAGCTTTCTTTTGGATCATATTCGAAGACAGCTGTGATATCTGAGGAAGTAATTTGCTTTTAATTATTTCGCTTGAGGTTTTCGTAACAAAATCTTGTAAGGTTGTTTGGTTAGTTGTTGGAGAGCACTCAACGATCATTAGTAGGTAAGAAGCTTAAGTCATTCTGATTGCTAAAGTTAAAAATTGCATGCGATTGATATTTTACAATTTTGACGACAGAAATATCCTTAGCGAACGAAGTTTTTAAGCAACTTTAGGAAAGTTATATTACTTTACCGCTGTGCGAAACACTGCAAAAAACCCCAACAGCAGCTGTAAGCTCAAGCCCAAAGGTCAATGCTTACATTCATTTTAAGCCTCTTTTAATTTATTCCTCCTCTGGGGATAAGAACTATGGCTTCACTTCAAGTGTCCGTCGCATAATATGCCACAAGTAACCAATTGCCTACAAAGGCACTAATGATTTTTCTGTTTCTTTGTATTTTAACAATCTGTTTTAATTTAGTGCCTCCGCTCAACAATGGTGACCTGCGGCTTGACCGGCAATAACCATCAACCCACCAACCGTCCTCGGTTTCCAACTACCTTGACAAGCAGTTTTAATGCATTTTTTTCAGCATGGAGTTTGTTTACTAATTCCTGATTTTACTTTTTTGTCTTTATTACCACTTATACTTTTGTTGGCTCCCACCAGGATGCAAATTAATTAACGTATATAAGAACAGAGTTCTTGAAATTCAGAGAAAAAGTCTGGCGGCGACCATTGATTTCCACACTATTTTCGCCCAGCTCTTAAAATTACCTGAATCGGCTCTGATAGTTGTATTTTGCTCGCGCAATCACAAGGCCAGAGCTTACGTTCAAATGATTTTATTTTGCGAATTTTCATATTATTTACTTTAGTTTTAGGTTATCTAAAATTGCACAGACAACGGTGACTAACGTTGCAATTACATGACCACCGTTTTTCTGAATTCGCAGTTCCTTACACTGGATGTGTAGGTCCGGGATATAAGTACCTAACTGTTTAAACGGATCCAAAATTTAGTCTTAAACTGTACTTTGATTTCGTACAAGCAATCTAGTCAAACTTATTGCACTCGCTTCGCAATGGTGACCTAAGGTTTGACGGACAATAACTGACTACTGATAGGTAGCGGTTACTAACTTACCTTGATGAATATTGATTCATTTTACTTTAATTACTTACTTAGTAAATTAGTTAAAACTGCACGCGCTCCACAGTAGTGCCTGTGACTTGACAGACAGTAATTGCCAATATGTCAGGAGTTACCAACTACCTCGACGGGCGCCTTTGATTTTTTGTTATTTTAATAATCTAGTTAAATTTACTCATTCGCTCCACTTTGGTGACTTGTGGTTTAACCGATAACAACAGACAACTCACATGCCACTAGTTACCAACTGTCTGGATAGCACTGATGTATTTATTTTATCGATTTAGTTAGAAACTGCATCTGCATCATACTAACGACTTATGGTTTGACCGGCAAGTAGTGTCAATCGATACATCACCGGTTACCAACCATTTTGATGGTCTCCGGCTCTTTTAATTATGACGTTCAGATTTCGTACAGTGTGGCGTCGCGTGTGGGCAGGGCCGAATTAAGATTTTTAAAGTCCTTAAAAGCACTTAAAAGATTTTAGTGTTCTTAGATACATTTATTCCTATTTTTCTCCCATTTTTTTCCGCTACGATCTTGGTTTTAGCTGTACCATTCCGTGGTAAAACCGACAACGGAATTTTTTGTGGTACCCCGTCTCCTTAAGTTTCTAATGAGATTTTTTTTTTGTTGCCCTCTTTATTTGATGCCGTAAGCAAGTGCTTCTTGTGTTTAATAATTAATGCAGCTCTGCGTATGGGGCGGAAGTCATCTCGGAGGTGCAAAATACGAAGACCCACTGGTATTATTTCCTTTTAATAATCTTTTCAAGCTTACTACGCTGCTCCACACTCGTAACCAACAATTCATAAGTCACCGATGACCGAAGATCTTGATGGTCCTTGTGATCCTCAGTTTAATTTCAATAATGTAATCAAAATTTGAAATACATTTAGTTTATAGTTCGACAAACTGATAATTTTAAGAGCATTCAAAGGATTATTTATTTTAATTAATGAAAGAAATTTCTAATACCAAATATTAACATTTGCATGCATCATAGATCATATCCTCTGTACATATCACTGATAATGATAAAGGTACACTGAGCAAAAAAGGGGGAAAAAAGGAAAGAAAAAGAAAAAAAGAAAAGGATAGTTTTATATCTCTCGATTGACGAAATTCAAATTGCGTGCTTCATGTTTCGAAAGTACGAGTTAGAATATATTAGATTTATATATGGCACTGTTCTAACATAGGTATTTTGATACAAAATCGAACTTTTTCTGAAATAACATAGCAATTTTTTATATATTTCGATTATACGACTCAAATTATGGCCAGATATTAAATTTTGTAAAATTTGGGAGAAATTTACGGAGAAATTCAAAACTTGGCGAATTTTTTTTTCAGTTTGCGCCAAGAATAATTCACTCGGCGGACTTTTTAATACAGGGCAAAGAATTTTCCTATCCCTTCCATTGTGCAGCAACGGAAAAAAAGTCACATTTTTCTTACCTTTTTGCATTGTGCATGAATGAAAAAAGTCACATCGTTCCATTCAAATAATTTTAACAAAGTGCGTAAATCACATTAGATGTTATTATGGCTTTCAACAAATATGGCAAATAAAATACGCCAGCACATAAATTCACGTATATCTTCGAAACTTTTGAATAAAAAGCTCATTTTTTGTAGGTATACTTAGAAATACATCTACTTTAAATTGATGGTAAAACTTTTATAGGTTAAAATTCAAATTTTTTTCCAAAAATTTATAAAAATTATTTAAAAATACAAATTTAAAAAATAAATCATGAAAAATGGGCAAATTGTATTTGGAATGAACCTAAATTTCGAACTGTGAAAGAAGGAATCAAGTAAGTGTAATAAAAAAGAGATATTAATAAATACATACGAAATCTAATTAACATCGAGGAGCTAAAATTTTGAGAGCTAATATTTTAAAAACTACCCGTGCGATTTTTACAAAACTTAGCAGTTTAGCAGAGTCGTAGAATCGAAATACAAAAAAAAATTGTCATGTCATTTCAGAAAAAAGTCGGATTTTGTGTCAAAATACCTTTATTAGAACAATGCTATATATAAATCTAATAGATATATTAAGTCGCGCTTTCGAGACATGGAAAACGCAATTTGAATTTCGTCAATCGGCCCGGTAGAACGAGAGATATAGAACTGTCCCTCCTTTTTTTTTTTTTTTTTTAGCAGTGTACCTAACATAAACGTATAGTAGCCTAATATTTAATGTATCAGGACAGAAAGAAGTTTTATAACATATTTTTTACCGATTGTTTTAACATAAATCCGTCAAAATATAATAGTCATACCTTTACTTCCTTTACCAAGGCAGCAGTTTCCTATTTACTTAAAATTTTACTACTAATTGCGTAAGATGATAATATTCATAACATGAACTGCAACACCACAAAATGCAACTTTAATAAATCGTTTCGCTTTCTCGTGCAAGTTTGAAGCCTTAAACTGTCCATTAACTTCGCCAAGTTTTAAACTACCGTTTTAGTAGCAAAGGTTTATAGCTAAACGGCCCTTCCATTTTCTTAAGTTGTATGTGCATTATCTTCATTATCTTCTTCGGTGTCAACTCTAATAGCTTCTCCGGGTAAATAATGTGTGACGAAGATATCACGCGCAGCTTAATTTTTAGTTTTATTTTACGGCTCGATTAGTGGCATTTTCTAGAGATTTTCCAAGAAACAGTTAGTGCCCCAAGGCAAACTATTCGCTAATCGCTTTCAATCGCGAAAGTTCAGTAATAATTACCTATGCTTCTTTTCCTAAGTGCTTCAGCGCCGATTAATATATACTAATTAATTTAGAGCGCGATAGTTTGGTAAATTTTGTCATCACTTTCGAGAGGTCGAGGTTTCAGTTACTATGAAACGCATTTTCTATGAAACCTCTCAGCATTTTGGAAAATTAATGACTGGAGAGGTGTAATTGCACTAATTCAAAAGTCAGATTTTTCATTTCTTACTCGGTAAAGAAACTGAAGTAGCAGCAACCATTATCTCTTGTTTTAGAAACTGTTCGTTATTCCTGCCTGTCAATATTATTATTATTCAGTCTTAAATGTTTTCTCATTTACAATAATTTAAACAGATTTCTTTAACATGATCTTTAGTATGCAGCAAAGATATTAGCTTGGTTATTTTAAACGATTAGAAGCGGTTTCTATTTCTTTATAAATAAGCTGAACATCTGCTTCCTTTTGAACAGGATACTATTTATAGGCTAAATATACGCCACGAACGGAATACAGTTTCTGTAAATCTGAACATACCTCCCTTTTCGAAGAAAAGACCATTTAATAGGCTGAATATATGCATCTTTTAGAACGGATTTGGATTATTTAAATTTGGTAAAGTGCATGAGGGTTATCTGATGGAGCTTCATTCTAATTCTAATCGATGTTTTCCCAGGGGAATGGAATATAAAGGTTTCGAACCACTCATCCCTAACTTCATCACTTCCAGGACTATTCTTCGACAAGTTTTAATGTCCCTATGCCGCAAAGGAAGTAAGTACATTCGACTCGAATCGAACCTTGATATTTCGCGAATATCGCGCAGGTGTCCGGATCAATGACACATATTGCCATAAAGGAATATAACATGAATGTAGTCATGATAAATAGGACCTGGAAGGGAATAACTAGCAAGGGTGAGTGGAGACAAAGGGAACAAGAGGATCATAAAATAACCCGACATCGCAAATAAAGAAGGGCTGGAGTGTATGAAAAGGCAAATCAATACGTGTAGTAAAATTACCTGGCAGTGGTTTAGAGTAAGAATATCTCCTCATAGTGTAAAAGAATACAGTGTAAAACAAGTACAGTGAAAGAAAAAACAAATGCAAAAACATTATGGAAGGAAAATGTAAAAAATGACTAAATGATAGGAAGATCAGTCTTTATGTGGTGTACGGCAAATGGCCTTAGATGATAATCCTTTTTAAGTATTTTGTAGTTGAAGATATTAAATGAATTTAAACCCTTAGATTTAAAGACGGCTCAAAATTTACAATTCACTTGGACGAACAAAAATTGATGACACGCAGCAAGAAGATAAATGTCAATAGAGCGACGTTTAAGAAGATTATCGATATTAAAAGACGAAATGATTACATTTTTAACCGAATATATATCTGATCTCTCTGTTCTTTTTCAAAATTATTTATGGCTATCAAAGCTATGCTGTGCAGCAGATATTCTTGAGAAATTAAACGATCTCAGCTTATCCCTTCAAGAAAAAAATAGCAATGTTATTAATGATAAAAACTGAAGGTTTTGCTAAAAGGTTCAACATTTGGAAGAACAGGTGGTAAATGACTCATTCGAAATGTTTTGGACTATCAACAAATTTATAATAGAAAAAAAACTGTAAAATTTTAGTTTAAAAAATTATCAGAGATCTCTTAAAAACCCTAGACAAACAGTTTTTTGAATAGCAAATACCTTACATAAAATTTTGACACCAAAAATATATCCTGGATTCATAAAGTATTTTTGATTGACGTTAATGAGATAAGTCACCTGCCACATAAAGACAAGAGAAATTTATTGAGCTAATCCAGTGACTCAAAACTTGAGTTTCCAACAGAAAATCTTGATTGAATTCTGAATTGGAGTGAAAATCAACTTTCTCAGCTGAAATGGCATTGAATGTTATTCTGAAATTCAGCACCACAATCCTATGCGAAACAGTTTTCAGATTTAGGGCTTATTAATTCCAACTATGCTTCAACGCTTGAAAGTGCTACCCTCAGCAATGTTAAATACTGCACCAAGAATTATTTTTTTGTGCAGTGAGATATCTACTCCATTAAAACGCAAATTTCCTTAACTTTTGTATACTTGAAGCAAATCCTAAAAGTACTTCTTTTGATATGTATACTGTTTACCAAAAAAAAAATAAATTATCTATGGAAAAATATTTATTGCTATGTTTTTGTTTTATATTTAATATCTGGGGTTCAGAAAAAGTCTCGATGATAAAAAGGGCCATGAATGAATTAAGTATAAGAAGCGTAACTCTATAGCAAAGTGCTATAGAGTTACGTGTCGCAACCGTTCTCTTAGGACATATATTTACTTCAACGAACAACACCGGTACTATTCGAAACGTTTCCAACATGCACTATAAAGTGATGCGTTTAAAAATATATTTAATTTATGACGTATCCAATTGGTATTAATTTTTTCAGCCTTACTGCAATCTGTAAAGATGCTTCTAATGCAACATATTAAATATCTCGATGAGAAAGCATTCCATCTGTTTGTTCATTGTTTCTGAAAATGTATCTAACTGATATACTTTAAAACAAGTTTAATTTATAATAATATGTGCAAGTAAACGTTTACTGCATTATTTTGATTAATAAAGGATGTGTCTAAAGTTCATATATATTTTCCTCCAATGAATGTATAAGGTATTTTTACCCTTCTTTTCGCATGTCTCAGTAGTATAACTGGAAGCACACTTGACGAGTATTCGAGAGCTCCATGGTTCGATTTCCGACGAGGACATTGTACATTTTTCACGTCTCCTGCTTCAAAAAGCCAAATGTCAAACATTTTATGAAAGCCTTTCAGTTCTTTTTTGTTTGTTTGTTTGTTTGTTTTTTGTTTGGTGGAATTACAGTCAGCTATAGAAAAGAACGTATGAAATATTTAAAAAAGTAAGTAAATATTTTCGAGCTTGATTCCAAAACACAGGTTGTCAAGCTGAAGAAGAAAAAGGGAAGAAGAACGAAACTTCCATTCTGCCGGTTCGATAGATCTTTGTTTTCAATTATTAGAATTAAAATATGTTAATAATTGTGAAACTAATTAATATTTTTAAAAGGCAGTTATTTCAGAAAACGAACTCTCTATGTTTTTTTCTATATACCCACAAGAACTTTAAATTCGACTGATTATATTTTTATTACGTTCATTATGTCTCTTTTTCCTGACATTATTCCGCGCCTCTGCGTTGTTATTTCCTAGGAAAAATAATGAAATAATCTATTTCGGTTTTACTTTTTTATTCAATCTTGCAATTATATTTTTAATTGGTAGTTTTCGGTACACATTTATACAGGAAAGTGAGAATATGTATTTAATACACCCCGTGTTGATGATGTTTGTTAATCATTAAAATCATTAAAACGCAATGTTTAAAATATAATAAAAGCAATCATTAAAATATAATAAACGTTTGTTAATCATCAAAACTTAAATTGAGAATGTAACAATTCAATTAACACGTTAAGTCATCCGGATTTTTCTAAACTTTTAATACCGATTAGATAAAAAATTTATAAAGAAGTCAGTTCTAAAAACATCTCTATTTCATTTTCTTAATCGGATTAGAAAACCAAATCTTTTTGTACTCAAGTACATTAGTATGTGGCCTCAACCATTTCATTTCAGTGATTACAATAATTTCGAAAATCCTACAATCTTCAAATGGATATATTACTGATAAAATATACTTTAAGTTATATCAGCTGAGTTTATTATTGAAATCCTAAAACCAGTTTGTTTTATTTTTTTAAACTTTAAGATTATATTCATTAAGAAAGCATATATTTCTTTTAGATCTCTCAGTTTGTTAACCTGTTAAATTGATTAAATATGAACGATAAAGGCTTCATGCTTTGGTTTAATGGTGAAACTTTCCAAATTTCATGGATGATAAATGCCTGGAAGCATAACATGACGTGATGTAACTTCACAAAAATTTGCAAAGACCCCGCTAAAGCCTTTTCTAACATCAAAATCTTTGAAAACGAAACCAAAGTCTCTTCATTATGAAGCAATTTGGCTCATTATACAAAGACATTTAGCAACATTTACTAAATTACTGTTGCTTTACATACCTAAATCGGTACAATTAGAGACAACTAGAATAAAATTCTCGTTAGTATTCCATACTACCTATGGCCATATTTTTTCTTCAACTCAGCCCACTACCTCTCAGTTTATTTGGCTTTATGGTTATATCAATTCAAAAGCACGAGAAATCCAAAACGTTTATACAGTTATTAGGTTATTTCAAAGCAGGAGACATGAAAAAATGAGCAACGCCTTCGCCGGGACTCGAACCACAGACCTCTTGGACACGCGCCGAGCGTGCTGACCGTTACACCACGAAGTCACGCGAACAGGGCGGGAGAAATACCTTATAAAATCCCCTTTTTAAAGGGCGACTGGAGATTAGGGAACCTAGTAACCAAATGCCGGTGGTGGAAAATCATCATCCACCACTTTTTTTAGTTCGGACGCCACTTGTAGAATCATTAGGTTTTTTCGATGTCAAGAAATTGAAAAAAATGAGCAACGCCTTCGCCGGGACTCGTACCATGGACCTCTCGAATATGCGCCGAGCGTGCTGACCATTACACCACGAAGGCATGCGTAGAAGGTGGGAGAAATACTTTATAAGCTGTTAACAGCAAGAAGAGGAGACTGAATGCTCAGATACGTAATATATGAAGTTAAAAACAGCTTTCATAAATTACAACAATGTTGCAAATGCTCACAAAATAATCAGCTGGATGTATTATAAATTAAATGCATTTCAAATTTTATGAATTAAACAGATTATTAAAAACAGTAATGATTTAGGTTATTAAGAAATGCGTTTATTGCTTTCAAGGTTGTGGGGTTTTACTTATTTAATTCCAAAATTCTGTCTTAGAACCCCACGAACAGTAACAAGCTAATAATCGCTTAAGTATATCAACAAAACACATGAGACTTAAAAAGGGTTAACTAACCTTTATTTTTCAGAATAAATACAATTAACTCCTACTTGGAGTATACACAAAACCTCTACTTGGGCTTGAACTTAAAAGACTATGAATTTAAATTAAAGTAAGCTTAACTAAAGCTATCTGATAGATATAGCCGAAGCTATCAGAAATCTAAGTAGTTGGCCCCTAAATATTAATTTAATCGGCGAAGCCAAGCAAGGGCCTAAAGTATGGCCGAGCGTAGTAGTTCAGAGAGAGTGTAGCCAAATGGCAAACGCGCGCTAGTCGGGAAAATCACTCTCTCTGTAGAAGACGGTGAAGCATTGACTTGAATAGTACTCTTACTCATTTGCATTAACTGCGTTTCTGAAATTACATTCTGGCAGGAAATTGTAAGCTGAAATTAGAGTAGATTTGAAAGAATAGTAACTTAAGATAACTAGTAATAAACTTAGGATAAACCTTACAAGGTTACTAAGCAAAGCAGTTATAATTTGAAAAACAAATTTAACATTTTAAAACAACGTTCAAAGCAGTGGCAACACTTGGTATGTCTAGTGGCTGATAAATGTCTTGGTAGCGTAACGTAACGACCCCTAAATCGGAAAAGATTCATCTAAAAATGCTTCTTACCTCAAAAGAAGTTACAACCAATTTTTTTCTCCATTCAGCAAAGAACATTAGAATTTCTACCTTAATACGGTAAACAGCTATCGTAATATAAATCTTAAAAAGTTTTTGAACAAATTCAGATGGCAAACACTCTACCTCCAACACTTTTCCCACTTCTCATTCAAAGAAAAAGAAAAATTCACACATTGCACAGAAAACAAAGCAAAAACCAGCGAAGAAACCACGGCAATCAATCCATCAATTCATTACGATAAGCATCTCCAGTAATTCAGATCTATCCATTTTCCTTAAATTAATATGTGAGTTTTCTTATCTTTCTCTTACATCTAGAGTCCGCCGTCTTAAGTGCTTTCGCTGAAAGGCTTTCTTTTTTTGCCTCACTGAGAGGGATTTTTATCAGTTGAACATCTCTGCAGCTTTTAACTGACGCGGCCTTGCGCGCGGAGGGGAATTATGAATACGTAAATCTCCAGAATTAAAATTGATTAGCGACAACGTTATCGGCTGCGTGTGTTAGCGCACGCGCTTTGAGATCTCTAACTGGGCGCTTAAAACGTTATCTTCTGCGATCTATAAAAGTACTGTTGTTGTGTTTTGGAGCTCTATAGTGTTGTTTTGTTTTCGAGCTCTATAAATTCATAGAGAGAATTTGCTTTTTCTCCATAGCCAAACGTAAGATTTAAAAAAAAAAAAAAAAAACACTTGAAATACGTAAAAACTGTGAGGTTTTTTAACCTCAGTAATATATATCGTTAGAAAAAACGTACGTTAATTACAATAAAGTGTTCATGAGAATTATCAAATGCATCTAGCAACGCATAAACATATTTTAATTTAGCATAAATATAAATGCATTTTAAATTAGTATGTCAACTGGGTGTATTATTAAAAACCCGACTATCCTACACCTAGGTACGTTATACACGCTATTAGAAATACCTTTTAATAATTGCAATAAATCTCAAATATTCTAGAAAATAATCAATTGAATATACTAGGGAATAATTGCATGTTAAATTAGTATATCACTATATATGATTAAAATCTGAGGAAACATACAGCATTAGAAACCTATTTCATTAATTAATTACTAACGCTATGAATGTTTTTAAAAATTCTCAGTTCAATACGGTGTAAAATCGTCAGAATTCTTTAGAAACCAGGAAACTGAAGAAATGAGAAATACCCTAGATAGGATTCGAATTCTGGACTTCCCTGTTGCTAATTAGTAATATATAGATATATAAGAAAAATAAAAAATACGTAAAAGATTAAATTAGCAATGTAAATTTCTCTTCTCAGTTCTAAAAATAGTAACCTCTCTCTGTACCGCGTCATTTCTAGATTAATCCATGTCATATGACTTTTACATAATTTTGATGATGTCAATGGAACTAAAACTCAAGCAACCAATAATAATTTTACAGAAGTATTAACTATTCAATCAAAATGCATTCAGAACCAAAACTAACTCAGTCTGAATTACGATTTCACCCTGAACGTAATGCACTCGCTCGCTTCTCTTCGGCCAAGTTGGATTGCTGTCTGCTGCTTTCTTCTTGCTGCAAAGTTATCAAAAATATAAACCTCTTGAAATAGGCACAAATAATGTGTCAAGTTGTTTGTGGACGCAATATGTTTACTGAAAATAAAATGAAGAAATAATCTGCCTCAACTGCGAAATTTCTTATTCAGTGTGGATGGGCATCTCAGCATTCTGCGACATCAAAATTTCTGCTGGTCATTACTTCTAAGTTTGTTTTTATTATTTAATATATATATGTAAGGTATAACAAAATATGATAGCTGCTGTAAAAAATAATTGGCGACCTCAAAATTAACATTCTAACATTGGGTGCTCTCCTCCTAAATTCATCTGTTCGTCCAAATTCGAGATCTTTCTATCGTTATGTAACGCTGCTTGAAAAAGGCAACTAAAATTAAAGTTAACCAATCATAGATTAACTGTACTTGCACATCAAACTTGGTATAAATACCGCTGGCGATTAATTACGCAATTATTCTTCTGCTGCATTCCTTTCCCTAGCTTCCGCCTTGCCGACATCTCTATTTTTTTATATGCCCCCTTTGTTCTTATTCTAAAATGATATAACGTGCATACAAGAAATTATCGTAATTGCTATGATTAAAGAGTATATTGTCTAAAAAGAAATTATTCTAGTGTCCAGCAAATCTGCAAATGAAGACGATAATTGGCTAAATCTAGTTTGGAATGAAGAGTTTATTACGGATACTAGTTTATTTTGGAATAAACAGCCTTTTAAATCCAAAACATCACAGATGTCAAGGAGAAAAAATGGTCAAAATATGCAGATTCGGGAACGGTCAAAATAGACACTTCTGTTGAAATCTGAAACCTGAAATTTTTACACTCATTAGTCACTCATTTCTATGAAAAACAGTTATAATCTGAAAGATGGAAGTTATTGCGTACTTTGGAAAGCAACTCTACGGAAAGTGCATATTTGTCAAGCTACATGTAGTGTAAATTAAAGAACTTGCGTTTCGTACATGGCAACACTAAACAGATTGCGTGGTGATAAATGTTATCATATTTTACGCAATATAACAACTGAAAATATTTGGAACTTAAGATGTTTCTAACTTCAAAATGTTTTAAAATATTACAGCAATCTTTGTAAGTTTTGCATTTCAATTGTTATAAAACTTTTGATTGTTAATTTTTTAATACACCAAACACTTGTAGATCTCGCTACGTATAAAAAGAGAGAGAGGGAAAAACCGCAAAGAAGAAATAGTTTTTATGGAAAGTTTAGAATACAGTATAGTAAGTAATAGTAAAGAAATAGTTTTTTACAAAGAAATACTTAAATACTTCAAGTTTTAAAACTTGAAGTGAATTAGAAAAAAGCGCAACAACTGCCTAAGCAAATTTTAATTTAACGTATCTCTAGCATTAAAAGGAACAAACTGACAGACGTTGGAATCGCAGAACATACTATATTCATATACTGATCACATCAACTGAACCTGAAATATGGAAATCATTCCGGCGAAATCAAAATTCCTCCCTTCGTCAAAATGCATAAATGCTTTCGCCAGGAATTCGTAATTATCTCAAAGAATACTTTTGTATTCCCACCACTATTTACTTAAACTGCGACAATAATGTTATGCAACCATAACCGGATTTTAGGACTATTACAACAAGATAAAACAATCTCAAACAAAGGGCAAAACTCGCACAATTAACTGAAACCGTCATTGTCGGAATTCTTCAAACTTGAAATTAATGTCTTAAAATGCCTCGATAAGATTTGAAGTTCACCGGAAATTCAAAATAGGGTAATAATTTGGCATCAAAATAAACTTTAAAAGTAGGAAGAGTTTATCGATTTTAAAACTATATTGCTATATATCTCAATATTTGCTTTACACAAGACATGAGAGCTTAAACTGAACTTCAGTGTCCTAACAAATAAATAATTAGTTTCCAGAGCATTGATATAAAATATGACATTCAGACTGCAAGCGCAGTAAATTAAAACAAGAAATGCACATCTTATAGTTTAAATCTTTATTTTATATTGCCATAACCTATCTAATTGATATAATTTAAAGTCTATTTATTTGAAGGGGAAAAATGATGACTATGCTAATAGTTTTTCCTAAGAAGTTTCAGAATAACCGTTCATTTAAGACGTAGTCTTTCCCTTGCTGAATGTTACGGTACAGAAATAGTTTTATGACATCAGGCAGCATGGAATGACTGAATTCAAAAGTAAGATGTTGTAATACTGGTCCACTTCCAGTCGGACAGCAAGTACTTTTAATGAGTGTGCTTCCTGAAAATGATGTTTCAGATGTAAAATGCAAACTGTTATCCACCATCGCTTATCCAATTGTTTTATGAGTTCAGAAGTAGTGTCAAAACTTTCAACAGAAAGTTCGTTCAACGAGCAGTTTTCCGTGAAACGTATTCCCTTTCCCATAAACGACGAGTATTCTCCTACAAACGTTGATCGACTAGTTGCATAAGGCTGACAGAAAGCATATAAACCCATGTTCTTCACAACTGAAGAATTCTGTCATAGGAAATATTTTTTAGGCAACATACCAACAAACACACGATTCATCTGAATGGAGAATATAAGGTATTTCTTCCGCCTTCTTAGCATGCTTTCGTCGTGTAATGGTCAGCACACTTGGAGAGTATTCGAGAAGTCCAAGGTTCGAGTTCCGGCGAGGGCATTGCTCATTTTTCATGTCTCCTGCTTCGAAATGACCTAAGTGTGGTTCCTGAAAGTGTGGTGGATGATGAAGTTCCACCACCAGTATTTGGCTACTGGGTTCCATAATCCCCAGTCGCTCTTTAAAAGGGGGTATAAAAGGTATTTCTCCCGATTTCTTAGTATGACTTTGTAGTTGATATGGTCAGCATACTCGACGCGTATTCGAGAGGTCCCAGTTCGAGCCCCTGAGAGGGCACTGCACATTTCTCACGCCTTCCAGCTTTGAAATAACCTAATGTCTTAACAAGCACAGAGACGAATCAGCACTACACATTCCGCTATTGCATACTGTTCATCACTGGAGTATGTCCTGAACACATTTCTCTCCCAAAACATCCGGTAATGTCAAGTTAGTTCGAACGTAATATTCCAGCAACGTTTGAAACGAATGTCTATTTCATATCTTTAAGGTGGATATATTTAGCACCGTTGTTTATTTTTATTATTAATAAATGAAGACTCTGTAAGTAAGTACAATGTACTGTCGATTATCCGGATGTGGATTGTCGGTTTGCGGATTATCCATGTATGGTGAGGCCGACACAAAGTCTGGTTTTCTTTATTCTTGTTGAGGAAGGTGATGATTTAATGAAGTTTTGGAAACTGTTGATTGTATTGGATGCCATATATATAGTAAATACAAAATACAATACAAAATGTATATATAGTACAAAATATGCCATATATGGTACAAAATATATATACAGAGTTAGCAAAAACTTGGTCGAAAGTAAAATCAATAACTCTGGTTCGATCATGGGGGAAGATTCCTCCTATTACAGATATCAAGATTTATCTAACTGTGAAAACGTCGAGGCAATAAACTGAAGTTGTATGCCAAAGATATTGAAAAATGTAAAATTCTTCGAAAATGTCGATTGGAAAATCATCGAGGAATGGTTCAGTTTTTCTTAATTTCATATTTTGTGTGAATATGACAAACTTTATATTTTAAAATAGTGAAGAAATCGATGCATATACTACTTCCGCATACGCATTGTTAAAATGAATCTGCGTCTCTTATGACGAAAGCATAAAATTGGATAATTATAAATGAAACTCTAAAGTACTAAAAGAAATTGGTTTTAAGAGAAGTCTACAATTGTGCTCTCATGAGCCCAAGTAAAATGAATTTATTTCAACAGACAATAGTGCCCTCATATAAGATATGTCATAGACTCGACGGATTAAACATGATGAATACTTGAGAATTTCCATGCGAATTATTAACAGAGTCCAGTTAATATAACGAAATAAGAAAAAATATTACTTCCTAAATTATAATATAGCTTTTCTTTTATTGCGTTTAGTTGCAAGCATTATACAGAACATCTAATAACCAGACCTCTAATATTGTATGCAATTGATAGATTTGTATGTAAATTTGCAGTATTAATGTAGTTAAAGAGAAGAAATTCTTATTACATCATTCAATTAGCTTTTTGTTAAACTATGCATTGAAATTAAGGTGCAAGATTTATTCTGTAGTAATATCTGCAAGATAAAGTTTGTTTGTTTGTTCGCTAATAACTCAGTCACTACTATAAGCTATCATAATCAGACTTTCTACAATTCTTTTCTGGTTCGACATCCACATTTTCAAAAAAAAAAAAAAAATAAATAAATAAATAAAATAACTAAAACCAGAGATATTAATTAAAACCTACAAAAAACGATAACTTTCGACCTCATTTTTCTGAGTGGCTACAGTTTCGCAAGCTGGAGATAAATATCTGTTTTATTTCGAAAGTTGTTGCCACTGCTCGCTTTCAAAGCTAGAGTTTGTTAATAAAAAATTTCCAAGTTTTAAGATGAAATAAAAATAGCATTGCCAAATATTAAATACATTATTCCCAATTCCAAAGATTCGTGGGAAGCCATTTCGACTATTCCCATCTTCGTACGATTTTAATCAGCCGAAATATTAATTAAAAACTCTGAAAGCACCAATTTTCGCACTTATTTCCCCGAGTGGCAACAGTCTGGCGAGTTCCCGAGTGGCAACAGTCAACACTTTATTTCGAAAAGTATTGCTACTGCTCGCTTTCAAATCGTAGAGTTTGTTAATAAATAATTTGTAAGTTTTATAAAATCTATAAAGTAGAATGTCTGTTTGTGTATTTGTTTGTTCGCATTACTGATTTCTGATCAATTATGATAAATGTTTTGCCACATATAATCGACTAAAATTGAATGTAGTGAAATACTGGATGGAACTCAAACATTTACGACCATTTGATTAGAAAGACGAAAATCATTAAAAACTGCGTGCTATTGTTACTGATTTAATGAGAAAAAATTAGCTTATTTTTCTATCGAAATATACGAGGGTAAGTTGAAAAATAAGTTTCCCCTGTCGACTGTAGTCAGAGTTGTGTATGAAAGTCAAAAAATAGAATGAGACATTAAAGATATGACATACTTTTATTTTTCTACATAGGTACCAAGTACATTGAGACATTTGTCATATCGCTTGATAAGCTTCAAAAAGCCCTCCAGGAAAAAATCAGGGCTTTGCATATGGAAGAAGCGTTGAACGGCTTGTTTCACTTCAGTATTGCTTCCAAAGCGCCTTCCCCCGAGATTTTTCTTCAAAGCCGGAACCCCCATGCGTTGTTCCTTGTGTGTCGAGGTCAATTGTCGGGGCACCCCTCGTGCTGACACTTTTCTGTATCGAAGAATGTCGTGGATGATGTTTTGAGCTCGCTCATGTGAGATTCCAAGTTCTTCCGCTACTTCATCGATGGTGATACGCCGGTTCGCTCTAATCATGTCATCCACCTTCTTGACATTTGCATCTGTAGTGGCCGTGCGCTTCCGTCCAGCTCTCGGTATGTCCTCCATTTGCTGACGTCCATCACTGAATGTGCGACACCATCTCCGCACCATTTGCTTCGACATCACACCTGGCCCATAGACTTCCACGAGGCGGTTATGAATTTCTGTTCCTGATACTCCACGTACCCATTCATAGCGGATAACCGCTCTCACTTCCTCCTTTGACCACGAATTCAAAACGCACCTTCTCTCCATACCTACCGGGGCTCAAATGAGAGGCTGGTCTCCGCTTTGCGCAGGCACTGCAACAGCGCCATCTGCTTGATTTGCAGCGACCTCTACCCAATGGTGTATCGGTGACTTGCGCGTTTTCCTGCTGTGTCGCCTTTCGCCCATAGCCGTTCAACGCTTCTTCCATATGCAAAGCCCTGAATTTTTCTTGGAGGACTTTTTGAAGCTTATCAAGCGATATGACAAATGTCTCAACGTACTCGTACGAGAATAATAAAATAAAGGTATGTAATATCTTTAATGTCTCATTCTATTTTTTGACTTTCATACGCAACTCTGACCACAGTCGACAGGGGAAACTTATTTTTCAACTTACCCTCGTATTATATGGGTTCCATATCGCATCAGACTGAAAAATGTATGACTATGAATTGTATTTTTTGCATCGTTATTAGAGAAGGATTATACCGGTATCATTCTCTCTGTTGTTAGATGCATTACTCTCAATCTAATTTAACTGATATCGGGTAGTTCCGCTAGGAAAAAGCTAAAAACAATTCCTTGATCTGCTGGTTTCTGTGAAATTTAATAATGCCTTACACTTAAAATTGTTGAGTAACAAACTTTATTTGAGTCACTCAATTTTTTTTACTGTGGCTGTTGCAAAAGTTCAGTCTGCTGATGCACATTGAAAACGTGTACGCTAATATTTTTCGTTTATGAAATTGGCATGTAATAATTTAACGCTGAATGCTAAACGTCAGAAAACGGCTCTGGTGTGATAAGTTACCTTTATTTAAAATATCCTAAAATGATTTCATTTTCTAGTGGAACCGAAAACTATTACTTTACGTCAGATCAGAAAACTTTTTAGATGAATCGGAGTTTTGAATTAGTGAGCTGACAATATTCTGCATCATAATTCAATACCATGAGCCTAGATTGTCACTTATTGGCATACAGAGGACATGGAGGCTTCTTTCATATGCAAAATCTCAGTTTTCTTTATATTTTATCAGAAATAAGACTAGTCAAACTTACCACTTTATTTCCAAGGCACAGTGTTCTTATGCCCAGAAGCAACGCAGTATTCTGTATCATAAAGTAAATGTCGCTCGTGTTGCACAGTGACTGTTAAAATTCGTATCTTCATGGAGCATTACACGTTCCTCATGCTGATGTTGATCTAGTATTGAATTCTAGAATTTTTCGAGGAAATCATTTTCTCCTCTTCTTTGAAATGATTCATAACATATGACCTACATCATGATCATCCATTGTCGACTGACGATAATACTACTGCATTATTTTCAAAGTTTTACTGAAATTTTTGCAATCGATTTAGATCTTTGAAATAGTTGAATTTGAAAATATAGACTTCGCCATCATTTCTGAAATGTTATGATCCATATCTCAAGTCATGAAACCATGTTATTTTCATAGTGCAGCCTGTTCTTTTAGATTCCACAGAAATAGTAGCTACAGATAAAATCGCTGACTAGAAAAGAGATGATAATACATAGTTTGAATGAAGTCGTCTATCGTTGATTTTCTGGACTTTTATCCCTATTTCATTCTTGTTATTTATCATTTTAGTGATTTTAAAAAATTCTCTTAATGTTCGAAAAAGTTGTTTTTATGGAAGATGCACGATTTTATACAGGTTAAAACTTTAAAACAAGAGAGCATTTTACTAAAAATCTTATAAATGTTTTTCTGTACATTTTATTTTATACTTCTCACAGGCACACTAGAATCAGGCACTTTCCTTTGCAGACACACTAGAATAATTCCTTGTAGGCAATATGCTCTTTAATCATAGCAGTTATGATAATTTCATCTTAGAATAAAAACAAAGGGGGACATAGCAAAAAATAGAGATGTCGGCAAGGCGGAAGCTAGGGAAAGGAATGCAGCAGATAAATAATGACGTAATTAATCGCCAGCGGTATTTATGCCAAGTTTGATGTACAAGTACAGCTCATCTGCGATTGGTTAACTTTAGTTTTAGTTGCCCTTTTCAAGCAGCGTAACATAACGATAGAAAGATCTCGAATTTGGACGAACAGATGAATTTAGGGAGAGAGCACCAAATTTAGAATGTTAATTCTGAGGTCGCCAATTATTTTTTAAAGCAGCTATCATATTTTCTTTTATCATACATATATATATCATATATCAAGTCAGGTAAGCGGTATATATATTGATGCAATTTTTAATGTCGACCGTTTATATTGCAAGTTGAAAAAAACTTGCGTTGATATATTACTTAATTAAGTTAGACAAATTCGAGGAAATAAGTTTAAACGAAGTGCAGGAAAAAGTGCGTATAATTTGAGAAGAGTGCAAGGAAGTCACGTGGTGTCCACATCAGACTTTTTTACTTATACACCTATTCGATGATATTTAAAAATACGTTTAATTTCTAATACTGTACTGTATGCTCTTCCTCTTTATTGCATGCTATCGTGATATAATTTGAAACACGACTAATTAACAACAGGAAACTCCAGAATTCGAATCCTGACTAGCGCAATTCTCATTTTTTCAGTTTCCTGGTTTCTAAAAAATTCCGATGATTTTACAATATATTGAACTGATAATTTTTAAAACATTCATAGAGTTATGAATTAATGGAATATGTTTTTAATGCTGTATGTTTACTCAGATTTTAATCATATATACTGATATACTATGTAAACATGCATTTATTCGCTAGTATATTCAATTGATTATTTCTAGAATAGTTGAGGCATATTGCAGTTGTTAAAAGGTATTTCTAATATCGTGTATAACATACCTAGGTATAGGATAATCGGGTTTTTAAATAATACATCCAATTGACAGACTAATTTAAAATGCATTTATATTTATGCTAAATTAAAATATGTTTTTGCGTTACTAGATCCATTTGATAATTCTCATGAGCATTTTATTGTAATTAACATATTTTATTTCTAACGATATACAGTACTATGGTTAAAAAACCGCACAACTTTTACGTATATGTTTTTTTCGTCGAATCACTCTGAATGTCCGTTTCACTTTTCAAATTGTTGCCATCAAATATTATCGCCCTGTATTATATTTGAAGAAATTAAATAATAAGGAATCTGCATAAATGTATGTATGTTTCTCGCATTGTGATAAAACAACGGTACCTAGAGCCATCCAACTTTGAATGACGTAATACCCACTGCGAATATGGGCATCTGGAAGCCCAAATTTGAAATTTGGAGTTTGGTTTATTATTTGTTTTATCATATTTTATAAAACTTTAACGAATTTTTTATTAACAAACTCAAGCATTTCAATGCGAACAATGGCAACGTTGTACAGAAAAAAAAACATTTTTATCTCCAGCGC
Source organism: Stegodyphus mimosarum (assembly GCA_000611955.2). NCBI lineage: Eukaryota > Metazoa > Arthropoda > Arachnida > Araneae > Eresidae > Stegodyphus > Stegodyphus mimosarum. Next base: position 287,318 of record KK119435.1, read on the forward strand.
GCGAGACTGTGCATCGGAAATTCTAAAGATATGCTGAATTTAAAATGATTTTGTGATATTTATCTTGAACTGAATTTTATGGGTTAAGTGCGAAGAACATGATAGTTAATAAATAAAAGTAACACTCAAAATGTTTAAAAAAAACGCCGAGGTAATTTAAAATCTGAAACCTTTAAACCTTTCAGAATTTTTTTTCACATTTGAAGGGGGTAGTATTTCGTGGCAACAATTTGAAAAGTGAAACGGATATTCAGAGTGATTCGACGCAAAATCGCAAAACGAAAACAATAGCCCCTCAGGGACAAAGCCCCTTTAGACTGAAAATCACTCCTTTTGAAGGCGGAAAAATTACTGCTTTTAATCAGCGCTTAGCAATGAAATATAGAAAATTCACTTTCTTTCTAGGTCTTCTGATGTGTCTGATGGTAAAAGATTACATTCGATTAGTATGAGTCTTTCTTCGGGAATTTTCATTTTAAAAATCCATCATTTTTTCGCATATATCCTTTTTAACGATTAATTATTTAATATCATCGCAGAGTTTCAACTTTTAGAATACTGGATAGTTTGAAAATAAATTTCAATACAAAATTTGTTCCAAAACTCTATTAAAACTTACAGTCCACAGATAGCCTGCTAATTTCGGCCACACCGAGCTGATATCTTTCAAGGATGGTGCATAATTGCAGCTATGTGGACGAGGTATTGGAGTCCTAGATTAGACTGTTTACGCGTGTTGTTGGCTGAGAGTTTTTTTTTTTTTTTTCTACTACAAGACAATGCTCGGCCTCATCGAGCATATGTGGTGTCAGAATACTTGAAAACAAAAGATATCACATGAATGGATTTGCCACCTTGATCACTCAATTGAGCTTTGTGGGATTTCTTACAGATTCTCCTCCACCCTTCAGGAGCTCAAAAATGGAGTGGAGTGGCGTTTTAATGGAGTGGCGTGCGATTCCGCAAGGCTGCGTTAACACTTTGGTTAAGTCTATGAAATCAAGATATATGGATATTTGTCCGAGGCGACCACGCGCCATATTAAAGAAAGATGTTTCCACAAGAGATGACTTAATTTTTCCATCATTTTTCTAATTTCCATAAATTTGGTTTTAAGTTCAATATTTTGCGAATAATGCTGCCAAACATCTTTGCAATTTATGTTAACTAATGCTTTTGTACAAATTTCTATTAATAATTTTTCAATTAAGTATCAGTTATGTTTTATTTCTATTATTATCTTTTAATTTTCATGACCAGTGTATTTTTATGTACGTTTCGAACGAGGTGAAACCTCAGACGTTCGGAATTTTCCGGTGTTTATCATTTAAATATATTCCAATTTTGCTTCATTTAATTGCTACACAAAGGCGCATACATCTTTCATGTATTGACTTTTAATGCAACATATTCTCGCTCTGCAGTTGCGGCTAAAATGCAATCATAACCACAAAAAGCTAGGTATTTTCAAAAATTAACAACAAACAAATCTTACTCAAAATAAAAGGGAAAAGAGTTTTTCCCTTTTTTCTCATCTTTTTGAAGCATTTATTAAAAAAAATAATAATAATAAAAGAGAGCATCATTTCGGTTTCCTCGCTTCTTGGATTAATTTCCGTCGCCTATTTTTTTAATACACGGTTAATTTAAATTTTGACTTAACATCGCGGAAAAAAGCCATCTGAAAAATTATTTCGCGCCTGAAATGTGTACTTCCAGTTTATGGTTTCTTATAAAAGACAGCGAGAGGAGTTTTTTCATCAAAAACCTATCATTCTCAGCTGTGGAAGTTTTGAAGTAGGTTCAGGGAAAAAATGTAATACACTGAACTTTCTTCTGATAAAAACAGAGTGTGCTAATGAGTTGTCAATAAGAAAAACACGGTTTAAATGAAATGAATAATCCAGAGTGAATGCTAAATAACATTACGATAGAATATATATTTTTTATTCCCTTTAAATGCTTCAGAACGCTCAGTTTTTGAACTATTATATTCGGCAAGATATTTTAAAATGTAATAACGATAATAGTAATGTAAGCGAAATCACGAAGAAATTATTAAACAATTCGATTTACTTAATTACAATACGAAATTTCGTTAGAAATGTCTTTATTGTAGTTTTTCAGAAATTTTAAAGCGTTATATTAAGTTATGCTAAGCTCATATGCATTTATTTTCCACGTACACATTACAATGATTGTCAGTCCTTAATTTATCTTCCATTCAGTACCGCAACTAGACATTTCTCGAAGTGTGTTTATTCTACGTGACGTAAGATCTTAAAATTTATCTTCCAGATTTTAACTGCTTAATGTTGTGAGATTTTAAAAATGAATAATTTAGTTCTTATTTCAGAACTCTACTTTTTAATAACGTTTTTAACTGGTATAAATTCAAATATTCTTAATTTATTATGTATATATTCCGTTGACAATTTCTATAAAATTTGCAGCATTATGATAATTTTAAAATGATGTTTCTAGCGTCCTGTATTACGTACCTCAGTGTAGAACAATCTGCTTTTCCCTCATTTTAATTTTCACTATACTACAGACTTGTTTTCTTCTACCTATTACATAGTTAACTCCATCGGATTTATTACGAGTTAACTCAACTTCACTTCATTATGTTAATACATGTGCAAATTATACGTTAATACATGTGCTAATTATATGCTAATACATGTGCAAATTATACAAGATTTCGTATGTGATATGAAACCCTTATGAAAGAAAATCTGATGTGTACACCACATGAATTCCTTGTACGGAATATTAAGTTATACGCATTGTTTCCTGCGTTTCATTTAAACTTATTGGATATTAAATGTATTTCGTATTAAATCTATAGAGCATAAACCACAATAGAATAAATGCACCCTTTAAAATTCACTATTTGTTTAAAATAGCGATACTCTGGCGTTTAACGCGTGACATTCCATTCATTTTATAACTCAGAATGCACAAAAATTGTATCAATTGAAGAATTATCTAATCGTTGCCACATGTTCTATTGAAATATTATAATAAATCTAAAACGATGTATAAAAGAAATTAAACAAACAAACAAAAAAAGAGAAAAAAAAGAAAAAGAAACAGTCTTTCACAGGCGATTCAGTATTTCTCATTCAATTAATTCTGTTCTCACTTCACGACAAGGCAGAAATACATAAAAACTCAGCATTTAGCTGTCAATGCGTGTGACTTGCAAAGTATAGCCAATAGAATTTTTTTGCAGATACCAACCTTTTAGATATCAGATAGAAAATAAATTGGAATTTTTTTCCTTTGTAATATTATTATTGCTATTTAAGCATGTTTTGATAAATATTAAGTAAATGAAATTTAAAATTAAATTCTTTTTTAAAAATTTTTATATTTGGTAAAAAAAAAAGAAAAAAAACTTCTGATTCATCAGCAGCTTTTAGATCGAAAATTCGCCCGCATGCAGATTGAGTCTGAGATTCCGGCCATTGGTCATGCACTGCCCTCTTTTTTTTTTTAGCATCGTCTCTCCCGCCCTCGAGCGACCCCTTAAGTGGTACGCTTTTCGGGCAAGGAGCACCATCAGAACGTTCGCTGCTTGCGCCCACACTAAAGGAGGTTTACACCTCCTGCCCACCAGTGGTAAAGTAGCTGAACAGAGGTAGTTTTGTTCGAATCCCGCGAACGAGCTGGCTGCATGGGCGTTTCCGAGGTTTTCCCTTTGTGTAACGCGTAAACGAGCCATTTCCCCTTAGAAAGCCATGCACAAAGACATCCCTCCCCTTAAGCAGATATCCATCAAGGCTTTGCCGTAATCACATAAACCAAACCGGTTTACCTCCTCTGTGCTGTTCCATGAGTTTCTCCCGGTAGTTCTTTCTTTTTGGCATAAAGATCATAGTAACACGGACTCATATGGGGTGAGCATTTCTGGTGTCTCAATAGCTCATTTCGTCAACAGTGCAAGAGATAAATGACATAGTTCACATTATGGCACCAAAACGTCTTCTCGCTTCCTCCTGAGTGCTGGGACAAAGTAATTAATGTCTCATATGATGAATTCCATCGTCCTGAATGACAATGCGCGGTGTCATAATGCGATTATTGACATAAATCCCCTGCGACGGCGCCGATGAGATGCACTTGCACATCCGCCATAACCAACCTTTCCTGAAGTGTTTACTATATTCACCCGATAAGAAACCTTGCGGAGATGGCATGGATGCTGTAAGTGCTTAGCGTTTGAGCGACATGTCGAACTTAAAATCTGACTAGCTGAAAGTTCTCTCGAGCGGTTTGGTGGTAGAAGAAGAAGGCTGAAAGACTCTCAGATCTGTTCCCCAGACTGTTCTTCAGCAAAACTGGGAGAAGCTGCGCAGTTACTGTGCCGACACTAAACCTGTCCTCCAACCTGTTCCTGTGACTATGACTGCCGCTCTGCAAGGCATAATGGTTAGTGTTTCTGGCTGCTGTATTTTGGTATTCGGACTCGAATACCGGACAAGGCATGGATAATTGTAAATGTATATCTGTCCGGCATCTAGGCACTCAAAATAAACAGCGAGACGAAAGTCCTCTCGAGTGGTTTGGAGGTAGATCAAGAGGAGGAGATCCTCGGATTGTCTTCTGCGGTGTTTTCTATCAAACTTGGGGCGCAGTTTAACAGCTAGTGCGACGCAACTACACCTCTATGACAAATGGCGAAATTCTGGTGTCCCGTCGCACTTAAACCTGTATCTGTCACTACGAAACTACATCTTTGCAGAAATGAAAAAAAAAAAAAAGATCACTGTGAAGAATCCATTATAATAGTAGAAAAAAGGTGATCTGGGCTTTAGGACGCTTGCTGCGTGCTAATGATGTACTCGCCTTTTAGCGATTTGACAAAATTTAGTAGACATGACAGGTCAGTTATACTGAGGGATTGTAAGTGTTCTTTATCTACCGATGTAGTACCATCACAAAATCTTTTGAGAACTATTCACGTGTTGCGATTACATTTTAGAGGACAAGAAGATTGTGTAAGTTATAAAATATTATTTATATATATTTATAGAATACTAATTTTCACTTTTTCGATCGTTTAATAAAAAAAACCATATAATTTAATATTTTTTGCATATAATTTATTATTAATTACATAACTTGTTGATAGAAATTCATACATGATACTTTTGCATTTATTATATTTCTTTGATTTTATTCACATATGAATGTCTCTAAAAACGGGATGCATCTTATGATAGCTGTATTTTCCGAATATTAAATTATTTCAAGGTATTTAATTTTCCCAAAACACCGATTTAAGAAGTAGTAATAATTATTACTGTAAAAAAATTGAACTCGAATATAAATCTTTTATTTTATTTATTTAGTTTCGAATCCCTCCCCATCTCTTGGTGGAACCCTTAGAAATACTGAAGAAATACCGCGCTATTAAACAGATTGCTCTTGTATAATGTTTCCAGTAACAGACATATTCAATTCTTCAACTGAAAACCCATCACATTTCGTTAAAACGCGGTTTTAATTCTTCCACTGCCACTCACATTTAAATTTCGGGTCTTTTTTCACGTTCCAGTTTTTTAGTTCTTCCGCCATTTTAGAAAATAGATCTCCTAATCAATCAAAAGAAATCGGGAACCAATCATTCGTTTCGCGGTTAAGAAACGGATGTCACGTGATGGATGACGTTTCGCTTCTAGTGCCACGCCCAGTTGCCGTGGCAACCGAATACAAATAAAAAAGCACCCGAATTTATTATTAGAAGATCTCGCAACGGTATATCAGCCCCGAGGGACACGACCCTCCTCCTCCTTCCCCCCAGCTGGAAATTCAATTTGGCTTCCTCCTAATAAAATTACGACAGATTATGATTTCCAGTTCGATAATATTTTTTTCTTACCTTGCATGTCGGACAAAATAATAAATTGACACACCCTTTTTTTAACGCGATGAATTGGGGCCTCCAAGTAACGAGCAGTTAGAACGAAAAAGAGGTCAATAAGGTCGCCAAAAAATATGTTATGGAAAAAAACAGACCCCCTGGTGACTATCTACCTTAAAAGGGTAGATGCTTTTTTCGTTGAACACTGCGCCCACGCTGACTTTCATGAACTCGGAGCGTAAACTTAATTTGACACTAAAAGCTCGTGTGCTAAAATTTAGTCCGACAGCAAATACTTTTTTTTTCCGTTTTCTTTACTTTTGCAGAGAAAAAAACAAAAACTTGGGTGGAGCAAGATTTTTGCAGTTGTAAATTACACATTCTTGGCCAAAAACAGTGACTACCTAACAGCGAAAGAAAGCCTGTAAAACGGCTACTCGTTTTTGAGTCATGCGACATACATATGTCCTACATACGTTGCGTACATGCATACAGATTCCACGAAAAAAATCTCTCTTGAATCCATTTTAAATCCATTTTACAATTCGTTTTAGAAAAAAGAGTCCTTTATTTTGTCCGTATGTACAGTCGTACAGCAAAAACATCGTTGACATGGATTGGAGAGTGGTGAAAATAGACGTTTTCTTTGAAATATGATATCCGAAATTTTCCGAGATAACAATACTTCCTTTATTTCGTTCAAGGAAATAAAAAGCGCAATCTGAACACTATAGACTATAGCCTAACGCCTCAAGAATTTATCATTAAGAAGCTTAGGAAGAAAAGTAGATTACAAAATTAAAAAATCTAGCAAATGATACAAATATTCCACTTTTATTTTTAAATAAAAATATTATTCATTATTACTTACTCATAAAAACCAAATATTTAGAGTTGAACATTATTAAAACTCTCCTGAAAAAAGAATTTCAATTTTGAAAGATCCGACGTCGGCTTCTGCAAACCTTTTTTGAACAATAAATAGCATTGTTGCGTGCGTACGGGTTCGTAATAAATTGAATGCACAAATCCGAAAATAGGATAGTAAAATTTATTTTTATCAAAAGAAATATTTCACAACTCTGGAATTTTCCACAGAAATATGCGTACAAGTGTGCACAATATCACACAGTGTAATCAGTAGTTACACTTCAAACAACTAAGAACGTTAAACACAACGCAATGCAAAGCGCGTCTTAAGAGAAAGCTAACTCGGATTTATCTCAGTTCACGCGAAACTACAACTCACAACAACAATAATAAGCAACTGCACTCAGATGCTCTCTCTCAGGGCTTTTATAGTTTTCAACCGGCCGCCGAGCTATTTCTAGTACTCTTTGTGCTTCTCGAAATAACTGGAAAGCAATGCAAGGGTGGAATTACGGTTACAGCTAACATAGTGGTCAATTATATTTATTGAATTTCAATATATATTATGGTGATACAGAGACCGACCAAAATGTCGCCAAATTTGGTGACAAAATAGGTCTCCAAAACCCTAGTCAGCTTGGCAATATCTCGCCAGATTACAGAGATACCCAATTACTCAATGTTAAATGTACTTGCCCCTGTATTTTTATTTTTCCGGCATATATTATATTTCTCATGTTAGGCATTTGTTTTATATTTTTCATATTATAAAAGAAGTAGAGCAATTTTACTTATAATTCTACTAAAATTGCCTATCCAAGTACAAAATTCGTAACAGTATAAAGTAGCAAATACTAATATTATTTTACCCACTAAACAAAATTAACACAAAAATATAGTACATAGTTGTTTGCAAGCTATATGTTGAAATAAAATTTCATCATAACTATTAGATTTTAATCGCGATGTAGAAGATAAAGTGCGCTTGTTTGTATTATGAAGCTGTTCCTTTAGCTCAAACAGCTGCATTAGTTTACATAAGTCTTGGCCAAAAATATTAGGCACGCTCATAATTTAAGAAATCTTTAAAAGTGAGGTACAAAAGTGTTTATCTGTACATCATTACAAATTTCATTTTAAAATTATAACAAGTTGTAAAAAATAAAAGCAAAAAAACTCAACTGATCTCATTTTTATGGTTTCCTTTAAAAAAACGAATTTTGTGTTAATATTGTGATGTACTTTGCTTTAGGGGAAATTCTGTTACTGTGTTGAGATAGATAGTTGATAACCTTTCAAATCAAAGTAGTTCTTATAGGAAAAGCAAAATGTGAGGAACTTAATATTTAGAAACGGTACCCAATCTTGATTTTAAATAAGCAAGAAAAATCTCGAGTTTGCTAAAAATATTAAATATTTTAATGTGTGCTGTACAATATACTTTGGAACGTATTAAGACAACAAGTACACATTTAAAAAGGGAAAGAACTAGGCGAAAAAAGTAAAAAAGTAATTCCGGCACGTGATCATCGAATTTCGTTTCAAAAATTAACAAGGAATCGAAGAAAACGTTCTCGTGATCTTAATGCAGAATATCAGAGGAAACTGGACGCCTAATTATTGCTAAAACTGTGAGAAGACTCGTAGCATTTGGCTGAAAGGTTGCAAAAGTAGAAAAAGCCAGGGGCCAAGAAGGAAAACAAATGTTGACGCTGAATTGGGCTTTATTACAAAAACAGTTTACAGAGGAAGAAAGGTTGAATATTCTCTTTTCTGGTCAATCAAACTTTCAAAGTAAGCTTCGTTTTGCTTCTATTTCGCGTAAAAATTATCTTTTAAGCAGGCCCAAAATGTTTTTGACTGCAAACTAGTTTCTCGAAGAAGTATAATTGTCTCCTTCTAGGTGTCTAAGTCTAACATAAGACGAAGAAAAGGTAACAAAACAGTACAGAAGGTGTAATTCCCACTGTAAAATCCGGAGAAGGCAGTATGAGGTTCTGAGAATTCACAGTGACCTGTAACATAAGCAAATGCACATCTGATAAAGTCACAAGAAAAGCCAAAAACGCATTAGTTTCTTGAAACGATTCCAGAATTATCCTTTTCTAAATTAATCGTTGACACAAATACAGGCATTGTCAAATTTCAACAAGACCATACCCCAAATCGGCGACTTCAATGTAGTGGGTTCTTCATAAAAATATTCAAGTTTTAAACTGGTTAAAATACTAAACACCACAATTCCCAGATCTTAACCTGATATCTCAGATAGAACATGAGAAGACATTTAAAAGCGAAAGTACTCAATAACATCCTACGTTAAGCTTAAAAATGTCCTTCGGCAAGTTTAGAATGGTACAAATGTAGGAAACTGTCGTAAATTTGTGGCCAGTATGCTAGCAAAGTTGCTGCTTTTATTAATGTTAAAGACGAAAGCATCAAATATTAAAATTGGGAATAACTCGTCTTTATATTTAGTAATAAAAATGTTGGTTTTTATATTAATCAGAAAATCATTTATGTACTGCTATTTCAAAATCAATATCATTTATGTAGTGTCATCAATATCATTCACGTACTGTTTTCAAAATCAGTGTCATTTATATACTGCTATTTCAAAATAAATGCAACATTAAAGGGTGCTTAGTACTTTTGGCTAAAGCGGTATATTGTTTGTATTTTGTTCCGTATTGGTTTTATTTATGTATTCACTCAGCATTTATTTTTTTAATCATTGCTTATTTTTTATTTTGCCTCTTATTGTACTGCAATCTCATACAGGTATTGCTTACATTGCAGCAATTTTCAATTTATCGATAATTATTTTGCTTTTATATACGAGGCACGTCCAGAAAGTAAGTTCCGTTTCAATTTATCTCCGCTGCAGCTCTGCGATCGCAGTTCCGCACATGCGCAGTAGACGCTCTGTATCAAGGAGAAGAAACGCGCGCCATTTGGAGATCGCTGTCAGTCACGTACGCTTTGTTGTGCTTGTTTACAATGTCGGTGTTGATTGAAAATCCCGCCGCTTGTGAAATCAGATCTGTGATTCGTTTTCTGAATGCGAGGAAAGTGAAACCTAGTGAAATTTATCGGCAAATTTGCGATGTTTACGGACCAAAAGCGATGAGTGATTCAATGGTGAGAAGATGGGTCCGAAAGTTCAATGACGGACGTAGTGATGCGCACGATGAAGAACGAAGTGGGCGTCCATCTTTGGTTACAGAAGAACTGGTTCACGCGATTGATGACAAGATCCATGAAAACCGAAGGTTTACAATTAGTGCTCTCGCTATGGAATTTCCCCAAATTTCACGATCACTAATGCATGAAATTGTTACCGAAAAACTGAAATTTCGTAAACTTTGCTCACGTTGGGTACCAAAGATTCTTACTGAGCAACACAAAACAAAACGGATGGGTAGTGCACTTCAGTTTTTGACCCGTTATGCTGAAAGCGGTGAAGAATTTCTGACACAGATAGTCACAGGAGATGAAACTTGGGTTTCTTACGACACCCCTGAAAGTAAGCGGCAATCAATGGAATGGAGGCACACTTCATCCCCAGCAAAGGTTAAGCCGAAGCAAATCTTGACACCTCGAAAAATGATGTGCACAGTGTTCTGGGACTGGAAAGGCATCTTACTCATTAATTTCTTACCGCGTGGTCAAACAATCAGAGCAGATGCTTATTGCGAGACACTTCGGAAATTGCGCCGTGCAATTCAGAATAAGCGCCGAGGATTGCTGTCAAAAGGTGTTGTTTTTCTTCACGACAACGCACGACCACACACTGCAAATGTGACGAAAAACCTCCTACAGGGATTTGGCTGGGACGTGTTTGACCATCCTCCGTACAGCCCTGACCTCGCTCCTAGCGACTTTCATCTGTTCTTACATCTTAAGTCTTTCCTTGGCGGTCAACACTTTAACAATGACGACGAGCTGAAAGAAACTGTTTCCAACTGGTTGAAGACACAGGCGGCAAATTTCTATGAAGAAGGTATACAAAAACTTGTGCCACGCTATGACAAATGCCTGCAATATTTCGGCAGTTATGTGGAAAAGTAGTTTAAGAGTTGTTGAATTTTGTGCAATAAATAACTTTTCTGTAGCTGTACACAATTTACTTTTATTACCAAACGGAACTTACTTTCTGGACGTACATTGTATTTATGTGGTTGATTATTATCTGTATCTAAAATTTTACGTAAATATGTATTGGAATTGTATACGTAATTAAACGGAAGAGATTCAATTTTCTAAAGTGACCAAATCTTAGCAGGACATTTTCATTATCACCTGTCAACTCTTTCAGATCAGAAAATAAATTCTCGCAAATATTTGCTAGAAAGTGAAATTCAGGTAGTGGATACCGTAACACTTTCTTTGAGGAAGTAAAAAAGATTGTGCCAAAGATTTGTCTTTTTCATAAATAACAGTGTTAGGTACTATCACATCGCCCCGGTGAGTATAATTAGAAAACTCGTATCGGTATGGCAACAGAGGAAGAGGCTTCTAGAACGGACCAGTGAGCTTCCACTAGTATTTTTTACCGCATCATGTGAGCTCAGCCATGCTTTAAGCAAAACACTTGAAGTTATTTTTTAAACGGCAAATTTCCTCTGCAATATAATAAAAACACCGTAATTTCTTGTTATAATTTTCAACGCGAAACTGAATCACGTAAGAGTAATTTTGAAAATTTCAGTCTGAAGAATTTGAAAGGAACATAGCTATATGCTAGATATTACGAAGCAAATCTGAAATAAAATGCAAACAGACGCTTTCATAAATTTGGCGTCAGAATAGTAGTGGACTCCCATTGGTTCTTACTCGAAGCCACTTCCACGGTTGCAAAACTTAAACCACTTAAAAATCATGTCCGAACGGTGGACTATCGTGATTAGTATGTTAAACTGACAACGGGAAGATTCGTGTTCGAATCCAAGTGAAGTGAAGACACAATGGATGTTTTGCTTCCTGCTCCGAAAAATCTAAATAGTCTCTATAACAAAAGGATGGAATGAATTATTAAGTCCCTTTATTAGAAACAAAATACGAAATGTTCGGATAATTTGACAGTTCGGTTAAACGTAATTTGCATAAACGGTATTCTACTATATATTACTTTTTAAAAATATTATTTACGCTCATTCTAACGTTATTATACACCCCTGTAGTTTTATTTCCAGCCGATCACATACCTCAAAAGAAATTAGTCAATAAAAGCGAGCTGATACGAAGAATAAATCTTTTTTTTTGGCATTTTAATAACTAAGAAATTAATTAAGGAGTTGTAAGGCTATCCTTCTAAATTTGGCTACCTGATAAATGAAAGCAACAGCTTCATGAAAATGTGTAATCAATATGCGTGTACTTTTAATTAAAGATTAAATTACTTCGTAATTAAATACTAATAATAACTCCTTGAGTGAAATAATTACAGCATCCATTCCACCCCTTTCAGGAATATACCACACAGTTAAAAAAATTAAAATCTGAATGCTACCTTAATGAGATTTGCTATTAAAGTTTTGCACTTTTTTAATTAAGAATAAAAGGTTCTTTTTTTATATATGATACTTTGCAGTTTTTTTTTAAAGGGCGCTAAAACGTAGTGTCAGAAACATCTTTTATTAATTTCATACTTCTACCGAGGTTTACAAAAGTTAAGAATTAAATATATTACATGTTATAGCAATTAAATTTATTATTAACACAGTTGCCAAGCCATTAGACATTGACCAAGCAATTAGACCATCTTTATTTTCTGACAGCAGAAAACAAAGATTAACGTACTTGATGGATGTTTATGTAAATACATTTCAGCATAGCAAATAAACTGATATGATAAAAGATACCTTTCGCAAATGGATACATATATAAATAACAACATATTTTTTAATGTGCAGGGGAAAAATTATAATCTAATATTTCATATTCTACTTTATATGACTTTTCACTTTCAGAACAATACTGCTGTTTCTGTGTTAGTTACCCAGTATATATCAAAGCAAAAACTTTCCAGTGGCGCTCCACTATTACGTGCTTAGCACCTTAAAGTAGTGCACTCTTAATAACACCATAGGTGCATGAGCAAACCAGTGTGCTGGGCTCCTATGACCACCACTAAACAAAATGGAATTCAAATTAAATGTGAATGGATTAGCGTAGGACACCTATACTATTGGGACTCCGGTCAAATGCCCATGACTTAAGATGGCCTTGCTCGATCTTGTTTTTGATGTATGGTTTTAATATACATACGGATTAATTTATTAAAATAGAGGATGAATTTTGTTGCAGGATTCTGTTATGAATCATTTAACATAGAAAAAAAGGCAACTGCAATGGTCTGTTAGACATTTGAAAAACAGAATCACAGACAATAAATAAATAAATAAAAATGCCAAAATAAAAAGTAAAAAAAATGGAAAAATTATGATAGTAATGAAGGATCTGAATCTCTTTTAAAGCATGAAAATTACCTATAATTCTTTTAATATTATTTTAACAAAATAATATCGCAATTTGCTCGTAGAAATGAAATATATAAAAATTTTATAGAAAATTAAAAATATTCCTTAATTTAAATTTTTTAAATTAAACAAAACGTCCTTGCAAAAACGATAAAAAGATTTAGAAATATGTACGTATTATGCATGTTGATAGTGAAGTGGAACAGTTTTCATTATTTTTGAAAGAAAGTGACAACAAATTTATTTCTGACACATTATCATGTTCCAACGGAAATGTTATCAACTTTTTCTAACGTAGATAATTATTTAAATGATTTTGACTATTTCGGGTTCCAATACCTTCGGAATCTTTCTCTGTCTTAAAAAGGGTAAAACTCTACTCAAGAAATATGATGTCAGAAGAAAGATTAAACTGTATGGCTGTAATGTAAATGAAACGAGAAGTATGAAACAACATCTATATTTCGAAAACAATTAATAAATTTTCGAAAAGAAGCCAAGGAAAAAATGTATTAAATCTGTTAATTGATAGACATCTAATCTACTAATCAATTGTTTTAATTTTATATTATTCCATAAAATGTTTTTAGCAGCTTGATGTTTTACTTTTCTTTCCCATATAATATTTAATTGCTTGATATAATTTTAATTTTATGTATTTTTGTCCTGATATGCAAAAGAAATAATGAAAGTAAAAAAATATTGAATCATGATTTTTTAAAATATTAATAATATTAAGTAATTATGTGTATTTAACTGTTTATTACATTTCAGCCCTTACTGAGTTTCAAGCATATGGATACGCAAATTTTTTCTTAGGAGCCCCCAAAATTTTGCCACCGAGGGCTCCCAACTGGCTAATCCGGGTTTGATGACACAAAAGTTAAACTTCCGTAAAATGCGTGCAAATTTATAGCTAATCGATGGAAAGGTAGGAATGACTTCAAAATTCTCATAATCTCCTAAAACGTAAAACTCCATTCTACTGCGCTGATATGAGAATTTTTTAATCACTTATTCAATAATTCTAGGTGGAAAACCTCTGTCAATTGCAGTTGCTTTTAGACAGTTTAATTCTTGATTGAGAGTCGATTTGAACAAGCAAACTGAATGATCGGAAAACGAAGCAATAAAAGGAAGGTAATTTCTGTTTAGTCAAATGACAGAATTCGAAAGGCAAAGTGATGAAGGGAAGGATTAATCTGATTCGCTCCCTTAGTAGTTAAAATCTTGACTTTGTTTCGCATTATAAACGTCTACAGCGGAATCTTTTCAAATTTTTCAATGTTAAGTTGCGGGTACAATACGTTATCAGAAGCACATGCGCAGAAAGGTAGTCTGGGTGTATATACACATTTCAGAAAATATTAGTGTCCGTGTTTCTTCCGTTTCTAAGAGAAAAACAAGATTATGAGCAAGGATGATCTGACTCTAAGCTTGAGTCCTAGGTGTGAGCCACATAAGCTTAGAAAGTAATGAGGTCCTGCACCCACGCGCATCAGCATGTGTTGCCGTTGCACGAAACATTCTACTGCCTCAAACCGAGTTCAATCAACTCAGCATCATACTGTGTCATGAGTACTTAACAGGTGTCCTTCGTTTAATTCAGTTTTAATACTTTACTTAAATTTACTGCGTCGGCCCACACTGAAGATCAATCCATAGGCCACACGGTGACCGAACGACCTTGATGGTCATCTTTGCTTTAAATATTTTTAGTAATATATCTAATTGATAATTTTAAACCTTTTAGTTTCATAATATGCCCAAATCATAAATTATAAAATCTCTATTTATTAATTTATCATATAGAGACATTGGGTTATTTCGAAGCAGGAGACATGAAAAACGAGCAATGCAGTCGCCGGGAATCGAACCTTTGACCTCTCGAATATGCATCGAGTGTGCTGACTATTGCACCACGAAGGCATGCTAAGAATTCTGGAGAAATACCTTATATACTCCCCAATTTTAAAGGGCAACTAGAAATTAGAGGACCTAATCGCGAAATCCTGGTGGTGGAGAATCACCATCGACCAACTTTTTTAGGTCGGGCGCCTCTGTAGAGACATTATTTTATTTCGAAGGAGACACAAAAATGAGCAAAGCCCTCTCTGGGACTCGGACCTCCCGAATACGCGCCCAGTATGCTGATCATTACACCACGAAGGCGGGAGAAATACCTTATAATCCTAATTATTATTTCATTTATTAAGTTTATTGCTATTCCTGTCATTATTATTTTTATATCGTATATTACAAACCCGATGCAGAAATGTTGTTTTTTAAAAATAAAATCTTAATCATCGTCCAAGAAAATCTAAGAATTCAATGATGTCATTCTATTGATTTAACACTCACAATTGAGAGCTACGCCCCACAGTCGCAATGTAATGTGACGTGACTAGCAGCCTTCGCGCGATGAATTTAAAACCATCACCGATCCCTCGTTCCATATCTTTTCCACTGCACGCGGAAAAGCATTAAAACGCGGGAGGGGGGAGGAAGGGATTTTCGGCCTTGCGGAGAGGCCATATGAATTAATACAAAGTACTCACGTGCGCCGCTACACGTTTGATGTTAATGAGATGAGCGAGGGGTCAAAGAGCCAAGATGAAAGGTGCGCTTGGGTTAGGGTACAAAATGTAAGTGACCCTTCGGAAAAAGAGGATGAGGAAAGCGATGGTATCTTTCATACGAGAGGCTGGTTACAAACACGAATTTTGATGAAATCGTCCCCGTGAAAAGCATAATGAGAGCAGATATTAAACTAATCAAAATCTTGATAAGGTATGAATACGTCTTTGTTACAGCGAGTACAGATATTGTGTGAGTATGGGTTCGCAATGGACTAAATGCACTGACAGCTTGATAAAATTTATTTTCCCAAAACAAATGCTTTATAGCTCTGGAACTTTCCACATAAGCACTCTTACAGCTCTTCTCAGTAGGACAGAGCCCAATCAGAGCTATAACTTCAAACTATTAAGAATGTTATATACAACCAATGCAAGCAGCAAAGCTCGCACAGAGATCTCTTACCCCGAAATCAACCGTGAATAAAAACCGAGAACTAAAGCTTTTCCCGATCTTATAGAGTTTCTCCCTGGCAGCCGAGGAATTTCCAGTACCTCCCATTTCTCGAAACTACTCATAGATGGTTAAAGTAAGTTACATATGAGGGCCGAATACGGTTACAGTTACATATAAGGATCAATTACTGTTATTCCATTACAATACCAATTACAGTTATACAGAGACTGAACCAAAATGTCAATAAAACGATCGCCAAGTTTAGCGACTCTCTAGTCAAATCTGTCGACAAGATTAGTCGCCAAAACCATCGTCAGCCTGGCGATGTTTCGCCTATTTGGCGAGATAGCCGTACATTTATCGCGAAAATATCTCAATGTTAAATGGACCTGTCCCTGTAACCTTCTTTTTTCGGCGAAGCTTCACTTCTTGATTTCGTTCATGTTACATCATACACGATATACTACAGTTCCACATACAATTTCATTAAAACTACTTAAATGTATAAGAAATTCGTAAACAATGCAATTCGTTTTCGTTACAACTAGGAGAGATATAATTAAAATACAATAACACGCCGAACAAATATTAATTTAGAAGTCAAACAACAAAAATCAGCGTTATATTCTACAAAAGCGCAAATGAACCAATGTTCATTTGCGCTTTTGCAGCTGAGGATGATGGTTCGGTAAAACCATCGAAACTAGTCCTGTAAACATTTGAAAATATAACGCTGATTTTTGTTGTTTGACTTCTAAATTAATAGGAGAGATATGTTATATATAAATTAGCATTATAGTAAATAAGAAGGGTAGCCCAATGGAAACAACTGAAAAGTTTCAACACGTGTATTGAAAAAGTATATCAACGGTCAGTGTGAGTACACAGAAAGTGCGTATGTAACGGGTCAAAAATAATATTGGGTATACCTCAGAAGATATGTTCACGTGACTAAGACAAATTAGTAATTTTTCATTAGAACTTTCTCTAAGCTTTTGTATGAAAAGGTTGTATCATCTGAAATGGGAATTAAAACAACATAATTTCGCATTAATTAATGGATTTTCCCTCATTATTGCGCAGCTGTTCGTTACTTGTACCATCTAGTGGTAAGATAAACTACACGAATACGAATATTAAGTTGTCCGTCGTAATGTTTATCCCATTCTAAATACACAAGCTAAGTCTAACTACGAAATACATGGTATAAACGATGTTATTCCAGTTTCAAATAAAACGCTTGTACTTGAAACACAGTTTCTTACCTTTGCCCACTGCAGAAATATAATGTATTCTTCCTCATCTTCCTCTTCATAGATACTGAATTTTTATTATTTATTTATTTACGTTGCAAAGTTGTTAGCACTTTTGTCAAAACAACTTGAATAATGTGCAGGGCCCTCGCCAGGATTCGAAATCTGGACCTTTCGACTAATATCCGGACGTGCTTTCCAATTACACCACGAAGGCCTAATTTTTCCCACTTGAAAGATGATATGGGAAGCAGAGGCCAAATCTTGGTGACGAACAATTATTTTAGTTCGGCAGCCACTTTAGATTCATGTAGAATTCTTTAAAGCCAGAAAACATGAAAAATCAACGATGCCTTAGACGGGATTCAAACTCTGAACCTTCCATTTGCTAACGGGACGTCCTTTTCAGCTGTAGGTCGAAGGCACGTAGAAAAAGGGGAGAAAATACCTTACCACTTGTCCATAGAAATGTCCTTGGAGTCTCCAAAAATCTGAAAAGTTATTTTACATTAATGCATGAAACACTGCACTGCTCTATAAGAATGATTGTACACCTTTAGGTCAGCATGACCTGTTAAATTTTATTTTAATAATCTATTCAAAGTTACTTCGCCGCCCCGCATACAGACATATTGTTTGATTGTTGTTTACCTTTATCAACAGATTATGAAAACCAACAGCCTGGGCTGTTCTGGGCAGTGGTACTCTTTAGTTCAGTTTTATTCTAAAATTAACTGCAATGTCCCACACTAACAACCATCAACATAAGCTCATCGGTGACGAATAGATTTGAAAGGGCGCTTTACCGCCACTATGACGGAATACTTCGCGAAAATATTGCATTCATTAAGTATTACATGAAAACATTCATCATCATTCATCTTTTCGGACCTATATATCTTCATTTATAAGCAGTTTATTCCAGGAATTGGCAGTTGTTCAAATTTTACTACCCCCAAAATACGTTTTTCGCTTAGGATTCCATCCCAGACCGTATTAATGTCTAAGTACGTAATATCATTCCGGAGATTGTCTTGACAATGTGGTGCCTGAATTAATGAGATCATATTGTAATGAATGACTACAAGACCTCAGATTAATGCACATATCATTCTTTATACACGGTGTCACCAATTCAAAACCCATTGCACGTCTATTTATATGCCGTGCAATGGAATACACAAATCACCGACCTTCGTTCTTTATGTAAATCAGTGGTTGGGAAATCTTACAAAAAGTAGGTTTTGAAGATGATTAAACGGAACTGCTCGGCCCACGTGATTGTCGGCAGGGGAGCTCCATTACTCCACGGAGGCTTCGACCAAGAAAAACGGATAAAAAACTGCTTGATCAAACCTGTAGTCTGTTTGGGTGTGCCTGGAGTTTCTGCAAAGGAGGTTGAATTTAATGAAGACGTTGTATAATTATTTCCTTGATACCGTGTACATAAAGATTTCCAACGTCATTAAAAGCCTGGATCTGCAGTCGCGTCAGGTCCCATATAGGGTGTTTTAGTTTTATAGAGTTAGTTATTGTGTCTTTTTTTCTCATGCACTCCTCTGAACATAATCCTTGAATTCCTTGCGACAATTTTTATTTATTTATTTATTTATTATTTTTTTCATGCGGAAGAAGAGGGGAGTTCTAGATTCTCCAGCAATTTTCCAAATTGGTTGTACTTGCCCAGAAAGTTAATGGCTTTTGCTTTCTTCCATCTTACACGCAAAGTTGTCTTTACTTTAAAGCGTTGTCAAACGTCTGGAGTGTTAGAAAATTAACAGCAACGACGAAAAATAAAATCTTCTATCGCACGATGTGTGATATATATATCGATAGAAATACTTTCTGTTAATTACTATATATAATACCACGAACTTAGATAAAAATTACCAAGTAAACATAATACGGATCATAAGCATATTAAAATATGTCATTTGGCTACATTTATCAAAAAATAAAATAACGATAAAATTACTAATAAAGCTGTTTAATTGCTTTTAAATCGGCCAGTATATGTTATGTAGTTAATTACTGATTCAGTTTGAAAGCTAAATTAAAAATCGTACTGAGAAATGCCTCTTTACAACACCATGAGGATCTTTTATCACGCGCGATGTTAGATGCATCATAATACATATAACGAAAATGTATAATTTGAAATTAGGCATAATTCAGTTTTACACTAATGGATATTCTGTAAAAACTATTTAGATCCTTCTGTTCTATGTCATTTCGCTGGAAAGTATTTTTTAAATCGAATAAAATATAGAAAACTAAATAATCAGTTGTAATGCATAAAAAGAAGTTTCGATATTACAAATATTCTCTCGTAAGAAGTCTGATTTTTAAATATCCGAAATTAGACACACAATTTTTCACCGACTAAGAAGTTCACCAGATATTACTGAAATAAAGCTCCAAAGTTCACAGAAATTTTCTAGGATAGACATCGTTGCTGCGTTTCCCCGCATAAAAGGTCTAATTCCGCAATACCTAAAGCATGATTTTGAAGAAATTTGGTTAGTTTAGTAGATTTAAAAGCATCCATACACAGACATCAGATTAAGTTTTGTTTAATTTTTGGAAGGTGAAAAATTTCTTAACTGACTACTTGCCACCTGACTATCCAGCTAAAGACACAAGAACGGAAGGCAAGAGTTTCAGGAAATTTTAGATAATATACCCAATTCAGCATGAACACAAATGTGTTAGTAGTGTTGAAAGTACATAATTTCCCCATTTATCTAGAAAAACACGGCCTTCTTCTGGTACGTTTCTCTTACCCTTTATTAAAGACATGTCTTGCAGTTTAATAATTTTAATTAAAATCACAATAATAATTTTGTCTACACCTTCAATTCAACAAGACGAACTTTCACACGGAAGCAATACTCGAACGTTTTGCACAGTTTCAAGTAACTGGTATTGACGTATAACGTATATCTAACGCCACGCGCAAATAACAGGTTTTACAAGCCTGTTACAAGAAGTATATCTCCATCTGTTTAGCAATATGAATTGCATAGCCGAACATCTTGTTAACCAACTAGTGACTACTGACTCCGGAAAGTAAAAGTACCACCTCACTGGAAGGGAGGGAGACGAACATACCACAATATAAATGTTCTACCAATTGTGGCTGGCGAATAAATTTATTGATTGTACTGATGTTACCTTAGCCTAGTCACGTGACCTGGCATGCAAGCATATAAAGTCTATAACTTTTTCTTTTAACTGACATAGTGAATCTATTCATTCTACGTTTTCTTTATTTAATTGATATAGTAAATCTATTCATTCTAATTTTTTTACTTAACTGAAATACTAAATCTATTCATTCTATTTTTTAAATTTATTTGGCATAGTAAATCTATTCATTCTATTTTTTTTAAATTTATTTGACATAGTAAATCTATTCATTATAATTTTTTGTTTAATTGACAAAGTAAATCTATTCATTCTATTTTTATATTTAATTGATATAGTAAATCTATTCATTCTATTTCTTTTCATTCAACAGCAATCGTGCATATAAGCGCATTCCAGATGTTTCTAGTGTTGTTGATATTTATTTATATTTTAAATTGTCATTTCCTGAGATGTGATGATTAATGTTCTCTTTTTTCCCTTAGATTACTCTGTGGATCTGTCAGAGTACTATTATATACGCGTTTCATATATTTTTTCGCTGTGTACCAGAGCTAGCTTTCAATTCAATTGAAAAATAATGACTGCTGAAATACTTGCTAGCGCTTTTCTGTTTTCTTAAACACTATAAACACTATATCCATCGCCAATGAATGCACGGTCCAATGAATCTATGCTATATGGAAGTCTGTTATATATAATCAATGTATTAAAACAAATGCCTAACTAAATGCTTCGGAAATGAAATTGCTTCGGGGACCGCAAGTTTGAGACCACTGCTTATAGACAAAACTAAACAACAAAAAGCTGTTTTTACCTCAAATCACTGCGATCGCGGATCTATATCCTTTGTCGACTTATCGAAATCGAAACTCAAACTAAATTCAGTGATTAGTGTGACGTAATGATATCTTAACCTTGAAACCGTTTTCCAAGCGAAAAGGAATAATTGATATTTCATGTTCGGCTTCACAACATATTTTTAAAAATTGTAGAAAATTAACCAATAATATTTCTGTCATTCTCATTTTGAAAGAGGAGCAACTAATTATTTTGTAATCAGTGAAAATTTCAAAACTTTGCAACCGATATATTTTTTGATATTGAAACTTCAAAATAATACACGTCAAAATATTTGTAAGCGCAACGCATTGATTTTTTTCAATATTTTATTTTTCCCCGATTGGCAACGAGAGAGTATTATGATGGAAGCCCGATTGAACGATAACATTTTTATGAAGCGCGAATAGTAATCTTGTATTCTTAATTGTACCATTTCAGTGATATGTAAATAAGGCGTGAATAAAAGATTTATTGCGTAAGTGCAAAATGTTTAATAGTTTTAAAGAAAGTACCTAACATCTCAGAAGTGGGATTGACAAGGATTATTACCAAGGATTTAATAACGTATTGCCTTCATGTACGTTAAGCCCAAATTTGGAGGCTCGCCAAAAACGAAAGTAGAAAGGTACGTGCATTAATAAACTATTTATATTATGTCTAAGTATTAAACGGAAAGAACTATATAATTCTTGTATTATTATTTGAAAACTGAAGATGACTTATTTGGCAAAGGGCAAGAAATGTGACTTAAGGAACTTGCCTTAGAACTTGACGTACATGTTCCTTCTGATATTAAAATTGTGGGCTTAAGGGATATGATTTTGAATAGTAAGAACTACAACGAAGAATTTAATAAACAAATGCCAGATAGAATTATAAATGATCGTTTAAACAGGGAAAAGCCGGAAATTTTAGAAAAAGAAAGAACATTTGAACTCGAAAAGTTGAAAGTAGAAGCGGGAATAAGAAGTAGCAATGTAAATGATTCTGTTCCTTCCAATGTTAGTAGAAGTAATTTTTATGACATGAATAAATTAATGCATAAGTACGAATTGACTGAAGGTAATATAAGTTTTTATTTAATCTTATTTGAGAGACAGGCACGACGTACTGGTTTGGAAGAACAAAATTGGGTTTCTCAGTTGTTAGGTCTATTGTCTTATGAAATAACTCAATTAATTGTCCGTGAACCAGAAGAAAAAGATAACGACTATAAGCACGTTAAACAACTGCTATTGAGAAAATTTAAGTTAAGCCCTGAACAGAGTCGGCAAAAGTCCGTTGATCATATTAAAACGTTGCGTAATACGTGGAGGAACTTCACGTTTGAATCAAAAAATCATTTTGAAGATTAAATGTAACAGATTTTGACTCTTTAAAACAGCTTATTCTTGCGGACCAATTAAAGAAAAGGGTCCCCGCTGCTATACAAAATCATTTTATTGATAATTGGTCTAAATTCAGTAATCCTGAAGAGTTGGCTGAAAAACTAAATGAATATGAAAATATTCGGGCAGGGATTCAAGTAGAAAATAAAACTTTTAGGCATAATCTCAAGCCTAAGTTTGGTTCTAAATTTTATGAGGCATCCTATAATCAGTATTCAAGACCAAGAAATGTTAATGATTCTATGCAGACAAACAGTAATTTCAAAGTGGGTTTTAAAAACAGTTTTGATAATAAATACAATTTGGGAGATAAATTTTATAAAATAGACGAAAGGAAAAGAGAATATAATTCTGGTATCCGCAATGAAAAGGGTTAATCGAAATGCTTCAATTGTAATGATTACGGACATATAGCGACGGATTCTCCTCAACCTAAAAATATTTATTTGCAGGAAATGTAATTAAAGTACTTTTAAAAAGTGTATGTTTAAGAGTTCAGACTTAGCAAATGTTAAAAATAGCTTATACGTGAACCAGAACTCAGGTGTTTCACCAACTGTATATTTAAAATATGCTCGCATCAGTAATGGGGAAGAAATTACTGCAATCATAGATACGGTTCCAGTTCGTGTTTATTGAAACAGTCTGTGGCTAGGAAACTAAATCTTATTATAAAACCCGATGAGGAGGAATTGTTTGGCTTTGGAAACCAGAGTAAACCAGCCGCTAGAACACGGCGAAAAGTAACTGTTCATTTAGAGATTGATAATGTGGAAGGAAAGGACATTACAGTTTTAACTGTAGAAGATGAAATGCAACCATGCGACTTATTAGTTGGTCGAATATGGATTGATTTACCACATATTGCATACGTCAAGATAGGTAATACCTTGCACATACGCCACGCTAATGATTATCCATTTTCACATTTACAGAATAACATCAATACTCCGCGAATTAAACTGAAAGCAAACCAAGAACTTGAAATCGGAAGTAATATAGTTCATTTCGTGAAAGCTACAACTGATGAAATAAATAACGGTCGTATTTTAAGAAGTGGATCAGAAGATGAGTTGGGGGCATTACTGGAAGTAATACACGGAGAAACAATGACACCAGTCACTAACTACAGTGATCGAATATTAATTTTGAAAGAGAATCAGTGTATCGTTAGAGCAGGAGTAGCAGAATTAATTGAATCAATCCCAGATCAAAAAACTGAAAATTCAAATCAAAAGGAAATAATGATAATAAATAAAATTAAAAAGTTTAAGAGACCGATTACTTTAGAAGAAATTAAAGCTAATAACAATATTATGCCAGAGAGAAAACAGGAAGTTTTAGATTTGATAAATGAGTATCGAGATTGCTTTGCATTAAATATGGAGAAATTAGGGTGTACAAACTTAACAAAGATGGATTTTAAAGAAATTGAAGGGAGTAAGCCTGTTTACATGAAGTCGTATAAAACCCACGCCGAGGAGCGCCCTTCTATAAAGAAGATAATAAATGAATGGAAGAAATATGGAATTGTTTCTGAAACAAGATTTCCGTATGCTAGCCCAGTATTACTCGCAACGAAACGAACAGGTGAACTACGATTAGTGGTAGGTTACAGAAAGCTGAATTCCCAAACTGTTAAAGATAAATTTCCACTCCCTAGGATAGATGATCTTCTTGAATGTCTAGTGAATGTAAAGTTTTCACTACATTGGATTTAGCTCACGGATATCTACAGATTCCTTTAACTGAAGAAGCGAAACTGAAACAGCTTTCGTCACTATAGATGATACTGGTCAGTTTGAACGTATAATATTTGGGTTATCTAACGCTCCTGCAGAATTTCAAAGACTTAGGAATCAAGTTTTAAGCCCATTGCTTAATAAAGAAGTATTATGCTATTTGGATGACACAATTCCGGCTAAATCTTGGAAAGAAATGATGGAAAACTTAGAAAAGTGTTTGATAAATTGAAAGAAGCAAAGCTGACATTGAAATTGACAAAATGCGAATTTGGAAAAGATGAAGTTGAATATTTGGGATTTCTAATAAAATCGAATGGTATGCAACCTGGACCAAGAAAATTACGAGCCATATTAAACTTTCCTAAACCAACCAATGAACATGAAGTTAAACAATGTTTAGGTCTTACAAGTTTTTTTAGAAGGTTTCTACCGAAATATGCAGAGAAAGTTGAGCCGTTAACGAGACTGACGAGGAAGGATGAAACATTTCATTGGAATGAAGATTAGCAAGAAGCATTCAGTACTATAAAAGACCATTTAACTAGCGAACTAGTACTGGCGTTATATACTTCGGAAGCAGAAACAGAAGTGCATACACACGCGAGCAGCAAAGGGCTGCTAGGAATGCTGTTGCAAAAAGGTGATAAAAAGTGGTATTTAGTTTATTGTGTAAGTAAAGAAATAACAGAAACAGAAAAGAATTATCATTCAAGCAAATTAGAATTAATGGCTGTAGTTTGGACTTGGACACGACTTCGACAATTCTCGATTGGAATTCGATTTACGATAATTACAGACTGCCAAGCTCTAGTTTATTTAAACGCGAAGAAAACTTCAAATCCTCAGATAGCAAGAAAATAATCTGATCCAGGAATACGATCTTGAAATAAAGCACAGACAAGATAAAAATAATGAGTCACGTAGATGCATTGAGCCGATCGTCAGTTGATCAGCCAGAAGAAACTTTAGACTCTGTAACTGAGAACAACTTGGAAGTTTATTTAACGCTAACGATAGATGAACAAATTCTTGTTATTTAGCATTCAGATCCAGAATTACGCAAAGTAATAGACATTTTAAAGAAAAAGATAAATGATAGAATGAATGCAGAGAAGTATGTAACTGAAAATTACGTCTCGAAGAATAATCGATTGTTTCGTTAAGATCGGGAAAAGGAAAAATTGTTATACGTCATACCTAAGTCGATGAGAAAAGGTATTGTAGTAAAATTTCACGATCTTTTGGGACATTTTTCAGCAGATAGAACTGTTGCCAAAATCAAGGAGTCATCTGGCTTAAAGGAACGAAACGATATGTTATGTGTCACATTTGGATGTGTTTCGAATGCCTAGTAAATAAAGTGCCTAGTGGTAAGAAACAAGGAGTACTGCATTCAATTAGGACCTGATAGAAGACCTTTTACCAGAAAAAATTATCAGCGATAGAGGAACATGTTTCACAGCGAAGGAATTTCGAGAGTACTGCGAAAATAATGAAATCAGTCATACGCTCAATTCAACTCAACATCCAATAGGTAATGGAATGGTGGAAAGCGCAAATCGAATAATTTTGGCTGTGATTAAAACGAATATGGAAGATCCAAATCATAGGGATTGGGATAAAAAGATTACAGAATGCGAAAGGAATTCAAACAATATGATAAATAAGACTACAAATAAAACTCCTTTCGAAATGCTTCACGGTTATTCACCACAATTCAACGACAGATTGATGAGGATGATTACAGACGAAGACGCAAATGAATGGGAGGATCCGGTAATCTTACAGAACGAAGCTAGAAAGAGAAATGAAGATATGCGGATGAAAAGTAAAGCAAATTATGACAACAAGAAAAGCAATTCTTTAACATTCGAACGAGGAGAAATAGTAGTTATGAGAAGAGTACCTAAATCAACTGGAGAATCAACCAAAACACAACCAAAATATCGAGGACCTTTGGTAGTTACAGACGTTTTACCAAGTGATACTGATACCTATAGAGTGACTCAATTAGAAGAGAAGGTGAAAGGGCGTTTTAGCACGACAGCTCATGTGAGCCAATTGAAATCATGGCAGTGTCAAGCGGAACAAGAGGAGGACGTTGACCATGGTGATGATGTAAGTGTTGCTTATAACAACATGCCGCTTATTACTAAACCTAGGACATAAAGAACAGAAAAAGACGGTGAGTCTATATGACAGTTAAAGGCTTTCGAGCTATAAATTTTAATATTATATATTTAACTTTTTTTTAATTCTTAATGTTCCGAGGTCGTAACTAAGTCAGGATGCCCGAATGTAAACGCAACGTACTGATATTTTTTAAATATTTTATTTTTTCCCGAGTGGCAACGAGAGAGTATTGTGATGGAAGCCGAGTTGAACGATAACATTTTTATGACGCGCGCATAGTAATCTTGTATTTTTAGTTGTACCATTTCAATGATAAGGCGCGAATAAAAGATTTATTGCGTAAGTGCAGACTGTTTAATAGTTTTAAAGAAAGTACCTAACATATTTTTTTTAAAAAATCCACTTATTTTCGAAAATTCGCCCCCAAATCCGAAATTAATTTAAAACTTTATACAAATTTCCTTTGAAAGATTTCTTTTTGCTTTATCTGATGGTGCAAACAAAAGAAATATGTTATTTTTAGTTAAATGAAGATATGTCAAAAGATCCTTTTAACATTCTCTATATCTAAATCGAATTTAAAAGGACCCTTGGCCACATTGTACTGCCATCCGCAAAGAGTGTGTGTACAAAAATTGAGCTCGATACCTTAAGTTAAAAAATTGATGGCAAACTTTGATCATAGGACAACCATCACTAGTGAATTAAATAAAAGCGTATAAAAATGGAATTAAGAATTGGAAATGTTCTTCTTCGGGTATTTCATAATATTTGCTTTAGCCACTTGATAAAACTAAATTTTTACCTATCAATGCTAAAAAGGAACTACCAGAATCTTTTACCAGCTATTACCACAGTGGCTCTCTTAAGTGAAAGAGAAAGACGTGCGAGAAAGATATTCGCATATATTAAAATTTTAGCTGGTATTCAAGATGCATCTGCAAACGATTAAGATGAAAATGATATTTTATATATTGTTTATGATAGATATCTAATTTGAAACCAATCGTCATCCTTCAGAAACTTTAGAATCTAAAATTCGTTTTCCTGAACACAGAAAGATAAAAAAAAATTCTATTCCCAAAGTTAGAGGATAAGATTGGGAAAATGCGCAACAGGGATTTGAAATTTTCAAGCGACTTCCCCGGTATAAATCCCCATTTCTTCTCCCTATGCGATTAGTCAAGCCGATTCGAATTTCGAATCTCTCTCTTGGACAGAAGATATTCCACGGCTAAATATGACAATTTATCTTCTTTTCCTTCCCAAGGGACGAAGTGAACGAGTTTGGAGAGCGGCGGAAAAGTTTTCAAAACTTCTTTAATCCTTTTCAGTGCGGAGAAAATAATTCTGCTATAAATTCAATCTGAATATCGATATCCTACTGTAAAGAAGAATCTGAAAAGTTACCTTGAAAGGAAAACTTCTGTTCGATTCTTTCGAACTAGTTGGAAGTAACAGAATGCAGAAAATGAAATGAGAATTCGCACACAAATAAAACAGAATTGATAGTGCGATGAATAAATACGTAGAGTACCTTGTTTCTCACAATATGGTAAGTTAAGCCGTAAATATGGCCCAAAATTACGGATTTTTCTCATGAAAACAAACTATTTATTTGATAAATCCAGCATAACAGAGTCTCCGCCATAAACTGGACTGAAACGTGGTCGGATAATCGACAGTGTCAGCTAATTTGTAACGATCGAAAATCGGTTATTAAAATAGTTCCAGTTTAATTCATAATGATAAAGCACGCGAGGTCTACCTATATTAAAAGATGCAAAAGAGAACTTTTGGGGTAAATTTCTGATCATTTGAGAATCTTTTATGATTCTAATTTTTAATTCAATTTTGGCATAATTTTGAATCCGAACGCGAGGCAAGTTAGTGTTCCACATATTTTGATTGTCGATGAAAAGCAAAAGCTTTTGTCAGTTTCACTGTAGATGAGTTTTAAATTAAGAATGAAAGAACTCATACCTATGATCAGAGAGCAAATGAAAGTCTCTGAGAACCCCTCACCAAGTCTGGTCTAGTTATTTTAACCTCGAAGACAAGGGATTTTGTACCAAGGTAACATAAGGAAATTAGTGCACCTTGCTTCTGTCGGAAGAGTGGGTATCGGAAAGGAGAAGTACCATAGTAAGTAAAAGATATACCAGGAGAAGAAAATTCGAAGAGGATTTATATCTAAAACCACGCAGTTTCCATACTCCTTTTCGGTAGCCTTGCTTCCCAATTAGACAATATTACAGTGTTCTGATTCAACAAGAGGACTCGCTGCCTGTGCTCTCACTTTGGCGTCTTCGCTCCCTAGTCTGATTCGCCTTCAATATCTTCTTACCCTAGCTTTCTAACTCCCGAGATTGACTTGCTCACTATAGCCCCACAAATTTCTTTAAATAGCAGTCAGACAGAGCAACAAAGTCCTTCAATGTCTCGCCAAACGCAACTTTTTAAATAACGTTCCCATCCATAGGTGCAACACGAGCTTCGCTGTTCGTCAAAAGCCCTCTTGACTCAACTAGTTAAGGTTTCAGTCACCTTGTTCGCTGCCTGCCTTGTGGCCTTTCCTTCATTTTTGATTAGTGTCAAATAATCTCTCTCAAGCACCAAACTCAAGTCTGTGAATTATTTTACCACGACTTCACCCCCTAAAAATTACTCACGCCCTTACTTTTGGATCTTCGCATCCAAAAGTAAGGGCGTATCCAAAGTAAGTATAATAATTCAAAATAAAGTTTAGTTCCAACTTGCGATGTATATGAATGTTTATGCATATTATTTTTTCCGCAGGCCATATTCTTTGGAATTATTTGGCATTTAATTTAGAATAAGAATTTTCCTATTTGCGGAACCCAACTTTAAGCAGTAATTTTATAATTTTCGATGATGTAGGGATAAAGGCATTAAGCCTATGAAGCCTGGTAATTCAAATTTCGTTTGATCGCTCGCGCCCTCTTCTTTAATCCCCGTCGTTTCTCCTAGACTTAGTCGCTCGATGTAGATTCGCTCTGTAAGGACTGCTGTAGCTGTCAGATTACACACATTCATCACAGTATGCTACAGAAAATGCAAATTCTTTCACGTCATATAGTTAAAAATCACAAAGAAACACAAAAATTTGCAAATTAAATAGAAAATTAATACTCTATAAGAACCTTTAAAGCATGATCAATTTTTAGTTCATTATTACAGTAATGCAATAATAAAATTAGGCTAATATAAGATTTCAAAAAACTGTATGAGTCTCTGCATGTATATGGTAGCAAACAGCTCACTTCCGTATCTTATACTTTTGCGGCGGGGCGGGAATTAAGATGGCATCTTTCTGTTAATTTCCTAGTAAATTAAGCCTTAAACTTTTAAATCTTGGACAATCATCAGATAACACCGTTCTCTGCAAGCAGAATATCGTGTAAAACACATAAAACGTATGTTTTCAGTTTTAAAAGTAACGCACATCTAAGTTAAAAAAGTTTAAATTATTTAATATTGAAGAAAGCATGGAAAATCCTCAACTCTTGGCTTCGAATGTATGGAATATGCGAATGTATGGAATACGTTCTGTTTTGACGCTCGTTTGAAGTGCGAGAGCAGAAAGAAGTCTGAAGATTACGTCAAGTGAGATAAGACCAGTATGGTGGATTATCGATAGTTACGACTTCTCAACAATAATCTTAAACGACAAGGGCTGCATGTAACTCGGCATTTTCATTCAGAAGGATGTAATAGCCCATCTCCTAAGCGCACGTGACAGATTTTTTGCAATAAATTTGCTTGAACATCTTTGTATGTGGTAAACTTCACTGTTATTCTTTCTGGCTATCATCTTCACATTTTAAGTGTTTTCCTCACTACGAAACATGGTAGGCCTACCACTTCGAACAGCGTCTTCAGCGGAATACTGCTTGTCAAGAAAGCGTTTAGGATTTTTCCAAATATGGTACTTATACCACTAATGATACATAGCATTATTATTGGTGGTACAACAATGTTTACACAAAAGATTTAAATGAATGTAAAATGGCCCGTTTTTTGGTACATATTGTTGCCTGCTAAAGGATTCTTAACAGATTAAATGCACATAGGTCCGATGAGAAGTTAATAAGATTTATTTTTATCAAATGAAAACCCTCCAATGTTCTGCAATTTCCCACAGAAATACTCGTACAGGTACTCACAGTATCACAAAATACAATAGTAGTTACACTTCAAACTACTAAGAACGTTAAGCACAACCCAATGTAAAGCGCATCTAAAGAGAAAGCTAATCCGGAGATATCTCAATTCACGCTGAACTAACAGCTCGCAACAACAAGAACTGAGATCAGATTCTCTCTCCGGCCTTACATAGTTTTCAACCAGCCGTCGAGATATTTCTAGTACATTGCACTTCTCAAAGTTACTGCAAAGAAATAGAAACGTCGAAATACAGCTGCAGCTAATATAATGATCAATTAATTACATTTATTCAATTACAAACCTATTACGGTGATACAGGGACCGGATTAAAATACCGCCAAGTTTGGCGACTTCTGGAGATTTCTCGCCAAATTGTGGCGACAAAATAAGTCGTCAAAACTGTTGTCAGCTTGGCGATATCTCGCCAAATTACAGAGGTATCTGCTCCAGTTTGACTGAAAACTTGCCAATGTTCTGTCTTGATTAGAAACAAACTTTTCTCTGCCTCGAAATGGCAACAGTGAGAACTTGACTTTCGATTTGCAATGACGCATCTCGAACACTGCTCATGAGATGTAACATTAAATTCAATTCTAGACTAGATTAATTTGTTTAGTATTTTAATAAATCCCTTTAAAAACTAGATTGAGTATTTTGACCATAGAATAATAACTGAACCACCGCTTGCAGAAATTCAGGTGTGGCATTTAGACACGTATTTAGATGCGTGATTAAATTCGTAGACATCGCCATTCGTGTCTATTCGATTAGTGTACATTGGTACGTAGATAAACGGTACCCATTTACGCAATTTTAAATAGACTTTCCGCTGTATTCTTACTTTTCCGGCAATGCTTCTCTTAGATTTTTCGTGATTCATGACACAGGAAAATACAACAATCTAAATACAAAATATACAACAAACATGATACATAAATCTTTCACTCTTATTTATGTGTTACAAGATTTAAAAATTTTAGAACGTCTAGGTTAAATCGTCCATGAGCACACCTAACATATGAACATTGCGGATCTCTGAATCTTATGTTATCTATGTAACACTACGTCTGTTTTCTTTCATCAACATATGTGAAAATAATTATTATTTTTAACTCTAATAAAAGTTCGTATTTCTTTTTAAGATTTTAAGAAATCGGTAACAATTTTAGTTTTCCACATTACTGTTTTCAAAATATGTAGATACGTTAAATTCCGAATTTATGCTGTAATTTTGCACACGTTATTTTAGGATAAAATTATAATCAAAAACGAAACAAAAAATGACTGAAATTTTCTAATTTCATTTATACAAAATATACCAATTAACGTCTTGCAAATATGAATGAATATATATGTATAAATGGTATTTTGCATAGTTTATTTAAGAATAAGGATTTTAAAGCTTCAAAATTTAGGTAATAATGAGACCTTCATTTTTTTGTGATTCTTTTTATAACTTTTCTTTAATTGCATAACTTGTTGACATCGTTTCAGGCAAAATTATTCTTATTATCGAGCTCTCAGCTTCAGATTTATTCGATAAATATTCAGCTCACAGAAAAAATATGCCATTTCATATTTTCGAACTTAATTCGAAAAGTACATTTTAAGAACTTCTTTGCTCTATCTTTATTCGAAAGAAATTACGTCGAGAAAATCGAATTAACGCCCATCAAAGTGTTGTAGAGGATGAAAAAAATAAGATAAAAAGCAATTCACTTACCTAATGGAATTAACTTTAGGTGAAATTAACTTTTATCGAAACCCTCAAAAAGAGAAAATCTTCAAGCTGACTTACCTAAAGGGAAAAAAAAGAGATATAGTGAAATAAGTACGTGCTTTTATAAAATTAAAGCACATTCAAACACGTACCAATAAAAGGATTTCTCAAGTAATGCCAGAAACCAATTATCGGAAAAAATATAATTGCAAAAAACACTTTTGGAACTTTCACACGCTTTGGAAAACTTCAAAATGGAATTTACTGTGAAAAGTAATTGTTCTGAGGGTAAAAAATTATTTCAGATGCTTGTTTTTATTTATTTGTAAAGAAATAAATTAGTATGTTAAAAATACTACACAAACGTATAACGTAGATGCTTAATGAAAGAATATTATTTATCAAGTGTTAATTATGGTATAACCATGAAGTGTATTTATACGTAATATGGGATGAAAATCAGAATGGAACTTGGCATTGTTAAAGAAAGTAGCTTAAGGAAGTAAATAATTTAGAAACCCCTCTTGAGCTTTTCTATAATTTAATAACTCAGTATAATAGTATAATACAACAATTCACATAATAACTAAAGCACCGTGATTCATAAGTAAATTAAAAAATGTAATTAATGCCAGACAACCAAAAACTCCCTTAACACCAAAATACAAGAATCCAAGATATGTTTGCGTGGCTGGCCCTAGTAAGCCAGATGGCATGCATGATGATTCTGTGATTTCCATATGTGATATACGAGTGTGTGCTATTTTGTAATTCTACCCGATCTTTCGATTAACAGATCCAAAGAAGGCAAGCTGAGGAGGACCCAACATCTTTTAAAATCGTTCTACATGCTCTTCAGATGATGAGTACATGTGGGCTAAAGCACTCTAGGGCTATTCTTCTAAGGGAAGGGATGCCTTCGTGGATGACTTTCTAAGGGAAACTGATTCATATACACGTTACACATAAAAAAAACACAAAAACGCCCATGCAGTCAACTGTTCGCCGAGAATCGAACCATGGACTGGAACAGACTTTAGCGATTTCACAATCGGCCGCTGGAGCGTCCTCCCACAATTTAATACTAGGTCTACTCTCAAAACTAACCCCTGATCCAGATGGGATAACTAGTTCTGTCTTCACAATTTTTCATCCTATTTTCCCAGAACTCTTCCATACTTTAGTAACTACTTGCTGGACTTCTCCTCGTCCGGAAATGGCACTTCTTCGTCAAAACGGAAGATCTGGCCATGTTTTCGGTGTATAAACGTTTTTTCAGACAGAACGCTTAGCGAACCATCACGTCACAATTAAATTTCTTCCTAGAACGTATCGATGCCATGCACCCTAAGTAATGTGGTTCACATATCTTTTGCAGTACTCATAACGCAAATCACGAACACTCTTGACATTAATAACTATGTAAATGACCATTCCCTAGTCATACTGTTAGATATCCAAGGAGCCAGTGAAATACTGTAGTTGCGAGATATTATTCACAACTTCAATCGGGTGCCTACAGGCCATTTTGGATTTCCATTGCAGTTACCTTCAAGATGTTAATTAACAAATAATTCAGAATGACGCCATTGCAGCAAAACGCATCTCGTGAAGGTGCCCATGTATTCACACATAATCCTCATCGCACGGAATATCGTAGCAGACTTTGCACAACACCCTTTCGATGACTCACAGTACACCATGGTCGTAAGTCTATTTTGAAGGTGTTACCTTTATTGTGATTAGCAGAATTTAATAACAGAAAAAGTTCAACAAAGTCTAGAAGCTTCTTTAGCCTGAACGATGAAAAATAATTTTTTCACTTAGCCAATTCCAAACCACGATCACAGGAAGAAATGGGGTTTTGTAAAGCAGTCTCAATGCTTCAAAATTTGGACAAGTCAATTCATCTTCTAAACAAACCAATCAAATGCGTTTCATTAACTTCAGCACCTTAGAAACACAGTGGAAAACAGTCTCAAATAGCTCCCTTACGTCATTCACATCAAGTAGAAGACAGCGCACTCGAATTCGATCATATTCCTAGGCTGTCCAAATTTCTGTCCGAAGTGATTACAGAAATGTTCAATACGTACCAAATCTACAGATCACGCAGGTTAGGGAAGGAGGGTTACGTGGTGGAGATATTCCTACAACACACTTGCTGTGTGCGACCGAACATTGTTCTGCACAAAAATGTCTGCCATAAGAGGTAACAAATTTGGGATAAATAGGATTTAACAATAACTAAGGAAGTTACGAACAAAAGCAGACTATCAGTAGTAAATATGACCGGATGTCGTTTGCGACAGTACCCTATACTATCACATTAACTGTGGGTGGGGAGTACCACTGTAAGCGAAAGCAGAGTTGAATTGTTCGCCTGTTTCTTTTAGTTGCGGTTTAAGTCGACGGGATACATAATGAGCGCCGCAACAGCAAACGCTCTTCAGACAGGAACCTCGTGATGATAAGGACAGTCAGAACAGCCAGTATTTAAAGTATTGCCTGTGTCCAGATGGCGGATAATGATGTAGATGACGCTGTGTTATTGGATAATGTGATGATCCTCTCGGCTATTGGTGTGGTGAGGACTACCTGAACCAGGCTGTCATGTATGTGATCTCTCTCCTGTCCACTATCCCCAGCGTTTCCTCACAGTAATGTCAGAATGGCCTAGGTCGCGCGCTACTCGCCTATCTGACCACTTGGTTTCCATCACTTCGATTATTCTTTCCCTCTCGAACGCTAACCACTGATTAGATCACCATCGACGACAGTATAACGGCATCTCTAGTGAAAAAGTGCTTCTCTGCTATAGATTAAATACACGTAAAATGATTCTACATACCTTTTTTATGCGTTAGAGAAAGCGAAGTATAACGCCTTCTGGTAGCATTACACAGTGCGCACTCTCGCGTATTTCTAATCATTTGCCTATTTGTCTGATATGAACTTCCCACCAAATTTCGCTACGATCCCGCAATTTTTTCTTGGTGCACAAATGTTTGTGGCAAGAAGTGTTTATAGCAATTTGTGTGCTATCAATGCAGTGTTATACTAACATATCTACAAGGAAATATCATATCTTCCTATGCAGGGTATCGTGGTGCAAGTGTTAATACGTTCAACTAATGTTTAAAAATCCGTGGCTTTAATTCCAGCGACAGCGCGTTCCGAAAGACTCAGTTGAGCCCTAACTGAAATACGGTAAACGATACTCCGACATAGTTGGAGGGTATGGGGCATCTGCTGACCTTTGTTAGACACCAGGTGTCCCCATCCTCTGTCTTCTGTCACCTATCTCTCTCCAGTTGTTTCTTCAGAGTTGGCCAACATAAAGAATTATCGCATCCACCTACGTCTGTTCTACTGATAGAAGTGAATAGCATGACCAGCTAGCAGACTGAAGAGCTGTGGTTCGGATTACTAGGGCAATTGATATTTCCTTTTCATGAACTTACTTAGTACATACTTATGTCTACTTACGCGGACATTAAGTTCCTGTCGTAAACTTCTTCTTTGTTACAATTGTTCAAAACAATGTAAAAAAGACATGTCTATTCCATATACACAGGTTTAGGCACCTACTGTTATGCAAATCACATCTTTCTTATGGACTTGCTTCTGTATTTTGTATGTTGTTATCCTCGCAGATCATATTACCACTTAATTTACGCTGTTTCCGATAATGCAGCAACAGCTCAGCTTCATCGCATTGAAAATACAAAATCCATCCATCGTAATATCATCAAGCTTCGCAAAGCTAAAACCCCGGGTGGAATTCAGTTATTAAATATACGTAATGTCCTGGTATAGGACACTGCAGTGATTCATGCAGTAGTTTCTAGAGTGCGTAGGCGATAATTAGATATTTACATCAAAGGTTAGGTTTTGTTTAGATAGATTCGCTAAGGCTATTTCTAATGTCAGTGTTATTTGCTTTATTTTTTAGAATTTTAGTGGTTGGAAGTAAATATAAAGTTTGCAGCCCCTCTCATGAACATACTAATTGTTACAATTAATGTAATGAAATTAATTAAAATAACCGTAAGTAATTTCATTTGATAAAAATTTGATTTATTGATCTGACTACTAATTAATCTTTTTTTCTCATCGTCAAATAAAAAAATAAACATTTACTCAGCTACTACTTTCTTTGACTCGAAGGTTCTTAACAGCTGATTAAAAAAATCGCTTAAGTTCTGAGAAATAATGATGCAACTTATTTGTCCAAATCTCATTGCACGAAAGGGAAAATAGATTTTATTTCTTAATTAAATTATAGGGTGAAAAATATTAAACATTTTTTTCCCACAGTGAAATATTTATTTACGTGAAGCGATATGTCTATTAATTTCGCTTTTTTTGTAATTCCCTTAAAGATGTTATATTTCCTGTTTTGCATTCAGCAAAGAAATCTTGATTAAAAAAGTCCAAAAGAAGCTTAGCGTTTAGGCCTTTAAAACCACACTTCGCCATTTTTTCAAATGCTCGAGGTAAAATCATTACTTTTATAGCTTTTTATTGTTCACTTTTAGCGAAGACATCAAAGAAGCTTCAGGATCACTTTACGTCTAACACTGACTTTTAAACGCTACCAGTTTTTTTAACGTTAAATGCATTTCCAGAAACTGTAAAGCAAATGGGAGAAGAATAAATCGAATTATAGATGGGTGGACGATAAATTACATTTAGAATTTTAAAACATCCGATTTATTATATAAGAAGTTGAGGATTTTGTTTTTTGGTTGTTTAACATCAGACAGAACAGTCAGAGATATGGGTTTTGAGATCAAATTTCAAACTGCGATTTTGGAGGTTAAAGAGAAAGGGAAATTTACCCTATCATTCAAAGTGACAAATCTTTTATTTTATGGTTAACACAGAAACATGATAAATATTCAGTAAATTTGTAGAAACCATTACGCAATTTATTTCGGAGCAGGACACGTGAAAAATGAACACCTTCTTCAGGATTCATACTCAGGACTTCCCACTGCTAGCTGGACGTGCTTCCAATTACACTACAAAGGCATGTGTTAAGGATGGAGAAAATATTTACCCTTCTCCCCCATTTAAAAGGCGATTTAGGAGAGGAAAACCCAGTAGCTAAATCTTGGGGGTGATAAATCACCGTTCACTAACTTTTAATTCTTAGATATGTAAGATAAAAATAACGTAAATCAGCTTTGTAATTCAATTTCGCAATAGGCTCTTAATTCTTCGTTTTTAATTTAGGTATTTCGTCTTTCCAGTCTAAAAAATAATATCAAAATTTCTGGACTGCGCCATTTCTAGATTAATGTATGCGACTGACCTTGCGTAACGCTGTTGACGTAGTTAATTCGGAATCTAAGCTTTGAAAACTGAAACCTTTCTAACCCAAACCAAACGTTTTCTCTTAATAGACTGCATACTGGATAAACGCGAACAATCTGCGTATTAAGAAGTCTTCCTATTCAATATGCCATCTACGTGCTTCGCCATCAGTATTTCTGTGTTTCTATGTCTCAATGTTCCTACATCAGTATCTCTAAACTTATATATGTGTGTGTGTGTGTTGCCTGAATTACTCACGATTTTTTAATAATATATATATTTTCATTCATGCATTCAACTACAGCGGCATACCAAATACGTCGGTGAAAATCGAATATCTGATTATATTTGCCCTTTTACAGTATACAATCACAGATATGCTCTGGTTTAAGTCGAAACTAGAAGCTGACAGACAGTCAGGTGTTGTGAAAGCGAGGGACGCTTGTGCAGTTCGAAGTACCATAACAATTTAAGTTTCTACAATAAATACGATTGTATAACGTCAGTCACATAATTAAGTAAGTTTATTATTCCTGTTATTTTCTTTTCTCATTTAGTTCTCGTTTTAAGTTCAATGGTTTATTTACATGTGCTCTTACTTAAGCTTCCTCCTATTTTGACAAATATCATTACATGTGTTAATAATAAAGTATGATTCAGAAACGTAACAAAAATATTTTTACTCAACATTTCACATCAGAGCATGGTGAATGTCGACATTTGTCGGTGTAAGTGAAAGAAAAGGATATTTAGCAAATATTTCGGGCATACACCAAGTGACTAAGTGAATGTTGACATTCACCTGGCGGTAAGATGTACATATATATATATATAACAAAATATGATAGCTGCTTTAAAAATAATTGGCGACCTCAAAATTAACATTCAAAATTTGGTGCTATCCCCCTAAATTCATCTGTTCTCCCAAGTTCGAGATCTTTCTGTCGGTATGTAACGTTACTTGAAAAGGGCAACTAAAACTAATATTAACCAATCATAGCTTACCTCTACAATTACATTAAACTTACTATAAAATAATTACGCTATTCATTGCTGCTCTGTCATCCTCGCGCCGCTTTGCTTCTCAACTGCCTACGCATTACTATTAAAAAAACCAACGTACATAGAAATTTATTATATTTAATTGTGATGGAATAAGCGCCAGCATGTTAGTGTGATATTTAATGTATGTATGATGGAGCCCAGTACCTGAACGTTCTAAATTAACTAACCTATCCACAGCAAATATGTATGTAAAATGCACTAGGATAACTTATGTGCGTTTATTTATTTATATGTATGCATGTATCATTGTAGAACTGGTCTGTTAATAAGAGAAAAAAGTTTAATTATTAGTGTAGAATGTTTATGTACGTGCAAGAACGTACGCGTGTGTAAAACAAATATTATTGTAACAATATATTCCCAGTGTTTAAACCTAGGTGCCCATAAAATGCACCACGGTAATGTTTAATTATTAGTGTATAATATTTAAGTAACAGCTGCAGTGCGTGTATCAGTATACAATTATTGTATCATAAATTACAGTTATATTGTAAAGTACAATTATTGTAAAATGTTTAAATATCAGTTTAAAATGCTCAACTTTCAATATACAGCACCAACAAAAGTGTCTATTATGCTCCTGACGCAGCGCTTCTGGCGAGCCAAAGAATCATCACGTTGTACAGTTTCGGATTCCGGACGATACCCAAATAGTCCTAGTAACCCGCCCGAGTATCCGGATCCGCTCCCACCTGTCACCTCTCTGCCAACTTAATTGGATATGTGTGAGAATAAAGGTCAGTGATTTATCGAAATTCAAGTCGTTTATCTTCATCTGTTTTCCTTAACCACAGCCATGATGGACATTGAAAGTTGTTAAGAGTTCCAGCGTTCCACTGCGCATTCCAAAATCATTACATATAGTCTCGAAATGACGCAGTACAAATAGAGATTACTATTTTTAGAATACAGAGGGGAAATTAATTTACGCTACTAATTTAATGCTTTACATATTCTTTATCTCTCTCACATATATACAGGGTGAATCTGAAAAAGCGGGCAAAACTTGACGGGTAATGGAACGCAGCTATAGGAGCAAATTCGTCATAGAATGTATAATCGGTACGCAAGCTGTGAGAAGTTAAAAGCAGTTTTCCACTGTCACATTTTAAGAATTAGCACAAGAATGACAGTATATAGTTCAGAAAACATTTTATTAACAGGAATATAATTGATGTACATTCTCACAGAAAATTGATCAAAAGACCTTCCTCCAGCTGTAATGCAGGTTTCACATCTGCAGGATAGGGACTGACACACATTTGCGAAGTCATCAGACATTTCCCGAGTATCGCCGGCAACAGCGACTAACCTGGCTGCTAGATACAGACTGGTTTATACAGAGTACTCGTAGATTAGGCTTTTCATATGGCCCCAAAGGAAAAAGTCCAAACACGAGAGATCCGGTGATCTTGGTGGCTAATCTATGGGACCACCTCGACCAACCCATCACTCCGGAAATTTCATCGTTCGTATAACCAGCCAACCTCTCGGCAATCCACTGTAGAACATGCTATTGGGTTCGAGGACAGACCCTTTTTATACCATTTACAATGCCAGCTAGCGCATCTCCATTTGCATTTCGTCCAAATTTTCTATGACGAATATTGCTTGTGTAGCTGCGTTCTATCACCCCGTAAAGTTTTGTACACATTTTCAGATTCATCCTGTATCTATAAAGAGAGAGAGAGTTTACTAGTAAATTCTTACTATAAGAGTAATATTAGTCTTTATTGGAAACAACGGTTCATATGTACCCTTTCTTTAGAATTACAATGTATATTATATGTACCCGTCTTTAGAATAGTTCTTTCGTTTATGCCGTGCATTCAGTCTGATGCACTTGCCCTCTTCTTGAAGCAGTACATCATTACAGAAGTCTAATGACCTCAAATTATGGTCGCATATTATTCATCTGAGTTTGAAGTCTTGTCTTGGTGATCTTGACGTTATCGAATACATCTGGGATGCCGCGCGATGTCCTCCAGAGTACTGAAACCCTTAATCTTGGAATACATGAACCTATGAATCGCTGTCTTGAAAATCGGTATTCAATACTAAAAGAATAATTCGTCAAGCTTGTGGAATTCCTGCTCTACATTTGGCAGCTTTCGTTGAAGATGTACTAAATAATGCATTGGTGTACCAATTTTTCTGCCACTTAAGTGAACATATATTGCACATGCACTTGCAAAATAATACAAAGAAAAAGAAGGAAGTTCTACACATTTTTACTACACTCTCTTTTAATTTGCTTTTAATATAACTTTCACGCATTAACAATTTCTTTTTTTATATCTTTGTTCTAAAAAACGATTTTAAGATTTATTTTTAATCTGAGTACCTGCCGATTGCTCAAATCCGTCTTTCTTATTAAAAGAAACAGATAAACTGAAAATTAATAAGAATTAATGCTTCTTTTGCAATAAATTAAAAGTTTCAAGACTTCAAGAAATAAATGTTTTTCTCAGAAAAAAAATATAATCTCATCATCGATGCAGTGGCAACATCCCTTCATTTTGAATAAAAGAACGAAGGGAAAACTATAAATCACACAGATGGGTCATTTCATTGAAAGGGAAAAAAAGAAAGAATAATAGTAAAAAAAAACATACATACAAAGATTATCAAACAACTCGAAACTTTTTCATCACTTTTTGTGGAAAATGTATAAAAAACGTCATGGAAAATTTTGCTGGCGAAAAAAGCGATCAAATCGTATTTATCTTAAAATGAAGGGCTAAACTGTTACATCTAGAATAAAAGAGTCGAAAAAATACACACAAAAAAAATCTCAGGATTTTCAGCAGTTTACATAACAACAGAATTTTTTTCTCTGCTTATAAACACAGTGCCATTAAATTACATGTTAAAAGCATTAAATAAAAGATGTTCTTGTTTTAAAGAAAACTTTTTATTCTTCAAAATAGGATATGAATAATTCGTTTTAAAAAAAAGAACTTTTGTGATGCTTAAAAAAATTTATTTTCATTAAGGAATTCATGGAAGTTCTAACTACTCCCTCCCCCCCCCAAAAAAAAGACGTTAAGTAAACAAACGATTCAGCTGCAAAATACGCATTACACGGTGCAATAAATATCTTCCATTAGCTGCAACAATGCCGCATATGTTCATTTATGTTATCATTCAAACATATTTAAAATTACATCTACCTGATATCCAGCCAGATGATTAAATTTAGCCCTGCGAATTTTGTTATCGCATACAAGAAACAGTACAAGACTACGATTTTCTCTCCGCCTAATATTTAGCGATGGCGAGACGTTTCATTTGTAAGTAACCATTAACCGTCACAATACCCAGATAAAGGCGTAGGAAATTATCATGCTCTGGTAAGTCAAAATGAAACTCACTAAAACTGAACATCACCTATGCCATTTCACAGACAAAAGGTGTATAAAATCCGTTTTCTCTTGAAGAATAATGTGACTATGTAATATGTTCAGCAAGAAGCGGCAGCATTTCATCAGCAGGAGAAGGAATGTTACTATCAAAGAAATTTTTACGTTGCTGGCTTGGTCGACCTGGGAAAGATGGTTTTGGTGGATTTCGGATGACATACGTTTGTATTTTATACGTACACTGAGGAAAGAAAAAAAAAAAAGCTCGATCTCCCGTTCTATTGTGCCGATTGACGAAATTCAAGTTGCGTTTTTCATGTCTCGAAAGAGGGACTCAGGATATTTGTTCTAACATAGGTATTTTGACATAAAATGGGTCTTTTTCTAAAAAAACATACCAATCTTTTTCCCATATTTCGATTCTACGACTCAAATTATGTCTAAATATTAAATTTCGTAAACTTTGGTGTGAAACTTACGGAGAAATTCAAAATTTAAATTGGAAAGTTTTTCTCAGTTTGCGCCAAGAATAATTCACTTGGCGAACTTCTTAATACATGGCAACCTATTTTCCTCTCCTTTCCATTGTGCAGAAACGGAAAAAATGTCACATCGTTCCTACCTTTTTACATTGTGCAGGAGCGGAAAAAAGTCATATCGTTCCTACTTTCAAATAATTTTAACAAAGTGCGTAAATCACATTAGATGTTATTATTCGCGTCCAACAAATATGCCAAATTTCAAAACGCGCCAACATATAAATTCCCGTATATCTTCGAAAATTTTGAATAAAAAGCTCTCCTTTTTTGCAGGTATACTTAGAAATACGTCTACTTTAAGTTGATGGTAAATGTTTTACAGGTTTTAATTCAAAATCGTTTCCCTAAAATTTATAAAAATTATTTAAAAATACAAATTTAAAAAACAAATCATAAAAAATCAGTGAATTTTATTTGGAGTGAACCTAAATTTCGAACTGTGAAATAAGGAACCAAGTAAGTATAATAAAAAAGAGATATTAATAAATGCATACCAAATTGAATTAACATTGAGAAGATAAAATTTTGAGGGCTAATTTTTTTAAAAACTACTCGTGCGATTTTACAAAACTTGGCAGTTTGGCATAATTTGACTCGTAGAATCGAAATATGGAAAAAATTGGCAAGCCATCTCATAAAAAGTCCGATTTGGTATATATAAATCTAATACATATCCTAAATCGCTCTTTTGAGACATAGAAAACGCAATTTGAATTTCGCCAATCGGCCCAATATAAAGGAGATATAGAACTGCCCCGTTCCCCCCCGCAGTATACTTTTATTTTATTTTATTTACTTAATGTCTTTTGGCAACTAATAATTATTATTAGTTTCGTTTCTTGGAAGTGGCAACAAAGCAAGTTACGGAATTAGCAGAAATATGTGCGTGTAGTAAGTAGGGTTATTTAAACGAATGTTTTGTTATAATATTCAAACTTAT
Source organism: Stegodyphus mimosarum (assembly GCA_000611955.2). Taxonomy (NCBI): domain Eukaryota; kingdom Metazoa; phylum Arthropoda; class Arachnida; order Araneae; family Eresidae; genus Stegodyphus; species Stegodyphus mimosarum. The sequence continues at coordinate 331,220 of KK119435.1, forward strand.
TTTCAGCAATAAATGAAAATTTTAGGATATGTTTATTAGTTTCTAGCCCTCTGACTTGCCAGGGTTTTTCGCTACGAGTGCACACATTTCCCAAAACTACTACGTGAAAAAAATATTTTCTTTTAATGTAAAAATTCTCCTGGTATTTTATACCTGGATTTGAGTACCTTTAATACATTGTCTTAATTTCTTTGACATATTTTAATATGCACGTATATATTAATTTGTAACCTATCTAAATGATAACTTTTACAAACACTTGCAGGATTATTATAATTGATTAATGAAGTTTTTAATGACGTATATTATGAGCCTTGATACATAGCCTTTTGGTTTTAACGAGCATTTCAAGCTTTATTTAATAAAGCACACGCTTGCATGGACATCAGCCTAAAATTGTTATTATAAAAAAGAAAACATATATAATGATTTTAATGAGTCTATTTACTGTAATTTCATAAAAATATTTAATAGTTTTAATAATAAACCACTTAATTAGCAATCCGCTTTAAATGCAGTATTCTACAATGAGCTGTAGTCTAATTTCTTTAACATGATAACTAATTTTAGTTACATGCTTCGAAAGAAGAGAAATGAAGGAAAAAATTCAAAGAATTTTGAGACCCGAAAAAATACATACTTGTTCTAATGTTTCTAAAGTTAAATCGTTAGTAACAAGAGAAACTCTTTCAACGCAAAAATCAATTTCAAACTCTAATTACATCTGTAACAGCAATAAATAAAATAATAAACAAGATTTACAATTTAAAAAAGCTAACAACATAATATTCATCAGTTTTTGTCAAAGCATATGCTCAACGCAGAACAACTTTTAAATGAGAATCCTTTAGCAGGAAATAAATGGAAATATATTGTGACCCTTGTTGAAGCATGGATTTAATTAGATGATGAGGAAAACGAGATTGATTTATTATGAAAAACGAAGAGAAAAATGTGTACATACCTGGTTCCCTCAATGCAAAGACAGTTTCTAAGAGGTTTATGATTGTTGCAGGATTCTCTTACAATGGGAAATTTAAAGTAAGAAGAATAGAAAAAATGTTAAACTTATCGTACAATCGACAGAAAGTTTTACATCCGGTATTTACAGAAAATATTCCATTTCTTTACTCCAGTGACTTTCAAAGATTGAAACTTCATCAAGACAAAACAAGTCATGCTTTCAGAAGTACCACTGCATTCCTTGAAAATAAAAAGACTGATACAGGTATTCCATAAATACCTTTTCAATGTACTCTTGCGAAGTGCTCTGATGTTTTCCCTGTGGACTACTTTGCCTTTGGTCTCTTGAAAAGAGCTCTTTCTAAGAACAAACCCACCACGATTGATGGACTCTAGAAAGTTGGAAGGGAAATGGAAAACAATACACATGAAAATTTTACGAAAAGCCTTTCTATCATGGAAATCACGAATCAGACTTATAGTTTATATAAAGACTATCAGATCGAACATTAAAAAAACGATTCTTTACTTTTTAAACATTATTAAAAATTTAATCGCCCTAAAAATCCTCCAAATCGTTCTAAAACTATATAAATACTCTCTGTGTGTTATTTCTTCAGTAAAATTAATTTTTTTCTTTCCCTTTATGCAATGAAGCCAGGCGAATCTTCATCTAAAGTCGTCAAACTGCAACCTCGAAGAAGGATTTGTCCTTTTAAAAAATATTAAAAGCTAAAAAATAATAAAAAGGATTCGATACCAGTTGCGTGCGAATATGACAGAAAAATTTTTGAGAAATTAAAAAAACTTATTAAATAGATATAACATAAATTAAATACACTTTTATTTAAGTTCGCTGAAGTAAAAAGTGGGAAAATATTATTCAGAACTGTATTTATTGCTGCCTTTATCGCTTAGTTTGATAATCAATTAAGAGATAGATTAGATTTGAATGTTAAATATCTTAAGCTTTACCAAACAGCAATATATCGGGGCATGGTAAATGAAAGTATTTTATTTCAGGCAGTGGCAATACATTACTTTGATATCACGCATTCGCTTTGTTCAATGTTATCAACCACCTGATTTTAAATGATGACGATATTGGATTTGTAAACCAAAATAAAATTGAATTGAATGCCAATTTTCACTATCGGATATATCAAAAGAGCTTAAATAAAAACAACAAAAAATCTGATCTGGACACCATATGACCTTACTTGCACGGCATATTAAACTATACACATTTTTGATGTACTTTATTTAAATTTATTTTCTCGAATTATTATTCTAACTTCAATAACCAATTCCTTAAGGCAAGTTGAAGATGACATCAGAAACTACAAATTTTTCAATTAAATACCCCAGTTGATTTTTGTCATATGGGAGTCAAACTTCTTATAATTTTATTTTTCATAACGATATAAACCTTTCCCAAATATACGTCCCAAATATCCCAAATAACTGGAAGACCGCATTAAAGGTTTTGATTTCCTTATTTGTCGAAAATTATTATTACTTTTTTAATTTGACATTGTCAAAACACGAATATTTTCGTCAATTAAAACACTTTTGCAACTAGAAGTACACAGCGCAATAAAAAAAAAGGGGAGATAGAGAGGACAGTTCTATACCTCCCGTTCTACTGGGCCAATTAACGAAATTCAAATTGCGTTTTTCGTGTCTTGAAAGTGCGACTTAGGATATATATTAGCTTTATCCATAGTCTCATTCTAACATAGATATTTTGACACAAAATCAGACTTTTTCTGAAATAGCATGCCATTTTTTTCCATATTTGGATTCTACGACTCAAATTATGCCTAAATATTAAATTTTGTAAAAAATTTGGTGCGAAATTTACGAAGAAATTCAAAAATTTATCATGAACCATTTTTTTTTCAGTTTGCGCCAAAAATAATTCACTTGGCGAACTTCTCATTTATATCAGCTTATTTTCCTTTCCTTTTTTTCTTTGTACACGAGCAGAAAAAAGGTCACGTTCATTATTTTCAAATAATTTTAACAAACTTCGTAAACCACATTTGGCGTTATTATCACTTGTAAGGAATATGCCAATAGGTAAATTCATGTATATCTAAGGAAATTTTGAATAAAAAAACTCTAATATTTTGCAGGTGTGCCTAGAAATACATCTAGTTTAAGAAGATGTTAAAAGTTTTTTAGTTTCAAAGTGTTTTTGAAAAATTTATACGAAAATTTAAAATACAAATTTAAAAAATAAATCATAAAAAATGTGCGAATTATATTTAAGCCTAAATTTCGAATTCTGGAAGAAGGAATCAAATACGTTCAATCAAAAAAGAGATATTATTAAATATTTATGAAATTCAATGAACATTGAGGAGCTAAAATTTTGAGAGCTAAATGTTTTAAAACTACTCGTGCGATTTTTACAAAACTTGGCAGTTAGACATAATGTGAGTCGTAGAATCGAAATATGGAACAAAATCGGCATATCATTTTAGAAAAAGTCCGATTTTGTGTCAAAATACCTATGTTAGAACAACGCTATGTATAAATCTAATACATATCCTAAGTCGCGCTTTCGAGACTTGAGAAACGCAAGTTGAATTTTGTCAATCGGGTGCAGTAGAACGGGAGATATAGAACTGCCTGTTTTTTTTTCTTTGCGCAGTGTACATGACGACGATTAACGATTGGGGAAAAAAACGCTGGGAAGTAGTGGGTGTATATGTAGTTGCATTATTATTATTATTTACGTGTTCCGCACTAAAGTACCACACGGAAGGGAGGGATGTCTTCGTGGAGAACTTTCATTTAGGAACTACATTTAGGTACGCTACTAGATTTTACAAGAGTCCCATATGCAAATTTTCGACATTCTACGTCTAATCGTTTCTTGAGTTAGGCTACATACGTATATGAGTACCTACAGACTTGATGAAAAAATCTCTTTTGAAGCCACTTTCTATATATACAGATGTCACGCAAAAAGCATCAACCAAGTGGATTCGAGGACGGGTGGGTAAACCTAGTAGAAAATGGGTATTTCTGCTGAAATATGATACTCGAAATTTTTCGCAATTACAAAGTAAAGGAAGTATTGTTTGTAAAGGAAAGTACAGGGAAGTAAAACTAAAATCGTGGTGGCGATTTGACAAAAGAATAGTCTTGGGATAATAACTAAATTTTAACGGAGAAAAGTAATGGCACAGAAATCAATGAAGTAAAAGTGATTATAATAAATTTAAATAAATTTCGCTTTTTCAGCTTTCATTTAGGAATGTCTCATTGTTAGCAGCTGCACAATTTTAGTGTTACAAATTTAATGTTAATGAGATATAATCAAGACTAATATAATAGCTAAAAAAAGCGTTTTTCTTAAATGCATTTAACTTCCATTTTCCGAGGTAGAAAGCTTTCCTGCATATGCATTACGTTAAAAAGAATATTAGAAAGACAATCATTACCTTAATCATCTAGTAGTCACATGACTTTCTGACACGCGATTTATAAAGCGAGTATTAAACATATTTCAGCAGCTTCCCAATTTCCGCCATTTTCAGTTCTTTTCTAGCGGGATTCAATATTCTATGCCATGCCCATAATATTCAAATATCTCTAGATAAAGAATTCACAAATTACATTAGAATGCGGATATGAGAATCCTTCAAGAAGTCAGTTTTTAAATTTTGAAAAGGTGCAAACAGGTATTTCGCAGATAAGGAGTACCCGCTTACTATGTTTTTCCGATGAAAAAAAATGACACCATGACACTGAAAGTGCATATTTTTGTCAATTTAGTTACAGAAAATTTATCTATTCAGTTTTTAAGGAATGTGTACAAAATTTTTATTTTAAAAATTATTGTTTATTTCGAAGAGGAAAACGTCTTTAGAGTTTCAACCGATGGACCAGTCTATTGTCGTGATTGTTAGTCGTCGCTACTCACGTAACCCGAAGACCGAAGTTTATGAAGATTTCGCGCTATTTTTGATTGCCACAGTTGATACAGTCTATTCATCACATTTGGGAATTATTCGATAAAATGAAGTAATCAGGCAACAACACATACTGATTAAGATGCATTACAAAGTGCACACATTCCAAAAATTCTACACCCCAGGAAATTTCAGCAATTGCGGCAAGCTACTTAAGCATATTAAAAAGGTTGTTTCTCTCTTCAGTAAATTACAAATAGAAACCTATTTCATAATTAAATTTATTAAAGATCATTATCAAAATTTGTAGGTTATCTCTTTTGATGGTTCGCGATGGATGTTTAGTTAGTACTTTACAAATTACTTTGCTGCTCTTAATACGCTTTCTGTCTTACTAAGTCCTCCCGTTTAGGAGCTTCCTAAACTCCAGGCCTCTGGAAAACCTTTTAACAGAAATCTAATGTAATTCCAATCATCAAACAGAGAGAAATCCGGGAGGAGTTAGCTCTATGTGAGGTCTAGAAGTTTTTTTCAAACTGCAACTTCAATTAACGTTCAAATTGATCTATCGACGTGACTATCAGCAAAACTGGGGCACTTCTTTCTGGAAGCCGCAGTGCCACCATTATCAAATTATCCGGGCATCTGGCGTGTCAGAGGGAGGCAGATAATAGACAAGATAGGCCTCCCTCCTGCCAGTAGGTCACGGAGAATTAACTTCCAAGACAACTGATGACCAAGAAGCAGAGACGTTTATCGACAAGTCAGTTGAGTCCACAAGGAGGCTTGTGTGATGAGAAAAACTGAAGTGGTACAAATGGACATTGAATAATATTCCAAGTTATAACGGACTTAGAAGGACTCTTTATGATATAAAATAATTTGAGCAAAATAATACTTAACAGAGAATTTAGAATTCTGTAGAAATACAGAAAATAGAATTCAACTAACAAGACCAGCTCCGACAACATAAGTACGATGAAATATCCACATAACTTTTTATTTTTTTTACTGCAGATGCTTACTATAATGAAAGTCAGGAAAATTATTTTTCTCTTTATTATAATTTATTTCATGAAGATTATGCATTTGAACTAAAGAAAATATTTTTATTTTTATTTTAGATATTCCAGCCCATGTGAAGGGAATGGTTGCATAGGTGGTCTCTTGGCTTCTGCGTAAGTAACGTGAATAAGTGCCAGCTTCCCTTAGAAAGTCCTCCAAGAGGACAACTCCCTTTAGATGCATAGCAATTGTGTTCTTTGCTCAATGGAACTGATGACAGAGATGTAAGCAGCGATATACTGGCAGGAAAGCAATCGACAGGCAAGAATGCTACGTGTCTGAGATGAATGTATGGTGCAGAATGATTTAATTTCATTCAGATTTGCCCCCCCCCCATTGAGCAATGTTAAGTTTTGTCTCTTAAATTTGAAATCATTATAAGCTGAAGAATTATATAAGTATCTGCGTCACGAGCGTTATGTAAGGAAAAAAAGTGACATTAATCTTGAAATGACGCAGTTTAGAGAGATTTATTATAAACAATTATTACCTTTAGGACAAAAAGGGCAAATATCAAAATTAAAAAGAAGAATTAAGATAATTAGAATTTTGATTTACATACTTTTTCTTTTACATCATATATAGATGTATGTTTATATATGGCACGTGTGTCAGTTTTACACTCAACAACAAATAACAATTCCATCATGCAATAACAGAAAAAAAGGAATGAGTCGCTCAGATACGCTATGTATAGCATTAAAAATAACTTCCATTAATTACAATAATTCCGCTGATCTTAATCTAAATTATCAGTTGAGCATCTTATTAATTACGTAGGTTAGATTAAGAAAACGGCTTAAATAGTAATTTGGGGGGGGGGAATATGTGTTTTGAAGAAATTCGCTATAAGTACTGTATTGTCAGATGCGGAAATGTAATAGTGTATGTAATGATGTAGAAAATGTTTTTGTATAGATAGATGTTGAAACATACGTAGCCATATTAACCACCAAATTTGGAAACCGTATCAGACTTAATAAGAAGCAGTCGTGGCAAATTTAAATTATTCGTTTTTATTTAATTAAAATTTTTCGATCTTAAATAGCTTGACACATTAATCGCGCCTGTTCCAGAATATTTGCATTCTTGATGTTGTTGAGGTAAGAAGAGAGAAGCGCAGCAGGAGTCTAGATAAGTCGAGAGGCAGAAGAGAAGTGTGATATGTTCAGCACGAAATCTTAAGAGTGGGTTTCACTCTCGATATATTTTGATTAGATAATAAATAAAACTCTAAAATTACTATTAGATAGCTTGAGGTTTAGCTCATAAAACTATTTACGTCACTAGTGTTATGTAAATGTCAAGTGACATGGATTAATCTGGAAATGACCCAGTCCAGAGAACTTTTATTATAAGCAACCGTTATTATTAGAACAAAAAGAGGAAATACCCAAATTAAAATGAAGAAAAAGGGATTATTACAAATTTAAGTTATAACTTTGATTTACATATTTTTTATCTAGCATATCTCTTCCTTCGAAGAGAAAACGTTCAAGTCTTTTTAGAGAAAAAAATGTTTCCAAGTATTAGAAAATGAAGAAAAGCGTAATTTGAAAAACATAAATCATAAAATTTTGACCGAACAGTTTTTAAATAATTACAAAGATTCTGAATACAATATATGCACTATCTACCAATAAGTATTTGGACACCCATGCAGAAGCCGATTTCCGCGGCCCTGATATACGTCATGCCGTCCACCATGAAATACTATTTAGGAAACAACATTGACGTTAGTCGCATGCAAGATGCTCCGAAGAAATGGAGTTATCTAATTCCGCGAAAGGTATAATAGTCCGGTATCACAGAAATGACCTATCCTTAAAGGATATATCTAGTGAGCTGAATCCCCCAGAATCACCCAAAATCGACAGCGGCCTACGTGATTAAGAAGTGGAAGATGAACGGTGATTGTCGGAATGTGCCCGAGTCGGCAGATCCCCCGAAACTAGGAGATAGGGACCGACGGGTGTTCTGCAGAGAAATTTGAAAGGACCGCACCAATCCGATAGATCATATGCTCCCGGAGTTTCAACAGGCATTCGGGAAGTTGTTTCGATGAATACCATTCGTAAGAAAGCACATGTGCTTGGTTTTCATGGTCGCGCTGCCGCCCGTAAGATTTTGATTAAAAGTCCAACTGCGTTACTCTGTTAACGTGATGCAAAGCACGTCAGCAGTGGTCCGTAGATCAGTGGAAACGGGTTCTCTGGAGCGAAGAATCAAGGTTCACCCATTCGGATGGCAGGGTCTGAGTCTGGCGTCTGTCTGGAAAACGCCTCCTGCCAGAATGCATTGTGCCCTCAGTAAAAGTCGGCGGAGATGAAACTAAGGTTTAGGGGTGTTTCTCCTGGTATGAACGGAGACCCTTGGTCGAAATTCATGATAAGCTAAACGTCGACGCCTACTGCACTATTTTGGATGGCAGTGCGCTTCCTACATTGTGGTCGTTTTACGGGTTGAATCCATGTTATTTTCAGGACGACAATGCCAGCTGTCATACTGCGAGGCGCATCATGGATTGGTATGATGACATTGGGATTAACCAAATGGCTCGCCTAGATCTGAACTCAATCCAAAACCTCTGTGACGAGTTGAATCACCGAATTAAGTTTACAACCGTCTAACATTGGTGCAGGAACTTACATGGCTTCTTCAAGCCGAGAGGAAAGAAATACCAATAGCCGCCATACATGGACTTGTGAAAAACATGTCTCGGAGGGTTGAGGCTGTAATTGCCGCTCGTGGAACTCCAGCGACTATTGAATATGAATTAATTTTGTTTTTATTTCTATCACAGGTGGCTAAATACTTATTGGTAGATAGTTTGTACATATATATATATATATATATATATATATATATATATATCATTTGCTTTGTAGAAAGGAGGGCGAAAATTAATTTCAAGCCTCCGGTTTTATATCGGTATCTCATCATAGATGTAATACTTTTACGCAAGTCTCCCACTACATGCCGAGATGGTTAAAGTATTTGAATGTGACAAAGCACACGAAGGCCATAAGGGAAGGAATGCTTTCAAAGAGAGCTTTTAAGGGAAAACTGGCTCATATTTATGTCACACATAAAGAAAACCACGAAACCAACCATGCAGTGTGCTCTTTTGCCTGAGTTCAAGCTCGAGTCGAGCTGTTAGTATTCAGCGGTCTTAGCCGGCACTTTCATGGTGGGGTATCCAAGGTTGTAAGGTTTTAGTTAAACTAACAAAGTTTTATTTTAATTCATTTCAACTTCCCGTTAGAATAAGCTCGTGTTTCAGCTTTATGCTACTTTGAAGTGGAGCCAAGTAGTATTTAAACGAAAGGTAGAAACCTTTCAGTGTGAGAGAGCTTTTAGTCTCAGACCACTGTTACTCTGTTCAACGTTCGCCTGACTAGCTAGTATTTAAATTCTAAGCCGTAGCGCTGTACGTGATTACTTATTGAAGTAATTCCAAGTGCGTCAGTATTAGTTAAATCTTGCTATGCACCATTTAGTTTAGAGGCCAACCTCGCATTATAGCTCTGTGAGCAACGACTATTTAGTTTCTAATTAGTTTTAGTTTAAATTTAAATTTGATTGTTCAGTTTAGACCCAAGTGGCGGTCGTTATCTTCTATATCCCTCCCGAGTTTGGAAATGGTTGTAAATAATTGTGGTTTAATAAAAGAGGATTTTAAATCCCTTTAAAGTGCAGTTCTTCTACCACTTAATCACAATATTCTACCACAGAACATAGCTGCATTCAGCTCCCTGTTCCACATCACGATTTAAGGAGTTCACGAAGATGTTTTCCAAGAATATGCACCGAACACTCAGTCCTGACAAGGTCGGTAGATAAACAATGTTATTCTCTTCCCAACGTTCGAATTTAATGCCGTCACTTCACTTACGGGATTGAGACAAACGAAGACACAGTAACATATAGTTCCCACGGCAGTAGTTGCTTTGGAACTGATCATGAGTCAGAGATAGCTCATGCTCAAAGATTTCTGGTTGAAAAGAACAAACCTTGCGATATACCCAGCTTGAGGACAGCGTTACGAGGCGCTCTAATTTGATCCAAACAAACAGGAAAATCAAGCTAAATTAAAACGCTGTAATTAATGAGCAGTTCGAAGGGATAAAGCATTTCTCATTTGCTCGATTAACCGACGAATTGACAAAAATTAAAGAAACACGATGCTTAATATTCGCAACCAGAAACAGAGATTACAAATTCCCTCTTTTCTAAGCGCCGTGAAAAAATAAAAGAACAAAAAACTGCATAGAGAGAAAAAGTTCGAAATCAAATTTCCTTTCTTCAATTCTTATCCTTTAATTTCTTTTCCCTTTTTAACTACTCCATCACCGAAGATTAGAAGAGAAGGGATAATAATTGAGTCTTTCTAACAACATTAAGGAATCCGCAAAGAAAGGAAGGAAGAATTATCTTTTACATTGAATATTACGAGCTCCTTCCGCCCTTTTCATGTTTCGCCATTGGCAAAAGATTACCGGGCGTTTTGTTGTCCTATGTGGGAAGTTTTTTTATGCTTTTGTTCGATTCGGAAGAGATGATCAAATATGGGGTGCGAGAAGTGTTCATTAATCGTTTTCCGGTGAGGTGTGCCTCGAATATTCCACTGAAAGATAGAGATTTTATCCTTAGGTATTTATGTTACTGTCTAACAAAACTAGTGGAACAATAGAGAAGGTGACAGAAACAAATTTGAAAAGGACTGAAATTCCATAAGAAAGTGGAAACATAAAAGTGTGATATGAAATGTAGCATAAAAAAGCCACAAAAATTATACCAGGTTTATAAATTTATAATAGTACTACTGCCTATTTTTCAAAGGAATATATGTTATCCAAAGGCAATTAAAAAAAAGGAATAAACAATGATTCACCATTTTTCTTTCTTCGTTTGATTACTTTTCATTCTGACAGTTACGATACGCTACAACGCATTAGTAATTCAACCACCATGGGAAGCATGATAGTATGTATAAACTCTTTTAACTTATTGATAGTTTAAGTAAACAGTTAAGGCGTTTAAGAACACTATACTAGCACAGTTTCTGTAAAAGAATCATAAGTTAGAATAATTATGGAATCTTTATTTAACAAGCTAGAGGGTTTGCTTAACTCAAACAGAACACAAATAGAATACAAATCGAAGTTAACAGTCTTTATAAACATTTAAATTGAAGTATTGAATAAAAACTTCTTAAATATGTCTAGTCTTACTTATTAGGAAATAATAGCAGGAGTATATTCCAAAAGGAGAACGTAACATGCTGAAAAAGAAATGTACCACAAGTACTACACAAGTGTAAAATCTTTTAACTTCTACAGCAGAAAACCTCCATCCAGCCAGTACACAGGTAGAATCCATTCTCGCCAATATATATTATTCGGTGCTCGTTTGTTCTCGATGTCGCCGAGTTTTATTATGCAAAATTGAGACTAGTTTATGCTAACACTTCTCCTTCCAGCGGCCTAGCGTATAGCCATTTCTGATAGTACTACCTGTTGGCAAAGCATAAAATACTTAATGTTTAAATTTAATCAATATGGCATTGTTCAATGAACTGATTTCTTCATAATTTAAATCCTTATTTTATTTTTATTTATATATCTAATTGGTATAATTAAAAACATAATTCGTATTATATTTAGCTGACAATTTTTACTAACATTTGAAGAAAAATGTTTCTAACTCCATAAAGAAAAATTTAGATTATTTTTTAATTATTTTACATTAAACCATTTTTGGTATGTCCACACTGAAATGTACTTTCCAACACAAATATAGATACCATATAATCGTTGCTGAAATAAAACAGGATTTTTCCCCTAATATTAATGCTTTCTTTACAATAACTAGGTAATTCAATTATTCGAATTTTCCCATCATTTAAATGAGCTATTGTCTCAGTTAAATTTAAAAGAATGGAATTCTACTGTAATTTATCGTCTACTATCTAGTTCTCCTACGTACAAAGGAAAAAACTGATGTGTACACTACATGACTTCCTTGCAGAAAGTATTAAATTATACGCATTTTCACTGCCTTTCATTTAAACTTATTTCCTCGAATTTCATTAGAAATATATTTCTCATTCGATTAATTCAGTTCTCACTTCGCGACAAGGCAAAAATACATAAAAACCCAAAATATGTATATTAAAAATTGAAAGATTTAGAAAAACATAAAACACCAAATACAGTTAAAACGATTTTAAAAATTTTTTTTACAATTAAAATTACAGTTTCTACGCAAAAACAAGCAACTCGGCAGATTTTTCGGTGCTCAAAACTAAAAGTTTACTTTTGGTCCCACTCGGCAAAAAGACATTGAAGGCATAGAAACTGACTTAAATTGTTGTGGACGCTAAGTCAATATACGGGATAATTTAACAACTTAAACGATAATTCTTGAATGGATTAAGCATAATTTAATTCGCAATAATAAAAAAAGACGTTACTTTGTTGTTGCGGAGCTTATTTTCTTTAGATTGGCAACACATCCACTATTCTGCTAAGTATCAAATGTAAACAAATATGGCTGCTATGGTAAAAAAGAATTAAGTTTAGCCACACTACGACAACTTTTAAATTGTTGGTAATTCCACAACTATACCATGCAGGTTAACTAAAGCATAAAAACCGTAACCGGAAGATAAGAATAACATAATTCAATCATTTTTAAAGCAAAAAATGCACAGTTTACAAGCGTATAAAAATAAAGAAACTGAACTCATTGAGCAGAGTAACAGAATGGAGATATACACATATAAATATTTTTATATACTTTTGGTGCGGCCGATTGCAACCATAATAGGAGAGATGTTATAGCAGTCCTATATACAAAATTTCAGCGTTCTGAGGCTACTCGTTTTCGTTGAAATTATGATACCCGAAATACTTCCCTTTTACTTCGTACAAGGAGGTAAAAAAGCATAAAATCTTATGCAATTAAAATTTTCAATCAAAGCGAGTTAAACCGGAACAAGCTTTCAGAAGAATAACTACTTAATCTCTTGATGAGCAGGGTAATTATTAGCTATTAATATTAATTATTCAGTCATAAAAATTTTAATTTGGTAAGTGTCCTAGTGAAGTAATATGTTGATACCAGTGAGCAAAGAATATCCTGATCACTTTGTCTGTTGCGATTTGTTCCATAGAAAAAGGGTATTCAGGATATTCATACATATTTCAGGATTAGCTAGAGTACAGTATTATGCAAAATTAACTGTACAGCGATCTCGAAGTTATTAGCTGGAATGAAACACAAGAATTAAGTTTTTTTACAACATTTGATTAAGAATGCGGAAAATAAAAAGCATCTATAATAATAAACAGAAACAGAATACAGTAATATCCCACAGTTACACTGTAATTCATTTCTGGATTGGCCCTGGAAGTGGAAATAGATAATGTTGTACAGACATTAGGTATTTTTTTAAAGCACGAGAGATGAAAAATGAGCAATAATATCCTCGTCAAGACTCGAACCACAGACCTCTGGAATACGCGTCGAATGTGGTGACCACTACACCACGAAGGCGGGAGAAATAACTTATGTATTTCCCCTTTCAAAGACTGAAGAAAGACTGGGGATTATGAGACCCAATCGACAAATCCTGGTGGTGGAGAATCATCATCCACCAGCGTTTTGTAGTTCGGGCGCCACTGTAGAGTCATTAGGTTATTTAGAAACAGGAGAGATGAAAACTATGCAATGCCCTCGCCGGGACTCGAACCACGGACCACTCGAATAAGCGCTGAGCATGCTGACCACTACACCACGAAGGCATGCTAAGAAGGCGGGACAAATACCTTATAAGGGTACAGTGTTATAATGCAAAAAGGGATCGACCAGACAATCAGTTTAAGCTCCCGAAAACACAGGCTATACTTGCTTAAAGGGGAAAGTTCGTGAAGAAAATTAAAATTTATGACGAGTATTAATAACTATATTTTATATATTGTTACATGCGTACGGGTTCGTTATATATTGAATGCACAAGTCGTAAAAGGTTAACAAAAATTTATTCTTTCCACAAGAAATAAATTAAAATGCTGAAATATTTCTTCACAGATCTTCGCACAATGTCACAATATCTCAAACGATTAGCAAAAACTCAGTTCAAAACAGATAAAATAATTCTATTTCACAGAGAAATCGCTACAATCAATACAGCATTAAGTAAACAAACAGCAGTTCGCTTTTCACAGCTACAAGTCAAGTATAACAGCAACAACAGCAACTAACTGAGATGAGGTGTTTCACCTCGGCTTTTATAAGCTTTTTAATTATCAGTAGAACAATCACGATTTTTCTAGATTTTTCTCGATGGCAACAGTAATTACGAGATATTTATTTATTAAGCATTAAATGCACGCGCTCTTTTATTTTTATTGCTATTTTTTTTTCGACGTAGCTTTCTCTTCAAAAATCGTCTGCGTTGCTAAGGCAACATGAAGCAAATCTAATTACAATTCTAAATAAATAGCCAAATAAATGTGAAATTCGTAAAAATATAATATATATTAATAAATTTTAATACAACTAACATATACGCAGTTTACATCACAAGAATGGCATGAAATCGTCTAGTTACAAAGAAAAGATGTTTCAAGACTGGAAGTTTGGATCGCCTAGAGAATCATTCTTATTTTGGAATATCTCATACCAAATTTCTTTCCTGACTGTTGCTCCGCGTTGTAAATCCAAATCAGTATCTTCTTAGCTTTCATGAGTTTTAATCGTTAGCATATTTTTGAA
>KK119435.1:352596-363487 GCA_000611955.2 Stegodyphus mimosarum
TAGAATACAACAGTCTTGAGCAATAACAAGACTGCTCTTGTAGTACGATTTCGCTTCGTCTTAAGGAATTTTGTATTTGAAGGAATACATATAAAATCAATATTTAAGACAGTAAAGCCCGTACCCACATTTTTCTAATATCTATAGTTCTCTAGTACTTTGCTATAATTAATTAGCTTAATAGTTATTTTAATAATTACAACATAATTATAAAACACTGTTCAAAACTCTATGATTGAGGAATCAAAGTCAAGGCTTGAACTGCGCCGGAGCCCGGCTCTGGTATTTCTTAGTTTTGGGGAATAAATCATAATCCTACCCGGAGCGCACCGGAGCCCTAAGTAAGAAAGCTCCGACACTTCTTTTATGTAACTGAACAACAATTTCAGTAGATATTTGATCTCGAAAATTTTATTTTTTGCAATAAAATTATATTAAAAATAGCGTAGTAAATTTTAGTTTATCTCTTTACATTTTATTTAATTAATTTAATCTTTAATTATTTAATTATTTTAATAAATAATAATATTTTTATTTAATTAAATAATAATTATTATTTAAATAATAATCGATAAATATTAGTTAATAATGTTAATAGTATTAATTGATTTGATAATAATTAACTATTTAATTTTTAAATTATTAATGATTTTGATAGTCATTTTATTTATTTATTTACTATTGTTCCACTTTGCTGATTCTATAGGGCTCTGGCATTTCTAATTTTAGAAATTAAATCGTGATCGAAGCTAATATGAATTTTGCGAAAACATACTATAATCAAACTTAAGACTACGTATTCAAGCTGAATTAATTCGTGCTAAGATAATTTAATCTTTTCAGCAACAACTTTCTAATTTGAATTTCATAGCAATTAGAGAGTTTGGTGGATCCGTGCAAGAACATCATTTCTGCCCAAGATTAACACAAGGAAGTCATTAATTCTAATGTTTTTTTATGCAATTATATAGGGCATGTTCACTGATAAGAATCTATCAACAATATTTGAATAATTCATGAAAATTACGCCCTCTAACAATTTGTATCAAATTTTCTTTTCGAATGATTTGAATAAAGACAAAACTAATGGTTCGAAGCTGACATGATTCACCGTAAAATAAACAAATTCCCATCACTGAGTTACTTTTCCCATATTTATCGAGAGAGAAATTTACATAATTTTCTTTTACTTTGTAAACATTTCGACACGTATGACTGAAACACCGCTTATTAAATCGACTCCCTATTAATCAGTTTCGAGAAAACCATAGTTGATAATCGTGGAAGCTTCCAAAAATTCATTAGCGTAAGCGGAGTTTGAAAGTATTCATGTTAAGTAAAGTAAATTAAAAGGAAAAAGCGGAGAAAGAAAGAGACATGCTGTAACACATATAACAAAACATGGTGTTAAAAATATTATAATTATGTACAGTAATGGCGGAAAATGTTTATAAAAGTTATTAGATGGGTATGTTACAAATTAAATGTATTTAAAATTTTACCCTTCAGCTTAGCATTAAGACAAATTCAAAACGGTGGTCACTTGCATCGTGAAGCACAGTAAGTTATCAAGTATCATGTAATTATCATGTAGGTCTTTATCGCTTTTAAATCTCACAGTTTTTTTTAAGCAATAACAAACTGATTAAATCTGAAACACCAGTAACAGATCTTATGCTTTAACAAATGCCACCATTCTGAGAACTGGTTATATAGAAAGAAGAGTCAAAGATAATCTAAAAATATTATGTCAATATGTGCCAAGTCGGAAGGATGATGAATGCATGATAATATAACGTAACTGCAATGCACGAATTCAAATATTTCGGATATATTTCCCTAAAAACGTTTTTAACATCAGATTGTAAGTATCAAGACTGTCGGTGACAAATGACCTATGGGCTGATGACCACCCATGATTTACGGGAATTTGATGTATAGCTGGGTAATATAGTAAATTCAAATAAATTATTGAAATAAAATTAAATTTAAAGGCATCGAACACCGCTTTTTATAGCCATGTAATTCTGATGCTAATATTTTACATTAGCATACAGATATTTTATTATAACATTTGTATCAACAATCCGTAGATTTATTACCCATTATGTTATAAAATCAGAGTCACATGACAGATTCAGAAATCGGTTAGTTAGTTCAGCTGGTTAATTGATATGGCGAGATACTTTAGCAACATCTCTCTAAACAGAAGCATACCCTGCTATATTTGCATTACGCTTGGGGAAGGTGACATAAAAACATAATGCGAGTAGCAATTATAGTCGCCGGTAATAGAACCTGATGACTGTTTTTTAGCATTTGCGACTCGGTCAAAAATGGACTGATAATAAATAAAAATAAAATTTTTAAAAAATGAGAAAGGTAAATTTTGTGGAACTTTCATACACCACTGCCTTGTCTTTATTTTTGTCATATTATTTTTACTTCATTTACATAATACAATACGTGCTTCGGGAAACTAAATGATTTTGCAGGAGTATGTAATGAGTAGTGTTAGAAGTATCTTTTATTAAATGCCAATTATGTTGCAACTGCTCATAAAAACTACCAGTTGGGTATAACAAAAAGATCACGCCGAAGAACAAATATTAAAGTAATTAATAATGAGCAACAAGAATCTGAGTAACTTGAATAAATTTTCAGGAATAGAATTTCAATGTAACACTATAATTTCAACCTAACATTTCTCATTGTCAGGGGGAGGGAAAAACGACTACACGAAAACATGTTCTTATACAAGAATAATAGAAAAAAAAATTATTAGTTTTAGAAAAAGTCTAAAAGGTTGCAAAGGTCCAAAAGGTGAGAGAAAATAAATTCATTGATGCCATTTATTGATGGAAACTTAAAAAGAAAAGAAGCTAAGAATTCTGAATATGAATATACAAATATGTATTGCAAGTATACTGAAGTTTATATAACTCAAATTCAGTTTTAAATAGATCTACCTGCTTATCTATTTAAATATCGAACATCGCGACCAGCGTGACGTGTCCGGCTCTTTCATGTTTTGCTTCAAGGGTTTATAAGAGGATCTGCACTTGAAGTTCCCAATGGGATATCTGAGGTGAGAAAAGAAAAGAGGGCGTGCCATAACTCCCCATGCTTTGAAATTAAATACCAAATAAGAGTATAATTCTGTTACGAAATGTCCAGCTGCGGAAAGATAGCTTCCACGCAAAGCAGGTTTAGGGTTGCCAGAAAAGGACACGAGAAGGCAGGGTTGCCATATTTGGCGAGAAATCGCCCATTTGGCTACATTTGGAGACAAAACTGGCGATATGCCATAGACGGATGGAGAACCTTCTGGAACGAATTCCTACAGGTTTGGCCCAGAATGTTCTCGAACGCAAGCCAAAAGCTATATAAAGCCTGCTGGTACGCGGAGAGTCAGCCAGTTAATAATCAGTGAGTGAGAGTCTAGCGAATGAGTCAGTCAGCGTCTCGCAGTCTATCGAGTTGATCACAAGTTAGTGCTCCGTCGAATTTTATTTTGAGTGTGTTGACCTCCGAGAACGACCGAACCGAGTCGGGAGCTATACTATGTGCTTATCATCGAGTGCATAGCGAACTGTAGCGTGGAGAGTCCCGAGAGTACGTAGAGTTCCGAGAAAGTCTGAACCGAGTTGGAAACTGTACTCTGGTGCTTTGCCGTAAAGCTGTCTCCACCGTTATAGCCTGATAGCCTGAAGGCTGTGTCGCTGACTGTGTCAACGTATTTGTCGTAGTTTTTCGACGACTGTAAACATGCTTTTGGAGCTGTCCTGAGTAATACTGGGTAATAAATTGTGCTTTGATGCTTCATCAAGTGTTGTCGTCCTTAATCACTCGAAATCTACGAACCCGCCGGAAGCCAGTATCTTCGCTTAACTGCTTTTATTTCCCGTTTAGGTGAATACTTAGCACCGGTGGCTTAGTTTTCTACCATTCAACTAGTAGAACACTCTCGAACTCTATGTCTATTGTTCTTGTATAAGCGCGCGTATGGTCGTCTTCACACCTGCAGGTGAAAACAATTTTATCTAACTTTCGAAACTGCAATCCCGTAAATTTATTCATGTTACGTCGATTCGTTTTTTTCATTATCAGTTTATTTAATATCAGTTGGATGTGTTACATATTAAATCTTTTATAAACTATGCCGATTTTGTATGATATTAAAATAAAATTAAACTGAAGGTGACCACCTTCAGTTATAGACTGTGACTAGTCTAGGCCACTAGTCATAGATTATACGGCTTGGCAGCTGCCGCTGTGGATCAGGTGAATAAATATGGATAGATTATTAAAATGAAGTTTAACTGAAGGACACTGAGGACAATAAGGCTACTGGCCGCATGTAACTTGTGAGTTCACTGTCATTTGTGACTTACGGGCCCATAGTCATCTAGTCACTCGTATGGGGTAGTGCAATGTTTCAAGCAATAACTAATAACTGACAGTTCGCGGGCATGATGAATACGTGAAAGTATAATGTAACGTAACACAGCGTAATCATAGCAGTGTAACACAATTGTAGCGTACTTCGTTGCTTAATACTTCAAAATATTAGGAAAATTTTTCTAAAGACGTTCATAACATTAAAAACTCTACACAGAGATTAAATCCCCGAAATAAGTTCGTTTCTGAAACTTCCCCACGATTAATACAAAATCATTGTTTTGAGTATCGCTAATTTTGACTGTTCACAACAAATCAGCAAGTTGTCGTAGCTTGTAGCTAAGGAGAAAAAAGGAAAAGAAAAAAAATTACAAACATTAATTAGATTTCTGCCATCTTCTAAAACCGCCGTCTTATTTCCAAGCAGAACCCTGTTATTCGACAAGGGATTAATTAGGTTTCGAATGTTCGGTTGTTCACTTATTCTCCCCGTTCCACCCTCAGGTTTCTTCGAAACGCAATTATTTTGGAAGCAGCGCCCAGTTATTATTATTGTTATTATTATTATTAGGATTTTTTTTTCCTTCTTGTTCATAAACAGTCGACATCTCTGGTGGACGTTATTACGAAAACCGTAATTATGATCCCAATTGTTATGTTTGTAGAAAGAAGTATTGTTTGTGTTTTGACTGCAAAGATCATGACTAGCTGACATTTTCAGCTTTTTAAAGAAAGTAATTATAAATGCCTACTTTACGTGCACGTTTGACTTATAATAGCTTCTTAGAATAAGAAAAACAATACCCTATAATAATAACAATAGAGTCCTAACAACAACAATAATAATAATGTAATTATACGCAATATTAAACAATTTAATAAATCTGTAATAATAATATGTAATAGAAATTATTGTAATTTACTTGCGGAATTAGTCTTTTTTATTATTAATTTTATTGCTTGAAAATCTAAATAGGAATACTAGGCTGCGTGAATCATTTTTGAGAATGAGATAGAGAATATTATTGTTAGTTATTGTTTTCAATATCTTTTCTAATTTTGTTCATTGCATATCTTTACGCATACTTTGTTTATGGGTTGAAGCAAGACATATTGGGAAAACTACGTAATTTTAATAGGAAGATACTTATTACCAGCAAAATTCTGTTGCAAGAAATTTTAGACCTCCAGATGGCATAGTAGTTATTAACGCTAACTCCTGTGCCGATGAGCTCGGGTTCGAATCCCGCAGAAAACATTGATGTTGCAATAGTCTAATGACAAGTCAAAAGGGAGGGAAGGGGGCAAAAAATACACGGTCAACTGGAAGTATTCTCGAGTAGTAGGAGACCCTCGGCCCGTTCTCGGGGTGTTCTCCCTTAAAATTAGGCAGAAACTGCAAAGTCAGTGCGATTAGACTATACCTGTACAACCTAAGGTTAAACTCTGGTGTCCCGCCCATTTATACCTTTACCTGTACCTGCAATAAACTTTAAAAAGCTAAAAAGAAGCAAATGTAAAGTCTGTTCTGTAATAAGTACATAATATATGACGTTACAGATTACAATAACGCAGGAAATATTCATTAAAATTATCAGCAGGGGTTAACAGTAATCATAGATATTTTACATTTTATCAGTTATATATATTTTTAAAATAAAACAGCGATTTAAATAATTAGGAAGTGCCTTCTTTTAAATTTCTCAGTTTACTAAGTACAGATTCATTAAATCTAATATCTAATGATAAATTTAATATCTTACACGTGAAGCCGTAAGAAAGACCAAATTAAGAACTTTGTTTCATGCCTTTTCTACGCCATCGAAAGTGAAATGAATTAGCGTAACGTAACGTTGTAGAATTATTAGGTTTGTCGAAGTAAGAAAAATGAAAAATGCTCTCACCGGGATTCTAACGATGGACTCCCGAAGGCCAAACGTACGTGCCTCCAAATACATAATTACATCACGACGGCACGTAGCAAGAAGGGAGAAAATATCTTACAACGTAGCAAATGTAATGGAACAAAAATTTTTGAGACTCCACTAAGAATAAAACAGGCAAATCGACAACCTTGTATTCGGCCTAGATTTTTGTAAAATCCCAATCGATTTCGAGAGCAAAACGGCTTTCCCTTCATCAAGAGCAAAAAATTTTGCAAAAATTAAGGATATTCTAACTTTCCACTAAGTATATTTCCAACTTCATAACTGGAGATTTGTTCTCTCGACAGGTTGTGGTAGGGGAAGAAGGGTAAGAGACCATCGGACCCGTCGTCTCGGGGTGCTGTCCTTCAAAATTGGGAGCGGAACTGAGCAAAGTTGTACTGTCACCTGTATGGTGTCCAAGGCTCTTCCTAACGGCAGGCGCAACCTTAACTCCTTGCGACGATGAATGCCGTGGGCTTGATGACACAGCAAACTACAGATCTTCAATGCCCTTAGTATCATCTTGTTATTTGAAACGGACTAGAGTGAGAAGACAAGGGAGTGACGTTACACTGTTGCAACTATTTCAGGCTCTCTTGAGTGGGGAAGGATATCCAATACTCTAGTTTTTATTGACACAGAACTTCTACGCTCTTTGTCAGCAACTCTAAAGATTAAATGCGTAAGGGATTATCTTAATCTTAGATCTGTTAGTTAATGTTTATCTTCTAATGTGTTCAAATGTAACCAGAAACTGTTTCTCCTCACACCTCCTAGAGATAACGTACAACGCCACTTGTGAGTTCTCACTTAACTGCCGTAACTATAAGCACACAAAGTAGGTCTAACATAAACTTTATTAGCCACGGCTTATGGAGGAATACAACTAAAAATGGAAGTGTGTGACTTCTTATCAACTTACAATATATCTGCTTGCTGGTATGCTAAATATATTAAGACGCAATTGCAAAATCAAAATATACGCAGATCTACAACACACTTCGAATCGGAATGGGTAACTAACCTTATAACACTTATCCGATCTTTGCCAAACCTTCGGTAGCTCTAATTCCTACTCTGAGAGCAAGACGACAATACTCCAGAACAAGTTGCAATGAGCTCTCGGATAAGATTGCATCCTAGTTTTAAACTGTGCCACTTGCCGTAAAATTCGCAGAAGTCCGGGTAACATATCTCGTCCACTTGTTCGTACAGAAATCAAAATTTTTGCTTTTTATTTTCTAGAAATATGCACCAAATTCTCGTTAATATAAGTTTTAGAGACCGGAGGAACATAAAAAATATTGGATTTCTTGATTTTTATAAAAATGAGTACTTTAAAAATGCTCAAGCAAGAATATTTGCGTCATTTACAGCATTTTTATAACTGGATGTATAAATTTATGACTAAGGTTGGTAAAATAGACACCAGGTAAGGACTTTAGACAACACGGTGTAAAAGGTGCATCTTTGAAATTTGTTCAAATTTGGATTATAGTAAAATAGCGAGCGCAATACGCCTAAGAAGAGGGATACCTTCATGAAAAACTATTTAAAAGAAACTCTCTCGTATTCACGTTACACGTGAAGGACGGATACAAAATCTCCCATGTATCCACGAGGTCGCTGGGATTTGGATCCTAGTCAAACCACTAGTATTCATGAGTTTTACCACTCGGTCTATAGTGGACCATGTGAATCCCTCAAAAAGAGTGACGGCATCGAAAAAAAAATTGTCAGCCTGTTTCTCTTGATTTAATTAAACATCTGCTTATTTTGATTTTAAATTTCTTTACGTTGGTACTCTTTTTGTGCATATTCGGAATTATTTTATATTAGCTTGTTACTTAATTCTTTTAACTATATCCTTCCATTTTTAGGTTTAATGTGACAACGGGTACAGTTTAAACATTTTTATTTTAAGCCATTTTATCTTCTTATTTCAATCATCCTAAAACTACGTAGGAAGTGGCTGCTAATTCCCTCACAATTAATGAATTAATTTATAAAAGCCCTTTTCTTTAAAGTATTTTAAAAAATACCTTTCGTAAATATAACTGCAAAGTCAAAAACGCAGGATCCCTCGTCAGGCACAGTATAGTTAATGAAATTAAAATTATACTGCTCCTGATGATATATATATATATTAAAACTATAGTACTCCTGACGAGATAAATATACAGTTTTAATTTTATTAACTATATTGCTCATGACGAGACATATGTATAGATTATAATTGTTAATCGTTTATGTTTATTTTCATTTTATGTTAATTTTTCATATCGCTTTTCTCTTCCGGGCTTAAATTAAAGGAAATACTTGGATTTCACTGATTTCTCAATATGTAATATTGAATTTTCCTTTCTTCGTTCACACATTTACAATTTCTTCATAAATTATTTGTGGTTGTTAATCAGAATTGTTTTTATTCTTCTGGCAATACATGTTTATCAATTGTCAATAGGCCTTAAATAAGAGAAACTGATATTATAAAATACTTCTGTTTTCTACTTTTAAACGTATACTCAAATATTGAAATAAATATTCTTTACATAACTCCGTTCTAATGATAATATTCATTTTTGAGATATTGAGATTTTTCTTTGATACCCTCTCACGCTTCAAACTGAAATTCGAAGACACATGCGTAGGTTTTGAAATTCAAATATTTTTCGAATTGAGTTTTAATGTTGCTCAGAAGTAAAAATTTTTATGAATTGATAAAAATAAAGATTATGTTGAGCAAAATTAAAACAGATTAAGTTATTTACAAGAAAAGCAAAATATTTGAGTGATTCTTCTGTTTTAAATTTTTTTTGCATATTTAAATTTATTGAAACTTCTACCATTAAACTCTTCCTTCAGGTTTTATTCTCAGGATCTTAAGTTCTCCACCTGGACATTTTTTTAAATCATTTTCGCTTTTTTACAGAGAGTATTACTGAGTTTCTTCGTATTATTTCTTAAATTTATGAGAACATTTACAGCTAAAAGCGGAAGGCGAACAATACTCAAAGAAAGCCAAAATATAAAGTTTCCACAGAAAACGTGGTTTAAAAATGTCTTACACACCCGTACCATTAATTTAACTTTAGTTCCCCATTTCAATATCATAAATTAAGCTGATGGGAAATTTAATGCATATAATATCAAAATTCACACAAATCACAACTGTCTCACTGAGCGAATGTGTTTGCCCCGCAAAAATTATTATTCCTCATTTAAATCCCTTTCCCTCCCCATCTGCCGCCTTTATTATACTCCGGGGCTATAATTTCGAAGCTCACATAAAACTTTAATGGACAAAAAATGCACATTTGCTGTTAATTTCGCATCAAAGAAAAGCCGGAGCGAAGAATAATGGACTCTATAAAAGTGGAAAAAGTTTGAATGCGCACTCGCCAGCGCGTGATTTAGAATTCAATTTAGAGAGAAGCCATCATTTATACGGTTGCAGTTAAGAGAGGATAGATGGCGTAAGATAATTGACGTAATGTCTTCCTCGGAAAAGAGTGGCATTTATGAAATACTGAAATCTTACGAAGGATTCAAAGAAAGACGACATATTTCAGCCTAAGATCTAAATGCTTGACAAAAAGACTTTATTCATACTTTCTAACTATATTTTTTTTATTAGTTATAAATTTTTGCGCGAAGTGACAGTTGCGGAAATATATATTTTCTAAATTTTATTTTTCGACGAGTGTGTTTTAAGTAAGCTCTTGGGTGACGAATTCTTTATCTTGACAAGAAAGTTAAAAGAATTCAAAACTCGTTTCTTTGATACCGGAATCTGTAGTCAGAAAGATTTTGCTTTATTTTCGTTCAGACCCACGCCTGACAGAATAAATCAATAAGTAAAATGAAATAGAAATACAACAATAATGATAGTGACGAGTTTCCAGTCTCACAAATTAGGTTAACGTATAATACCTTAAAAATGAGGTTATCATTGAACATAATTAAAAAATTGTTGCAAATTATGCAAATGTTTGTGTTATTTGTTTGTGAATCGGTTTAATGTATGTTTAATTTGCAGTGCATTTGGTATAGTTAATCAAATTTAATTATTCGTTCATTTATTTAGTAATTTTGAATGTTAGTTTTATGAATATTTATTGCGTATTTTATTCAAGATGGAATGTGTGATGACTCACTGTATTTGTATGTGTTTCCTCTCATGCATTATATTAGAGATCTTCTCAGTTCATTAACATTGTACATGAACAGGACTGGTTAGGTTAGGTTAGGTTATTCAATTATAGCAAAGCACACGAGGGCTATCTGCCTAAAGGGAGGGATGCCTTCGTGGAGGACTTTCTAAGGGAAACTGGCTCGTATACACTTGAACAGGACTGAAAGATTTAAGAAAGGTATATTTACCGTTATGATTATTTTTTATTCTGAATGCAGAGAGAGGAAATTAACTTGAAAAATTTTGCAATCTACCTTTTATAAAGTGTCAGAAATTTATTTTATTTCATGCTACTCTTGCGGAAAATAATACTATTCCCAAAATGTTATGAAGTCAGGATAAAGTGATATATATATATATATATATA
>KK119435.1:373499-419122 GCA_000611955.2 Stegodyphus mimosarum
TTGCATTACAGACACGACGGTCAGTTGCTGCTTATCCCCTTTCATAAAAATATTGCGAAAATGATCCGTGGTGTGTGATGAAACGGGAAAGAAAAGGGGCTGAGATCAATCGATCTTGAGAAACTCTCTAAGGACGAAGCCATGGATTCTACAGCCTTGCGATATAGAGTCCCATTTCTCTTGCCATTGTTGCTGAGCTTTAATTCGGCACACTCGCATCAAATAAGATTTGGGAAGCAGGATCTGGACATCCCGTGCACCGACATTCTTTGCAGCTTCCTTTGCGAGAGTGTCTGCATCTTCATTGCCTCTGCGCCTCGCATGCGCTTTAATCCATAAAATCTGGATATTGCAGTTATGGGTATTTTCTTTGAGCAGGCGTTGTATGTCTGCCATTATCGGCGAAGGATCGAACGGATCAAGAAGAGCGAAGTTTGCTGACTGACTATCTAAAAAAATGCAAACTTATTGGTCAACAAATTTCATACTTGTTGTGATAGCCTGGCGCAAAGCTACTGCTTCTGTTTGGAATAAAGATCTGTTTATTCCAAGATATCTTTTCCCTGCACTAGTACTCAAGGTATTTTTTATTCCCTCCATTCCATGTTAATTAACGAAAGCTTAACTTTATGTTGAAATGAATAAAAAGTTTCCAAACATTTCAGTCATTTTATTTTTAATCCCTAATTTTAAAATAAAATTTATATGCCATGTATTCACTGATATTAAAAGCCACTATGCTGCTGTTTCCTGATGCTGGATACTGTGGGTGCATATGCTCTTGTCCTTGGAAACAATGAAATTTTTCATCCTAGTTTCCACTATTTCCATGTTCTTGAAATGTCACGAAGAAAGGGGCTATGGATTCGCGCAAGTAACAACCACACTTCACAAGATATTTACGATATGCTGTCTGTGGTATCAATTCAGTTCCATCCAATTCCTGGAGTTTTTCCGGTATGAAATTTAGCGTTATCCTGTTGCAGGGGAGAGTTTTTTCTATTCAGTAGATCCCGATGCTTCTGCTTAAGAAGCATCGGCCACTCAAAGCACACATTGATGTTAATAGTATGGCCATTTGGAATCAACTCATTGTGGATAATACCCCTATCTAAAAATTCCACCAGTTACAAAGCATCATTTTGCGCCCAAAGCAGATCTGGCAACAAGTTCAGGACGTTAGCTCGGGTTTAACCATTATTTTTATGTGTCAGGATTACGGTAATCGAGAATTTTCTTATCGTAGGTAAAATTTCTTTTAATAAAATTTATACTATTCAGGTTTTTTATGAGTATCTTGCACACTCTACTCGATGATTCTCTAAATCCAGCGTCATTTCATAGAGTAATACGTGAGAGCTCTTGTTGGCCTTGCCGAGGTTGTTAAGTTGACGAACTGCGGTAGTCTGAAAAATACGCAACTTCGGACGCTAGTTTGAATTTGTTTATAAGGCCTGGCGCGCGGTATCGGGATCTGCGGTTTGTGGCTTGTTAACTTTCACTACAGGGAAATTTTCTCAACAATGCTGAATTTCTTTCGTAAACTTCCTTTTTTTGTATAACAAATGTTTCTTTCTGTTTCTGTATTGTTATGACTCAGCTATAACATGTCAAAGAAAACGTAATTAACTGGTTTGACTATTAGCTTTTTAAGTGATAAACCGCAGAAAGAACTGCGAAATTAAAAATGGTTTAAAGATAATAACCATCAACGTATAAATCTTAGTGCTGAATGACTTGTTCAAACAAGTTAAACACGTCGTGATGTAGCTGCCACCGAACATACTCTTACAAAGCCTCTGTATTGCAGAGCCTCTGATTCACCGCAATACTTCACAGATTTAAAGTCAAATTTACAGTTCACATAAAGTTTAAAATTCTTTATTTTGGAGAACGCACATGTCGAAAACGTCGTAAGTAATCCTTCGTGAAATTTGAGTTCTGTTATCTTTTTCTGTAAAATTCTCTTGCCTGTCGGCGATATTTTCATTATCGCACGTGAACAATTGAGTGCATACAAACGCTTTATCCTACGAGCCTTCAAAACTGCCACCTTTTAAATGCGTCATGGAAAGCAATTGTTCGAAGAAGTCGTATTCTTCGTGTCACTGTGGCAGCGGCAGCGCCTCGAGGCAGGTTATGAATCCTTCTCCTCCTCCTCCGAAAAAGAACAAAAGGGGATTTGTTCTTTTCCAATGCGATTCCATTGGATTGCCTTTCGGAGCGCGTGCCACCTTTATGAGAAAAATAATGGGATATGCAATTTTTGGCGGGCGGGGTTTTGGTCTGTTCGTTTTTCTTCCGCTTTTGCCAATTATGTGGACGCCTGTTCATATCTTTAATGTTCACTTCCCGAGATCAGGTCTTAATGTAGAAGTCTTTCGGTTTCTTTCCAGCGTGGATAGAGAATTTCACTAAGTACCCTGAATTCGGCACAATTTTTTAGTTTTTCAGTTGATGTTACTATATACGATTTTAATTCTACTCTCATCGTAACAAATTCACGTTGTAAAAAATTAATGTGATGATAATATGTTCTTCATGCTGTATGCGAAGTAAATTTGGTCTGCCGAACACATTATAACATTACCATTAAACCCTTTGATTATATTGAATGAATGTAATAAGCAGAAAACTGGAATGAAACATTTTTCTAACGATTATTTTGATTTTCTACACGTCTTCAATGCACTCATTCAAGAATATTGACACTAGAAATTTCTTTAGCGGTATCTTTCCAACACTTTCAATGTTAAAGACATCCTTAATGGAGTATTTCAAAAACATTTTGTTATTTTACTATACATATATTCCTGGGCTGCTACATATATCATCCAGCACCTTCTATGAAAAGGGAAAAGCAGCAACTGGCCGTTGTGTCTGTAATGAAATATGCACTCTTTCAACGGTTTTATCTATTCGGACAGTAATGGCACTGAACGAGAGCACAGGTAATGTTTTATCCTGCTATACGAAATTCTTTGCACATCTTGTTCCTTTAATGAAGGATTTTCCTCCTATTTTGTCTTGGAATATGCTTCTATTCTTCAGCGATATCTTTCGGTGAAGTTGCATCAATACATCTTGTATCACCATTGATATTTCTTCATTTCGAAAGTGATACGGTAATTACATTTCCTTCATCTACAATAACCTATACTTTTGGTAAAATTTCATGACCCCCCCGCCCAAAGTCGGGCTCTAGCCAGCCGTCTATAAGCACTGGCCACTACTAAGACCGGAAGCGATGATCACTTTACTATGGAGGCACTTAATAAGTGGGCCACCGTTGCCTTCTCTAAGGGGACAGACAAATTACATCCGTGCCTTCTCCGGGATTCGAACCCAGGATCTTCGGTATGGCAGTCACAGTTACTAACCACCTTCCTGTTTGGGGGCTTTGTTTGATAAAACATATACAAATATGTGAATATAACTACGCTTACTATCACTTTCCTTTGTGGCCCCCTTATGTTTGATAAATTAGCATCATTCAATTCCTTATACTATGCAAATATATAGTATGCATTCAAATGGGGCTCTTCGTGATTATCCGCATCCCCCCCTCTGTAAAGTATTCAGTACGCAATGCATTATGTGGCCAAAACCGTAATTTAGCAAAGCATGATGTTGCCAAACTGCATTTATGTGGCAGCCTAGGTGCACGAGCGGTCACAGCCTTCTAAATTCTACGCCCCTCTCCCCTTTTTTTCCCTTGCTACAAATCGTAACGGGACTGCAGAATTGTCTTGCTGATGAAAAAGAAAGCGTTGCATTTCTTCAGAAATATCGCATTTTTTTTAACAGTAGAGAATGCAAAAATTCGCATTCCTTCTTAAACGATCGAATTTTATGGAAATGCAACCGGAAAATTGCAAACAAAGTGTTAAAATGCAGGGTGCCGAATTTTTGGGATTCTCTGAAGCGAAAGCAGATCACTATGTGCATGTTACGAACAGCGGGAAAAAATTACATAAAAACTTCTTGAAAAAGGTAAGAGTTTCCGTGCGGATGTTTCTTACATTTTAATTTTAATAATTGATTGCTTTTTAATGATAATCTTAGTATGCCATTTTAAAAATGGTGTTGCATTTTGCGTATTAGCGTGGCGAAATATTAGTCACCGACGTGTTGGCGTTTTTGTGAAGGAGGTGCGAATAATCAGAAAATAACCCAAATGACTATACTGTTAATATTGAGATTGTAAGTTAACTTTCAGATGCTGTTTTTCCAATGAATTATGCCAAAATTGCATTTTCATAACACTTTCAAAATATTAATAAATTAATTAGCGAAAATTATAACGCTATGCCATTTTCTAATAAGCAATCAAAATATTCAATATTCTAGCCTTAGCTGTTTTTATGATTCCGCATCTGATGTCGTGCAAGAACAGTAATTTAAATTAAGGTTTTGGAAAAAGAAGTAAAACCGATAAATTTAAAAACAAATTATAAAAATATTCCTGTTAATCAACGTTGCTGAAATTTGTTTTCAACATGTTGCACTCAATTATAATGCATCAAGTACTTAAAAGTGTTAAAGAAGAAAAGCCAAAATTCGCCAAAAAGAATGAATAGTTGCAAATTTTGGCATTTCGACAAAAATTAATCGCTCTTGTTATTGTATGACGTCGCTATGTTTTAAGACTGTCTATAAACCTCAGTTTTAAGAGAGTTTTATTATTTTTTTGGAGTTTGTAGTTCGATCATGAATCTATGGGATCTGCAAAATAATGAAGGTGATACTATTAATTTCTTATAAGAGTGTAATATATTACTGAGTAACCGTCAACGTCCAATTCGCACGAAATGAAGTTTTATGCGAGTAGTCGAAGAGTACATGGCTATGTTCAAAATATATAAAATCAGTGGGAATGCTAGTCGGCAAATGATATGTAGGTCGATTTTAATTTGTTTCTGCCATCCGATTCATCTACTGCTGGTCAAAGGATATGACACCAATAAACGACTCAATAAGGCTGATAATATATAGATCGTGACGACTATTTGAAAGAAATATGCGTCTACGAGATGCAGACTCATGATAATAAAAACATAAATGGCGATGGCTTAATCATAGAGATTGCTGCAAGTGTGTTCTCGAAACGAAAAAATAACATTCGCCGCATTCTGGAGCCTCAATGGATTTTTCAGCGATATTTGCCGCAAAACTAAAGAAAGCTTGCTTATCCCAACGCCCAACAGAAAACCCGTAGTTTTGTTAAGTGTAATTAAAAAAAAATCATAAAAAAATCTGTAAACTTTCAGATTTTATATTACGCCCAAAAGGGCGTTTTTTAACGTTTTGTGTGTTACCTTTATTTATTAAATATTATGTTCTTCGTACTTAAACCATAAAATTCAATTCAACAGCAAAATTGAAAAATAATTTTAAAATGAACATATCTTTAGAATTTCCGATACACTGTCTCACGCGCTGGAGATAAAAATGTTTTCTTTTTTCACAGTGTTGCCGTTGCTCGCTTTGAAATCGTTGAGTTGCTTAGTGAAAAACTCATAAATGCTTTACAAAATATGAGCTAGATAAAAAAACAAATTCCAAATTCGGGCTTCCAGATGCCCATATTAAGATGGAGACGTACGTTATTTAAAATTCGACGGCTCTAGGTAGCGTTGTTTTATGACAATGCGAGAAACATACATACATTTATCATTTATGCAGATTCTTCATTATTTAATTTCTATAAATATAACAGAAGACGGTAATATTTGATGGCAACAATTTAAAAACTGATTCTCTGTTTATAGTGAATCAACGCAAAATGCCAAAACGAAATTAATAGCCCTTCTTGACTAACGCCCTTTGGGACAAAAAAAGGGGGGGGGAGGTAACGACCATTTTTTCTGACTCCTGCATTGCCTATAAAGTAGAATTTTACAAAAAGCCGTTTCAAAATTAATTCCAAAATTCAAAAATTAAATTTTGCGGATCTATTTCTGGAGTTCATACGCAAAATATCCAGTGGATATGAGGGTTTATCAAAAAAGCGGAAAAAGAAACAAGAATCATAGATGTGTAGCCAGACACCATTTCAAGTTGTATTTGGCGAAGTTTGCGTGGCGGCAGAAAGTTGTAGCACACTGTTAAAAAAATCCTTTAGAAGCTATTTTAGAAGCGACTTCCAAACATTTTCAGTCCAGAAAAAAAAAAAACTGAAAACTTTCAGATTTTACATTACGGCCGAAAGGGCGTTTTTTTAACGTTTTGTGTGTTACCTTTATTTATTAAATATTATGTATTACTTAAACCACAAAATTCAATCTAACAGCAATATTGCAAAATACTTTTAAAATGAGCATATCTGTAGCATTTCCGATACACAGTCTCCCACGCTAGAGTTAAAAATGTTTTTTTTCGCACAGTATTTCCACTGTTCGCTTTGGAATCGTTGAGTTTCTTGATCAAAAATTCGTTAAAGTGTTGCAAAATATGAAATCGATAATGAAACAAATTCCAAATTTGGGCTTCCAGATACCCATATTCGGAGGAGGATTACGTTATTCAAAATTTGATGTCTCTAGGTACCGTTGTTTTATTAGAATGCGAGAAACATACATACATTTATGCAGATTCTTCATTATTTAACTTCTTTAAATGCAACACAGGGCGGTAACATTTGGTGGCAGCAGTTTGAAAAGTGATGCGGACATTTACACTGAATCGACGCCAAATGCCAAAACGAAATTAATAGCCCTTCTGAACTAACGCTCTTTTGGGCTAAAAACTAATTGTATTAAACTACCTTTACCACGTAAGGACCATATATCAAACTGTATAACATTCCGACGCATTATTTTGTACTGTTTTTAATACTGTCAAATCAGCAGAGAAGGCATTAATTACTAATGCAAAACTCGAGAGATCAAACATTTCAGGAAAACACAATACCTTAAAATAAGGCATTTGATTATTTTTACGATAATCAAAATGTCAACTATTCAAAGTAAGTGCTTAGAAATAAGCAGCGATAAAAAGATCTTTTTCACACCAGATATTTTGACGTCTGAAACTTCCCAAGCCCTGTTAAAAAGTGAGAAAAGTTTACTTCTGCATCTGAAATTCAGGGATATATATGTATGTTTCTTCGAAGTTATGGAATGGAGCAGTTTCGAAAACTTTTTTTGAATCTAGTTTCGAAAATATTGAGAAGGCCTTTCCAGTTTGAGAAGGATTCGGTTTTGTATAAAAGATCCACACTTGGAATGCATGAAAACAGTTGGTTAGTTCAATTAAAATACCAAAAAAGGTTCAATTTTCTGGATAAAAATATTAGAAACTCCAAATATTTAATTCAATTTTTCTAGATCCCCGCAAAATAAAGCCTATACTTAAAGATTGGGGTAAAACACTTTGTCTCCGGTTAAGCAAATATATCCATCACTTAATAATTACAATAATGCTGCATTAAATTATAAAGCAGTACGTTTGTTAATTATAAATTACTTAGTTCCTTCTAATGCTATAAAATGAAAGATAAATTAAGTTCTTAAATAGCGCAGAATTGCGATGCTCTGGAAACTGAATGTTTATTAGTCCCATGAAACACAATTATCCTTTTTTTTCATACCCATGGTAACACTTCTTACCCGTAGCTTGTAAGTATAATATCATGCATTGTGACGAGCTGAAAGTTTGAAAAGACTCCGTTAAAGACGTTGCCAACGTTAAAATCAGCAAAAAAAAGGCTTATTTTTTTTAATTGATGTGGAGATTTTACAAATAATTATTTTTGCTTCATCATTAAGGAAATGGTATTTACATAAAAATTTGTATAGCTGCTTTTTTCTTGGGTTATATTGTCAAATCAACATAGTCAGCTAATAGTCTTCATTTGAAACGACCCACTTAAGCCATATCAAAAGACAGTATTTCACTCTTACAGTTTCCTGTTACAAAATAGTTAAAACCGCTTTCTTTAAACGGAATTTGAGTGAATTTAGGCATACACACTATCTTGAAATTTCCCGTATAATACTGCCAAAACGGGTTAATAAGAGGAGCAAACTTAAAACCTGAAAACTGGAAATTTCAGTATAACACATCGAAGAGGAGATTGCAATTAAATCATTTTTAAAATGAAAAAGCATGAAAAATCATATAAATATTTTATTTTCTTAAATAAAATTAACATCTACTGCTGTCATCTCATAAAACCATAACTTTACAGTGCTGAATAAAATTAAAACTTAATTGAAAAGAATTTCGCTTTTAAAAGTTCCAGCCTTTTTTTAAGAAATATTATTGCTTTGGTTATCGTAAATTATAACAGACGTGAAAATATTTAATAAAACATATTCCCACTTGAACAAAATTAAGAAAACATTATACCTGTAATTGTTTGTTTGCGATTTGGTACGTTACTACAAATTTTCACTACAATCATTCTATATTTTGTTTTTGATGTCAAGGATTGTGTACACAAGAAATCGAGACGGAAATTTTGTAATCGACCTATTACAGAGCGTTACAGGCAGTTCTTATGTCCTTTCCTGAAATTGATTAAATAGAGGATGTTAGAAACTTATTTTATTGATAGCATTCATGGTATGAAATGGTACTTCAAAAAATTGCAATGTAAAATGATATTTAAAGGATGACAGTAACGCTTTATTAGGCAACGTCCTCATATAATACTGAAGATAACTGAAAGCCCTTGTGCATCATTGACTGGTAACACAGATTAACAGACAAGAATTTGTTGCAAAGAAAAAACATTAAATACCACGGTGATAAATTCTTTCCAGTTATTTAAGGAAATAGACATAAATAAAAAAATAAGGATAAAGGAAACGAAAACTCAGCATCATAAAGGAAGTAATAATATCTGGAATCAAAATTGCAGTAAGTACAGTGAATTATAACAAAGAATTACTTCAGACTAAAAACACGACCACGAAAAATTACTGTCGCTCTTTTAAGATGGATTTATGAAAGTTCTATTGAAATGTCAGCACTGAGATTTGGTAACTGACATTTGCATTACAGTGATTGAAAAAAATAAATAATAATAGTTAAATAATTGCATTTAACTGAGCGAAACGATACAAATGACTCCAATGTTATAAACTCAAGCCTGCGTTAATATAGCTTGAGTTTTTAATGGTACAAGGAAAAATATAATTTAATATTTACTTAATTGCGAAATAAATTAAATGAAAGTTTTCTTCACAACTTCCCACTTAACAAAGGAATAATTCTTCTATTTTCGACATATTTTTGACAATAAAATGTATTTTAAATATTGCAGAGTTGATATAGTGGATTCGTTGACAATATACACTCACTTCCAAAAGTTAAACACGGAGAGGAAAATGCTAATTTCCGGAAGCCAATCAGAATTGAAAAGAATGCAATTCGCTCTAGAGGTAGATGGAAGTATGCAAATATGTTAGGTAACAGCCAATCGCGATTTCATGTCAAGAAATATGCAAAAAAGGCAGTCTTATAAGAAGCCAGCTTTATGAAGGGTTACAGAATTTGATTGTAAGTGCTGATAGAAGGTGTTTAAAAGTTTCGTACAATTTGTTTTCAAGACATACATGTTTTTATGACTTCCAGAAGACGAATGGAAGATTCTGAGCGCTGACGTGCTGTGGGGCGCATTGAAGCAGGACAGTCGATCACAGATGTTGCTTTTTTCTTCGGCGTTCATCATTCTGTAATTTCACGTTTATGAAAACAATTCCGAACTACACAGACAGTTGTCCGAAGGCCCGCAGCCAGTCGCCCAAGGGTTACAACCCCCGCGGAAGATTGATATATTGCTATCGTAGCCAAGCGGAATCGCAGAGCGACCTCCCCACGTGTGACATCTATGCTTACAGCGTCCATTTGTAAGGCGATATCTGCAACAACTGCACACCGAAGATTACATATGAGTAGGCTGTACGCCCGGATACCTCGAGTTTGTGTTCCTCTGTCAGTCCACTCAAGAGGAGAACGATTACAGTGCTGCCGGGAACATGTCAGTTGGAATGTGTCTGACTGGGGCAATGTCATGTTTACTGATGAGTCAAGATTTGCTCTGGAGCCAGATGACAAGCGTATAAGGATATGGGATGGTATAAGGAACAACGAACACGCAATCAGTCCCAAAACATCACCGAACATCACGCATTCCGAAGGCGGAAGCATTATGGTGTGCGCAGGGATTTCATTAAGATATCGCACCGACCTGCACATCTTTAAACGGGGTTCTTTGACGGCTGTCCGGTATCGAGATGAAGTCCTTGAACCCATTGTGAGATTGTAGGCTGCAGCAGTTGGCCCTACTTTTCTTTTAATGGACGATAACGCACGTCCCCATAGAGCTGACATCGTCGATGATTACCTGGAGGGAGAAGGGATTGCGCGTATGACATGGCCAGCATATTCGCCCGACCTTAATCCTATTGAAACTCTTTGGGATGCTCTCGGCCGTGCTGTATCTTCAAGTTTCCCACCTCCAGCCACACTTATTGATCTGGAAACTGCTCTACAAGAAGAATGGAGATTGCTTAATTCTGCGGCGGTTGACCACCTAATTGAAAGCAGGGTCACAAGGTGTAAACTTTGTATACAGATGAGGGGGGATCACATACCCTATTAATGTCCTTTTTTTTCATTTTATGCTGTTTATTTTCACTTTATACATAATTCTGTTTAAGTCTCCAGTATGTCATTATCTGATAACTTACAAAAATTTAATATCGTTTTCATTTCTGTATATAATTATTGATTTTTTTTATGAATAAGTATATATGCTACTTTCCTGCCGAATTTTGTGTCAATCAAAGCAGTATATGTTGATGTGTTTTGCATTTTTCATCTTCGTGTTTAACTTTTGGAAGTGAGTGTAAAATATGATATTAACTAAGAAAATAACTGAATAATTAATTATACTTTACGCAATAACTTTATCGCAGAAAAATTACAACATTTACGAAATTTCGCGATGAATTTTCAGTCTAAGATCTAAACTAATGATTTCGCAAAAACATTTGCGGTCTGACTTTTACGCTAATGATTTCACGAATAAGTTGTAACTTAGTTAAACAAACAGTTTCGTAAAAATTTCGCATCCGGGGATTTACATTAGCATTTCTAAAAAGGTCCCATGAATAATACAAAACAGGAATATAAATAATTCTCAGGTAAGTAAATTAGCATTATTTAACATGTATATTCAAACTGATATTTATGCTAGAGAATAAGTCTATTTAGTTACGGGCTTTTAGTTACATAAATTAAATCAGCATTCAAAACATGAACACACTTTAAAACAGAAAGAACAAGGTTTTTGTTATTCTTATTAGTCCATGTCGGGCTATTATCGCTCTGTATGTCTCAAAATGGGATTTTGCGTCAGTTCGCAATAAATGCCCTGTCACGTTTCAAATTGTTGCCACCACATACTACTACCCTGTATTATATTTAAAAAAAATAATAAAGAATTTGCATGTATGTATGCATGTACCTCGCACTGTGAAAAAACGACGGTACAAAGAGCCATCAAATTTTGAATAACGTAGTCCTGCACCGGAACATGTGCATCTGGAAGATCGAAGTTTGAATTTCGAATTATTTTTATTATTTATTATATAGTTTATTGGGAATAATAGGTTAAATAATTTTATTTGCAGACTTCATCTACAATTCTATTTCGCAAATAATAAAAGCGTGGGGCGCCTCATAACGAAACTTGTTAATTCAATTGCTCTGTAATATGTATAAGCTATCACCATTTTGAATTTATCATGGGCGCCCCACCGTTTTATTATCTGCGATATAAAATTGTAGATGAAATCTAAATGTAATTTTTTAATGTATTTCCACCTTTAAACTATATGGTTGCGGCGGACCACACAGAGATAAAAAAATCGTGTGTGCGTTTCTCGCAAGTAAATGTTTTCAAGCTGTTATGATGTATCAAACAACACGGTTCTGAGATTGTAGATGCAATAACTCGTTCCAGTTGACAGTACAACGACCAGTGTCAAGAGATTTTAGCGTTCTACATTCTGTCGTCAAAGCCTCCCGATTTCAAGAGGGCTGACGAACCAATTATCTTGTTTTTTCTCTGATATCGTTCCAGATATAACGAATCAGAGGATGTAAAATACAACAGCAAAATTAAGGAGGCGTGTCTAATTCAGTCTGCAGATTGCCTCAATCGGAATAACACGCCAGAATGCTCTGGAACTCTCGACTAGAGAGACCCGCCATCATCAAGATCCTCACATAAAGAGGACAGTAATCTTACGTACATGAATTTTTCTATGTTTCCCATATTATTATATATTGTATAAGAGTTTGAAGGGTCATTAGGGTAGTTTTGATGAGGAAGACGTGAAAAATGAGCAATGCCTTCGCTGGGACTCGAACCTGGACCTCTTGAATACGCGCCGAGTGTGCTAACCGTTACACCACGAAAGCATACAGGAAGGATAGAGGTAATACTCCTCTTTTTAAAAGGCGATTGGGGATTAAGGAAACCTTTTTCCACATCCTGGTGGTGAAGAATCATCATTCACCACCTCTTTTAGTTCGGGCGCCATTGTAAAGTCATTAGGGTTTTTTTTATTCAGAAGACGTTAAAATGAGAGCAATGCCTTCGCCGGGTCTCGAACCTGGACTTTTCGAATACTCCCCGAGTGTGCTAACCCTTACACTATGAAAGCATGCTGGAAGAATGAAGAAATTACCTCAGAACCTTCTCATAATTTGCAATAAATTTGTTTTGAATTCAAACAATTATATTAGGTATTACTTCAATAAATATAATAATCATTATATGGAGTCATCAGCGCGACCTGCAGCCGGCTGCCACATGATAAATTATTTTTCTCCTTTAGGTGCGTTGTATTGTATAAAAACACTTTTCTAAATTATATTTTATTTAAATTAGAACGTTCCGTTGAACATCTGACTCTTATCTCCTTCAATCATTTTAGCTTATGTTACTACAAGTATACTTGCATTTTTAAAATACAATAAATTAAAATTCATTTAATTTTGCATTACTATTAAGTAATACAGTTCATAGAAGAAAATTTATATTTTCTTTCAATAATTCAGGGCTATTAGTGTTTGTATAATCTTTACCTCATTAATTAAAAATTAAATAAATCTTTGCATTCTCATTAATGAAATGCACGAGCCTGCAACAGCTTTTCTGTCTTTGGATGTATGCTGGTAAGAAGCACCACAGCCATAGTACTTTAAATCCGTCTTTTGTCGCTAGGACTATAGTGGGAAGTCGGTAAGTAGGGTTAACTGGTCATAAAATTTATAAAATGTCAGTCTTGGGACATGACTACTATGTGTACTTTGAAAAGCTTGGAAGACCATAAGGGAAAGGCTTTTGAAAAGCTTCGCTGACTACAGACTAAGAAATGCTTCTGAAGCAGTATCTCTGGTTCTCTGCTTATGGTTTTCTGAAACTTCTCATTATCATTAAAATAACGATCTCTTGAGTTGAGAGTTCCCTTCGGAAAAGAGAAAGTAATCTGCAGATATCATATCTGAAGAAAAGGGGGAGAGGGCGTCTGGAAGCTAAGACATTTTTCTTCGCTAAAAATTAATTTACGAGAACGGAACTACGTGACTGCACTGTCGTGCAGCAAATACCAGCTATTCGACTGAGCTTTTTCCGACCTAACGCTCTAAATTCTTTCGAGAAATCCGTACGGTTACGTGCAATATTGAGACATCCGGAAAGTTCTGCGGCTTTTCGGATCGAAGCCAGTTTTCTACTAATTATTTTTTTACTACTGACACGGAAGGACCTCGATCGAAACAGATGATTAGATACTATTTTCTCTCTTCGCGCTGCATAATTCTAGCATGCGCTCTGGCATAATTTTTGTTTCAGTACAGTGCTAAGACTGGAGAACCTAAAAGCTCATTTTCGTCATATTAGTATTCTCATTTCTTTCTTTTTTTCTTTTAAAGGAAAAAAAGTGCTAGTCAGACTGCTCGTAAAATCTGTGCTGTATAGGAACAAAGTGCTGTTTCTGATCACACAGTGCGAAGGTGGTTTGAGATGTTTTAAAAAGGGAAATATCATCCTCGTAGATGATGACTCTCTGGACGACCATCCTTCTATGCACAAAGACTTATTATTAAAAGAAGATATTCCTGAAACTTCACGCTACATAGTTTAGGAACTATCAGACAAACTAAATGTTTTAAACAGTAAAGCACATGTCCATTGAAGGTAATTGGCTATATAAGCCGCTACGATGGATGGTTAATGCCAAAATATGTTTGCTATAGATTTGGCATGTGATTCTTTGCTGAAAAGAAATAAACTACTTTTCTAAATTGGCTTACTGCTGCAAATGAGAAGTGGATACTATGCAATAAGGTCATGTTATAAGACAAGAAGGTCCTGTTGCAAACCAAAAAGATCATGTTGTAAGCCAACGAACTTGATTTACTAGCATCAAGAAGTGGAGTGCATCCCAAAACAATAATGTTTAATGTATGGTGAGACTACTAAGGAACTGTATTCTATGAATTGTTATCATCAAATCAGACATAAATTGAAAACAATATTGTTCGGTAATGGCAATTTTAAAAGCAGAAAACGAACCGAGACAAAGATTTATTGAATATGAGTGGGATGTTTTGTGTTTCACTCTATATTTACCAAGCCTTGTCCCCCCGGATTTTCATCTTTTCAGTCTGTTTCACCTCTCTATTCTCTCATCCTCTCATCATTCAGATCAAAATTTTCCGAAGGTCTAGAGTTCACATCTTTGGAGACTGTCAAACAGCACCTCCGTAACTGACGAATAAACGTAACGACGTTTTTTAAAACACATTTCTCATGTCGTAAAGATGGCAAAAAAGGTCATGAACAAAAGAGTGTTTATATGAATAATGAAATTTGTTTGTGTTTTTGAACAGGTTCATTTGCATTTATGATAAAAAAAAACCTCACCATTTTTCGGGTGGCCCAATAAAATATAAAATTCATATCTGTCCTTCAGGAAAAATATTCTTTGTGAATCACCTTTTTTATATCAAAAAATCCTCCATCATCATCTTTATCAGAGATAACTGAAAGCAAAATTTCTGTGGCAGTGATGAAAGTTCTGCAGCTCAAGCGGATGACTGCCATTTTATAGCAGCGTCACCAATCACACTGTCGCCAGCCGACAATTTGATTGAAAAAACATTCTGTTCTCCATTTGAATGAAATCATTGGCTCTTCATTGCTCAGCTTCCGAATCCATGTCGACAGATACTCACTGGATCAAAGTAAACGATTGACTTGTAAGATTCTTTTATGTTAATTAACCAGTTATATTATGTTTTGGAACTTTACTCTCCCTTCTCCATTCCGTTTTCCCACCAGATGCAAATTTAGTTCGCGTGTACATAAGGTTAGGATTTTGGATTGTAAGACAGAGTGTGTTCTGCCTCTTGAGGCCACGTTACCAAGATTGCTAGGTAAGATACGATTTGCAGTCTTCGACTTTGCATGCAGTCTTTAACCTTGCATTATAATTACCGATAGCTGATATCTACACCTGTTAAATTCTGAGCCAACTTCGCGTTAATTGATTTCTGTAGCCTTCGGGTACTAGATTACACTCATGTCCATAAATTAAGAATAATGCAAAATCAGGCAAAGGAAGAGTTAGAAGCAAAACAAATTTGACTTATTTGTAAAGCTTATTTATTAAACAAAAGGTAAAGAGCAAAAAAAGATGATATATCTTTGACGATGCTATATCTTTGATATTATTAAAAAAAATTAGCGATTTTTTCTCCCTGGAGTAAATTACAAAAAAAAACCTATTTACAAAAAATCAATATTACATGGTTGGTACGATTGTTAATACATTGTATGTCTACCAGACGATGCAATACAATCCGTACAACGCCTAGGCATGCTGAGTATCAAATTATCGATCTGATTTTGGGGGATATTACATCACTCAAAAAGCAATGCTCTTCGAAGTTCCGGTATACATGTAGGAGGAGGTTGACGGGCTACAACTCATCGGCCAAGCATGTCCCACACGTGCTCTACTAGATTCAAGTCCGGTGAGAATGCTGGTCAGTCCATACGGGTGATATCCTCCGATTGAAGGCATTCGCTTACGATGTTTGCACGGTGAGGACGGGCGTTGTCATCCATAAACACAAATTGTGCGCCCATGGCGCACCGAAACAAACGTGCAAGCTGTTCCAGAATGACGTCCCGATAGATTTGGCTTGTCATGGTTCCAATTTGAACATGCAGGTCAGTTCTGGAACCCAGAATAATTCCACCCCAAACGAGCACCCCTGCACCACCGTAACGGTGTCGTTCAATGATGTTTTCTTGGTGGTAACGGAT
Source organism: Stegodyphus mimosarum (assembly GCA_000611955.2). Classification (NCBI taxonomy): domain Eukaryota; kingdom Metazoa; phylum Arthropoda; class Arachnida; order Araneae; family Eresidae; genus Stegodyphus; species Stegodyphus mimosarum. The sequence goes on from KK119435.1 coordinate 389,857, forward strand.
ACCTGGAGCTCTCTATATGAAAGTTCGGCGAGAATCAGACTGCAAGCTAAACCTGGACTCCTCGGAAAACATCACACAACCCACTGTTGCGGTGTCCACAATGCATGCTCTCTACTCCAGGCTAATCGCAGGCGACAGTGAGTTGCAGTAAGTGGAACGCATCTGACAGGTCTACAATCTGCCCTTAGCGTCTCTACACTGTCTGCCTTGAAATTGTCGTACCAGTGGCTGAAGAAAGCTGACGAGACAGGTCTGAGGCTGTGCTCCGCCTGTTTCTTTTGGCAGTAACTGCCAAATACCGGTCCTCATTCGGAGTTGTAACTCTGGAGCGACCTGTGCTGTAACGTCTACTCACATTACCATCATCATGGAATCTTTGCCAAAGCCTGGAGATGACACTCTGGGCAATTTTAAGTTCGTCTGATACTTCCAGTTGGGTACGCCCACATTCCAGACGGCCGATAATTCTACCACGTAAAAAGTCATCCAAATGAGTTCTTTAGGTCATAACTATTCGGTTATTGCACTGAAATGCTTAAAAAGCGCCTGTGAACAATTTTACTTCTTTGCCTGTATTCCTTATATATCACTGTCTTACACTCTCGTCATTGTGACGTACCATCAGTGTCATCTGGTTACTTGCTGAAATTTGCATATGATTCTTGAAGATGTGTGTAGTGATTTTACAGGTGATATATTTATTTTAGAGTTCGATTTCCGCGTGACTCCGAATTAAACTTAATTTATGGACATGAATGTATTTAAATTCAAATTTTACATATGTCTCATTGTTACTTTAATTTATCTCGACAGAAGTAGTAGCTGATTGAAGTGGCTGATTGTACGCACAAGTGTCTCTTCTGCTGTTATTTAGTTTTAAATAAAGGGCTCTTTTTCCCACTCTTCTCAATTTTTGATTGTTATTTGAAAGAAAATTCACTTAGCGTCTATCAAGATATTGAAAATTTTGGAAGATTGCAAAGTATATTTAACTCTATAAACTGCACAGAAAATTCTGTCTGTAAGCAAATGGTATTTTAAGAGACATTAAATAATTAGTTGAGATGTCGTAGTAATAACTGCTGTTTATTATTGCTTGGAAGGTTAGCTAGAGTTTATTAAAAATTTAGGCTTAAAACGTTTTAGACGCAATGTGTACATCTGACATGTTAAGTGATTAATTTATATAGGCAATCGATAATTACATGAAATGCATATACAACTTGGTTACGATGTTGTTTGAGTAATTTAAAATCCAATGGAAAGCATAATTTCTGGTTCTTTCTGAGAAAACCACTTTTACTCACTCTCCAGCTTTGAAAATTCCACTTGAGAAATGTTTTTCTTTCGAACGCTCGTCTACGAATATTCTATGAATTTTTAGCTCTTTGGAAAAACTGGAAAACGGAAGATCACTTCACCCCGAAGTTCTTTTCAGTTCTTTATGAATTCTTCCTTTTTTTCCCCTTCTTGCACAGAGTATGCAAATACGCGGAAATGTTCTCTTTAAAAAGTGAATTGGAATGCCGGAGCTAGACCATCATCCATCAGCGTGTCAGCGATCAGCGTTGAAGATAGCTTTCCCAGACATTGCTTACTTGGACTTGGATGTTTTTTTATAGCTGAATGCCTTTCACTTAGAAATTTCTGTTTGGCCTCAATAAAGTGAGTACTAAAATGTTCAGAATAGCTTGACTTTCTATGTATTATTGGAAGTGTGAGTCGTTCGATGATGACAAAATGTTTTTAAATGCATATGATATAACAGATGCAGACGATTTAAACGTTATTTTTGTCTTCTTGAGAAAGCTAAGATGTTCATACAAATAGACAGTTTGTACGTATATATGTATATTCTTCGCGCTGGGACAAAACGACAGCACCTAGAGCCTCCAAATTTTGAATATACGTAGTCCTCCACCAAAACATATGCACCTCGAAGCCCGTAATACGATTTTCAAACTTGTTGGCCCATAAGGGCTATTAATTTCGTTTTGGCATTGTGCGTTGATTCACTTTTCAAACTGTTGCCACCAAACATTACAGCGATGTATTATATTTAAAGAAATTAAATAATGAAGAATCTGCATAAATGTATGTACGTTTCTCGCACTGTGATAAAGCAACGGTACCTAGAGCAATCAAATTTTGAATAACGTAATCCTCCACCGAATATGGGCATCTCGAAGCCCTAATTTGGAATTTGGAATTTGTTTTATTATCTATTTCATATTTTGTCAGACATTAAAGAATTTTTGATTACAAAACTCAACGATTTCAAAGCGAGGAATGGCAACACTGTACGAAAAAAAAAACATTTTTATCTCCAACTCGCGAGACTGTGTATTGGAAATTCTAAAGATTGCTCATCTTGAAATTATTTTACGATATTGCTGTCGAATTGAATTTTATGGTTTACGTGCGAAGAACGTGATATTTAATAAATAAAGGTAACTCACAGAACGAACGTTAAAAAAACGCCCCTTTGGACGTAATGTAAAATCTAAAAGCTTTCATATCTTTAATTTTTTTAATTTTTTTCATATTTTGTACAAATTTAATGAATTTTTCATTAACAAACTCAGCAATCTTAAAGTCAGTAGTGGCCAAACTGTCCGAAATAATACATTTTATCTACAGCGTTCCGGATGTTGCCATTCGGCAAAATATATTTAACTTTCAGTTTTAATGAAAAATCTCGACTATTTGAAAGCAATGTGTTGTCACTGATGGAAATATTTAAAATAATTGTATCTTCCCGGCGTCATCCTGCTGTTATTCATCATTTAATTTCAAAATTTAATCTGGAATGTTATTGACTAATTAATAAGCGACTTAAAAGTTCACGCTTAATACACAGTTCTTATGCCAATTTTTTTCTATTTTTTAATGGGACTGATTTAAGTAAAAATGCATTAAAATCATGGGCTGTCTAATTAGAAGTATTAAATATTTTATGAAAATAAACTAGCTGGGCTGATTAAAAGCATTATCTAAATTTTCTTATCTATGATAACTACTTTAGATGATTGGCTGCACAAAAGGCTAATTAAAAAAAAATATCATAGCGGATATAAAAAACATATGACAATGCTGAACACTAGGACTGGAAATCTAAAGATAGGCTGTTTTAAAATATTTTGCGATTTTACTGTTGAATTTTATGTGGCCTAATTGCGGAGAACATAATATTTAGTAAATATAGTCAAAAACGCAAGAAGTTAAGAATACAAAGCGAAAAACAATTCTGTTAAGCTATCTTAATAAAGAAACTGAACATCGATATGATGAACTGAAAAAGACGGAAAAAGAATGAGAAAAATGTATGCTGTAACGTTTTTGTATTGCTACGTTACCGAATAGACCCACCAACAGCCGAGCAGTAAAATCGCTAAAGACTGGTAGTTCCAATTTGCCTTCAATTCCATGGGCTAGCTGCATGGGAATTTCATAGTTTTCCCCATGCGTAATGTGTATAAGAGTCGCTCGCCTTAGAAAGTCTTCCACGAAGGCATCGCTCTCCTTAGGCAGATTAGGCTCCCCTTAGGCTTTGCCATAATCAACTAAACCTAAACGCTATCAAATAAATACCCAGACAGAAATGTAAGAGTCCTCGCGATTAAAAGATCATTGCTTAAAAATGCGCTGAATATCCTGGCGCAAGAAATATTTTATTTTTTGTTTAATTTTGGAAAATAAAAAGGCTTTGTGTTTGACGAAAATAGTAACATTCTTTACAAACATCACTACAGACTAAAAGATATCTGGTGGTAGTATTCGAAACTAGTGTTTATATTTAAAAACGAAAGGAATGCAGAATGCGTGACTACCGTCCCTTTTTTTTATGAATAGACTGCCATTTTCTATGAAAATCTTTCATCATTACTGAATCCAACTAATAGTATGATATTCTAAATTTGAAGTTTTGTATTAAAATGTCAATCTGATTATCTATTAAGAGTGGTAACTGCTCTTCTATTAACGTGGTAAATTTACTATGCAATATTGAATAGTTCTATATTGAAATTATAAGCTCTTGTAATAGACAAGAAAAAAATTCTTTTGATCCACTTCTGGACTCAGTTTGTGAAAGCCATCCAGGTACAACTTGAGTGAAACTGGGTGAATACGAACACCTCTGGAAGAACATCCAGAACGCTTGTCTTTGGTTGAGGTAGATCTGGAATGTTAATTAGATGATCTTGAACGTTAATTTAATGGCAGATCTTGTATTGCCATATACTAACAAAAGCTACGTTCTTAAGAGATCCATTATATCAGGGAACGTATCTTTTAGGTAACAAAACAGCTGGGAATTATGAAACTTTACAAACTTTTACACATATATTTGGAGAAAGAAATCGCAAAGTATCTTAGATAAAATTTAATTTTTTTTATGACAGAAATAATGATCACTATTGTCGAAGAATTACTGCACCGCTTATCACCAGACTCATGAATCTCAATTGCTAAAAAATACGGAATTCGTCAGTAGGTGTGTTTGCATACAATGGCATAAGCTGCTAGGCACATCCAGAATATATTAGCAGTATATTATCTATGTCTAAATAGATATATTGAAACTTCTCCTGGAGAGTTCAAGAAGCCGCAGTATGGAGATAATACTGAAAGTTTCAGTTGATTTTTCGGCATGTCATTCTGAAACAATGTGGCATTCAAAACCGCCTTGAGGTGATATTGATGATTCAAATAGTACAAAGTTTGACAGAGTTGTATACTTTTTACAGAAGATGTCTGCAGAATATCAGTAAATTATCAGCAATCATAAGAAATAATTACTCATAATTATTATCAGTAATTATTTTTTATGCTAAAGCATGAAACTTCAACAGCTTATGTCATAACATCTCCAGAGTAAGAGTTTCTCTGCAGAGGCCCTGGCGCGTATTACTCATTTTATTCTTTACAAAGAAGTGCGTAATAATTAAAGAAAAATCAATGGATATATTTTTCAAATTAGAACTTTACTGTAAACAAATGTAACTTTTTATATTTTTTGCATTCGTAATGGCGCCCACCAGCGGCCGAGCGGTAAGACGCTGAACACTGGTAGTTCGGTCCGAGGTTCGAATCCCGCTAACGGGCTGGCTGCATGGGCGTTTTCGTGGTTTTCCCCATGTGTAACGTGTATACGAGCCAGTTTCCCTTAGAAAGTCCTCCACGATGGCATCCCTTCCCTTAGGCAGATAGCCCTCGTGTGCTTTGCCATAACTGAATAACCTAACCTAACCATTCGTAATGGTATTTCCGATTTCGCCTTCTTTTATAGGAAATAAAAAATTATAAGCGGGGGATGAAAAGAAAATACTTGATTTTTAACCTGTAAAAAAGTGTCCATTTGAATCGTACAGTTTCAAGTTCTCATATTGTAGAGACATTAGGTTATTTGGAAGCAGAAGTAATGAAAAATGAACAACGTCTTCGCCGGGACTCGAACCACGGACCTCTGGAATACGCGCCCAGGGTGCTGACCACTACACCAAGGAGGCATGCGAAGAAGGCGGGAGAAATACCTTGTAATATCGCAGACACATATTTAATTGAAGAGAGAGAAAAGAAAATGACAATAATTTATTTATATTTATATGTAACCACACAAATAACACAAAAGTTACGAACTTTACTAAAATTCTTCAAACATTTCTTTCCATTCAAAGCCTGTTTCACTACTTTTAAATCTTTCAACATGGTATAACACAGAAATGTAGTTCTTGCACAGTCTGGTTGCGGCTTTTGAACTTAGCTGAATTCTTGCATGCGACTCTAGTTGTCACGAAGGTTAGAAAATCCATTATATCTAATGACTGCTTAACAAACTGAGTGATTTAACAGCAGTACAAGCACATTTCAACAACTAAAACATTTATTCCATATTTTAGCAATATATCTACTACTTCATGTAATTGAAAACGCATTTAATTGATTATAAATCTAATCGGTAATTATTATGAATATTTGCACAGTCATTTTAATGTAAGATATTTCTAATGCTATATTTTACGTGCAGAATCTTTTGGCTTTTCTTTTAATTGCAGTTTTTTTAATAAAATATGCAGTGTACATTTAAAATTTTTATTAAAAAATTATTAGCAGAAAATTTTTATCAAAAATTATTAAATGAAGGGTAATTTATTTTTAGTAAAGAAATGTTTTTTCAAATCGTCACTAATATTATTTCATATAAGTAATCTGCCTGCGAGACAGCTATTTAAACTCAGCTCATAATTTTATAAATAGACTTCTAAGTCTATGAAAGTCTCTATTTCTAAGTCTTTATTTTTATAGACCTCTAAGTCTATGAAATATGTAAACCTTTAGCTGATTAAAATAAAGAACACAGCCAACACCCATAATAAATTTGAAACTGAACACTTGGTAAGAGTCATCCAGTGCTATATAACACTAACTGGACTAAGCTTCTTCTTCCAAGAAAGAAAGAACTCCAGAGCCACAAAATTTGATTAACTCCACTTCCATAATACCAACTTATCTTCTCCAAGGTCCAGCAAACATCGTTCATTAGCTGTCTGATCATTTAACAGGAAGTTAATGTTTCCTGACAGCAAAGAACATGTTTTAACATTCGTCACGGTTCATTTGCCTGGGTTTTCAATCAGTACGACGTGGGTGATCTGAAAAACGATTCCGCAACAGCTCCGAAAACGTTTGGCGTTATCTCTTGCAAGAAACCAAGGCCATCATTTGAAGGAACTTCTATTTCAGAATAAGACATCTCAAAATACGGGTTCTAGGCATTTTGCCAAACGTTCTTCTGAGAACATATTTCAACACAAGAAAAGAATCGAAACGAGGATTGCTTTCAAACAGCAACTGTGAAGAGGGGGGTTCCACGGAGTTCTGAAGGTCCACAGCATTAATCAATGCGAAACAACTACCAAAGGAGAATAGTTTTAAAACAACGATTGGACACCGCACCTCTGGGAGACCGGCAGTTAAAACTCAGGTTTCGTTTAATATTAGATTCATCAATAAATCAAAACAACCATTTGCCTAAGAGAAAGTGGAGGACTTCGAAACCTAACTCCTGTTTACATTACACATGTGAATAGAGACAAAATTGCCTAGGCAACCAAATATGGCTTGAACCTTGCTATTTCTTCTTGGTCATTTGCAAACCTATAAATTCTTTTATTTAGTTGAATTTTAATTTTATATTACAACAGATACTTAATTTAATCAATTGTCAAAATTTGATATTATTTTTATTTATTTAATGGTATAACACTTCCTAAAGTATGTAAGGTTTATTATTTAAATTAACCAGTTATTACGATTTTGTTTTTACTATAAATTTTCCTTTCCGTGTTACTCTCCAGAATGCAAATGAGTAACCTGTATTTAAACTGACGTGTTTGTATTTTAAGACAGAGCATGTTCGCGTGCACGCTACGTAATAGTTTCCTGCCAGAACTATCAGCTGTGGATATTCGGCTTACGTTCTAAACCGGACGGCATTTTGATTTTGACTGCTCCCGTAGATTACTAAGTCAGCTTCTAATAATATTTAATTGTGTATTCCTTGACACTACTATACGCTTGTGATGACACTGTTATACACTTGATATGAATTTGACTATTCTATTCAATTGCCTTGCCATGAGCTGTGGCTGATATTGTCGTACAAGAAAGTGCGTTTATGTTCTAAATTTTGTTTAAATAAAAAGGTTATTTAAATATGCGCACTACTTTGTAGTTACTGCAGACACAGCGATAATTTGATTTATATCTGTTAGGGATTTTTTGACTAATTAACATTACCAGGTCAAGCAGGTTCCTACATGTGTTCTAGTTTAAAGTTTTCAAATTGCAAATTACTATCATTCGGCAGTCTTATTAACTCAGCCATCTGCCTGTGACGCATTTTTTAGGCTAAATAGCAATTTTACTGTTGAGAAATTTCAGAAATAAAAGTCTACCAGCGGCCGAGCATATAAGACCACTGAATTCGGATTCGAACTACCAATGTTCCTATAGAATGGGCTGACGTCTGCGTAGATGTTTCCATGGTTTTTTTTCTACTTGTCAGAAAATAAGCGCCAATTTCTACTAGAAAACCGTCCATGAAGGTATCCCGTCCTTAAAGCAGATAATCCTACTGCACTTTGTAGCATTCATTTAATAGAATAATCACGAAATTAAAATCCCGTCTTCTGTAGAGCCGAATGAACTTGCTGAATTAAAAAGTGATGGTTCAATTAAAATTGCTTTTAAGTGGAATATATATAGTCGAAGTGGCAAAAGAAAAGCTATGAATAATTAATTTTCTTCACCTAATAAATTTGTACGGAACAATTTTCCTAAATTTAAATACATTAAAAAATTGATGGTGTAACGTGATATGTAATATTTACATTAGATTTAAGTAGATTTTCATTTGGAGATACTGTAAATTAAACGCATTTCAATTCATTTTTCAGTTACTCATTTGTATTCTGGTCCAATAATTTATTGAATAAAATTAAACCAAAAACAATCCTTTAGATTATGTAATCTAGTGGACCTCATGATTGCTAGACGGACGTGCTTCCAATTATGCCGCGAAATCCCAGGATATCTGTGGTTCCTTAGGAGACTGTTAATCACAGGTAAAATACGGGTAGATCGTCACTGATGTCGAATGGCACGCTGAAGTATTGCGTTTATTTCATTTAAACCATTCAATTCTGAAGCAGTTAAGACTGATTAAATATAAAAAATGCAGATCAAAGAAGAACATTAGGAGAACTGGCTATTTAGAAAATCGAAAGAATGGTATATTAATTATCTTACGTTTCGCCAAATATCATAGATAATAAATGCATGGTAACAAATGCCTTATGTAACAAATGTTTAGGTCGGAAAATTTTTGATTGGATTATAGCAAATTACACAGGATCTATATGCCTGAAGACAAAGATGGCTTCAAGAAAGTCTTACTAAAGCACATTAACACACATGGAAGATTATGAAAGGTTTATGCACCTAGGTCGTTCGCCAGGATTGTAGCCCATATCTAACTACCAGTATTCAGTGATCTGGTCCAGTCGTCCGCTGTTGAGTTAATTTTTTTTTCTGGGGGGGGGTCTTACCGAAATCTATCAAAATTCTTGGGAATATTCCGATAAGGATTGTGAGCATCAAGGCAGTATGTCATTGATGACCTACATTTGACGGTTACCGATGCACAATAAATTAATTTATTAAATCAAAATAAGTTAACCTAACCCATGAGTTAACAGGTGTTACAAAATGTTTCGTCTGATAACAACACCGGAAAAGTGGCAACATTGCATTAAGCGTAAGAATGATAAATGCAGAGTAGATTAATTTGACTTGATGCTCCAGAATTTTTCGGAAAACTTCCAGATGTCTATATTTAGTCTCAAAACAAATATCGAAATCAGCTAAATATTGCCATTCAGTAGACAAAACTTTTCATTTTCCGAGAAACTAAAACTTTTAAAATGTTAAATTTTTCGTACTAAAGAGCTTTAAAAATGAGCAAACTAGCAGAGTTTCATAAAAGTGATTATTCTTAGTATCCCTGAATTAAGCACCGTATGCCGAAAATCTCAATTACTCGCAACTTCGTATCCGAGAAAAATTTCTGTATACCGGTGCTTTAAGAACACAACTTTGAAGAGAGGAATAAATCTGAAAAGGTAAATTCCCTTCGAATTCCATTGTCTAAATAATAACATTTTCTCGAATTGGCAAAATTACCTGAAAAAAATTATGATACTTTACAGACTGCCGCAAAATAATATGCCTCAGATTCGGTTGTCAGTCTCTCCCTTTTCATTAATTAGTGAGCTAGACACTCCACCTTAAAAAACACAACTATGCCGTTTCTTCATCCTTCAAAAATTCAATACATCAAAAGTGAACTTGATCTACGCTTTCAGAAAGAAGAAACAACTTGCTTGCTTTTTCTAATTTTTATTCAAGTTTGCAAGGAATGCCAGACGAATTTAGCCATGCGCATCAAACCTCGCAGAGTGGTTTCTACTATCTCTATCTCATACAGCGTTGTTCTTTAAATGTATACATCTTTCCATTCAGTTGAATTTAATGGATAAAAAGTAACATTTCCTCGACACTATTCGACTAATAAGAATTGCTGCTGTTGTCTTCTAGATAGAAAAATGGTTGCTAGAGCCTACACCAAAGAGAGGCTGGATTTCTATTTTCCAGAAAGCACCCCGGGGGGGATCTGGAGGTCACTCACCCCTCCCCCCTTCTGCCAAACCACACACGAGGACTTTCGGCTTGACGCGTATTTAGAGTGCCCCCATGCCACTATATACACCGTTCGACATTGAAAATGCAACACAAAGAAGGAGTGGTCAGAAAGCGATGAAATTTGGAAAAAAGACAGAGACAGCAAGCAGCAATAAGTGATCTTTATTTCAAAATGATAGTCAGAATACAGAGCGAGAACGGCGTCGGCTCAGTAGGATGTAGGACCACCGCGGACAGCGATGCACGAAGAAATACATTATCCAAGTATCGTTGGGCCGTCATAGTGCCCTTAATACGAACTAGAGGTGACCTGAAATCGTAGGCAACAGCACCCCAAACCATTATTTACCACCCAACCCACCCCGTTGTCGCGCGGTGGGCGTTCCACAGTTACTACCGGATTAGATTTGTCTCCACGTCGACGCCACACACGTATGCGGCGACTGTCACTGGATAAACAGAAGCGTGACTCATCTGACAATACGACGTTTCGCCATTCTGTCATCCACGTCGTTCCAGTCCGGCACCATTCTAAACGTTTGCGTCTATACTGTGGGGTCAATGACAGTCTTCCTATTCTTAACGGACGCCGTGAGTGCAGGTCACGTTCAACCAATCGACGGGAAATGGTTCTCGTCGACACGGGAACATCCAGGGTATCTTGCACATGCTGCAGAATCGCGGTACAAGTGACTTGCGTGACCGCCACAGCTTGTCGGCGGATGCCTCGATCCACGCGTGCTGACGTCACTCTGGCTGGACCTGCACCCCTCCTTCTTCCCCCATTCCCTTGTTCCAACCATGTTCGCCATAGCCGATGCACCATGCTTGCATCGATGTGGGTATCAGCTGCGATTTGACGTAAGGATCAACCCGCCCTTCTCAGTCCGATCACCATACCTCTCATAAAATCGTCTATCTGCCGAAAGTGCCTTCGTTGACGGCAGCCTGGCATTCTCTCCTATTACACGTATCCTCCGGGACAAAAACCAACATTCTTCGATAATCCATCTGGCAGAAATAACGACACGAATATTGCTCATTCTGCACGTTCCTTCCCTTATACCTTACTTCACGTGCGTCCGAGAACTGCGCATTTCACATCATTCGCATAACTCAGTGACGTGCGTCTACTCTAAAATTTGCATAAATTTCTGACCACTCCTTCTTGGCGTTGCATTTTCAATGTCGAGCAATGTATTTACAAACATCCATGTCTTCTCCGGGATTCGAACCAGGTCCCTTCAGTACCGCAATAGCCTCTTTTAACCACTATACCGTCTGGGTGACACTAATGAGAACTGCCAGCTATATATGTTTATATTTATTAATGAGTTATATTATTATACACTAATGAGAATTTGCAAGTACTATAAAGTATTTTAATGCCTGTATTTAAATAGAATTTAAATATGTAATGAAAACTGTATGAAGATTCAGTACAACAGCGAGTAATATATAGCCTTACAAACATCTTTTATGAGTCACACTTATGCTGCAAATATTAATGAAAATTAGCAGTTCGAATGTGATTTACAGCAAAAGTGAGGATCAACAGTAACGCCCCTCTGGTGCTTATGAAATTTCCATACTGAAGATAGCGGAATTATAACTGAAGATAGCATATTTTTGAAGGAATTGCCTTTGTTTACGAAGCTGTTTTTAAAAATCATTATTAGTATTATTTGAGAAATTTATATGGCACTCTTTGGTTAACAGATATATTGAAATATCAGAACCGATTGCTCCAGTGCTCCATAGGCGTACTTCATGCTTCACGCAATAGCATCATTTGCCATGGCGAACGCAGGATAAAAGCAAATTTAGCGTAACGTTAAGTTTTATAACCGGCAAAAGTTTCATATACCCCGTTCAACTCATTTCTGACGCTAATATTGCTGGGTTCGTACGGGTTCGTAATGGATTGAATGCACAAGTCGATAAAAAGTTAATAAAATTTATTCTTATCTCAAGAAATTTTAAAAAATGCCCAAAATTTCCTCAGGTCTATTCGTACAATATCACAATATCTCACAGCAGTCATATTTTAAACTACTAAAATATAAATATAACTCAATTCAAAATACAGAGAAAACTAATGCGATCTCACCGCGAATTCGCTACAATCAATAACGGCACCAAGTAAACAACTACAGTTTGCTTAAAACAACTGAACTGAGATGTTTTTCTCCAGCTTTTATAAGCTTTTTAATCATGCACAAGAACATTCTGGTAAAATATACTTTCTCAATTTTTCTGGTTAGCAAAACAGTACAATTACGAGATATTTATTTATTAAATGTTAAATGCGCGCGCTCCTGTGTTTTAACTTTTCCAGCATAGCTTTCTTTTCAAATAAGTCTCATGCTGCAATGTACGGGGAAATAAAACAATTTTAATTATAGTTCTACTAAAAATAGCAAGTTAATTACAAAATCCGTAACAATATTAATTTATTTCAATATTAAATTTTGAAGTATTTAAATTACAGTTATAATTTTTACATCGTATTTTTTTTTATTTTCAAGCACGCAGAATTAAAACAATATTTTAAAGCTATTTTTAGATGAAAGATTAAAAAAATTAACATTTTAATAAAGCAATTCCAAGTTCTTCCAAAAAGCGCAGCCATTAAAAGCGAATTTTTCAGCAGAAGCAAATTTAAGCCCATTTACATTTGCTATTGTTTTAAAGCTCGGTTTGATCATTTTAGATGCCAAACATAAGATGAAAATACATAAATGCAACAAAATTTGCATATCATCGAAAGCTGTTATGTATTTGCATTCGCCGACTGCCCGTTTGTAAGAAGAAATTCGAACTGAACCTGAAGAATTTGAAGTCCACTTTGTCTTTATCAATCGCTTTTCGAAATTCATTTTTCTATCCGTTGGGGGTTTTCCTGTCTTCTGTCATCAAAATCGGAGATTTCTCTTTCTCTCTCTCTGCAGGTTGAGTGTTCCAAAATGCGTTGCAAAGATTTAAAATGCTAATCGAATGGCGTGTGTGACACATCTTCCTGACAGCTGCCTCACGTTCAAGATTCGCAAGAACAGCTTTGGTGGCAGAGCGACTCATGTCGCCGTCTTTAGTTTGATTTAAAACTTGGAGGTGGTCCAGTCGGCGAAAAGGACGAAACAGTTTACACGTCCTTTCAAAACGCGTTAAGATCAGGTATTACCTTTGTAGCACTTTGAATGATTGCCAATATTCTTTCAAAAACATAGCGGGTTTCCGTACAGCAGCTAATTGTGAGGTATTGATCATCCTAATAATCTACCCAGTTCTTCTTAAATCAAAGCTTTTGCCAATCGACAAGTTCCGTAGCAAGTCTTATTTTGTCATAAATGACATTGCACAAATGTAATAAGTAAAATTAAATATATTGATTGAATAGCTTGATTAAAAATTTCTTAACATTAATTCTAGCTTACTTTACTATCTGTATTCAAAACAAAATCAAATACTTGCGCTGAAAGATTTTACGAACATAGAAACTCCAAACCTTTGCCCATTAAACCCGCCCTTTTTTTTTCAACATTTTATTTATCGAAAGATAATGTACTTTTTTTAATATTTTCATTATTTTTCTCTTCATAATATTTTGTCTTTCAAAATAAAATGCAGTAGTTTGTAGGATTTTATTTTCATTAACTAGTTACTTTCTGATTTGCCTGTTCTATACTTCTGCTGTTCCTTAATATCCGCCAAAATTAGTTGAAAGTACAAATAAGACACAAATTTCATAGTAGAAAGCAATTGCCAGCTTAAGTTAACTGTTTTCAAATTCTGCTGTTTCCACTAATTTACTGGCAACAATATGTTTGCTTTGATAGTTCGTATGTCATCAGCCAGAGGAAGCCAAATTTTAAGATCACTTTTGCTTAAAAACTGCAAAGATATTCAGTTTGCTTTAATATTTGATAGAGAAGCTTGTTATTCTATATGCAAGTTTGAAATTCAATTTGCATTAATTTCATTTCGTGTAATCGATAGGATAAACATTTTTAAAATATATTTTTAGCCCAAAAGGCGTGAGCCCCGAAGGGCTATTAATTTCGTTTGGGGAATTTTGCGTTGATTCACTTTTCAAACAGTTACCACCAAATATTATAGCCGTGTATTATATTTAAAGAAATTCAACAATGAAAAATCTGCATAAATGTATGAATTTTTATCGCATTTTGATAAAACGGCGGTACCTAGAGCCATCAATATTGAACAACGTAATCCCCCCCCGAATATGCGCATCTGGAAGCCCTAATTTAAAACTTGGAATTTGTTTTATTATCTATTTCACATTTTGTCAAACATTAAAGAATTTTTGATTAACAAACTCACCGATTTTAAAGCGAGGAATGACAACACTTAAAAAAACATTTTTTATCTCCAGCGCGCAAGACTGTGTATCGGAAATTCTAAAGCTATGCTCATTTTTAAACTATTTTTTGATATTGTTGTTGATTTGAATTTTATGGTTTAATTGCGAAGAACATGAAATTTAATAAATAAAGATAACACACAAAACGTTAAAAAAACGCCCCTTTGGGCGTCATGTAAAATCTGGAAGCTTTCAGATTTTTTTTAGATAATTTTGTTTTATTTTATTTTTGTTGTTATGCTTTCAATTAATTAAAAAGTCAGAGGGGACGAAATTCATCCGATAAAAGTCTTTTAGGGTTACCTGATTATTTATTTCATTATTAATATCCTAAACCATAAGCATACGCTTTTGGAATGGAAATTCTTTACCCCTTTTTTAATAGAGTTTTTATTTTTTTTTTTTAATATTAAGAATATAGTTTTATCAGTTAATACCAATGCGTACTGTTTAGTATTATATTCTTCTCCCTGTGTTCCAGTTTCTTTTGTCTCTTCAAAAAGATCTTCTGTTCCTGGGAAAGGTGAAAAAATGAATTAGTTCTGTTTCCGCGATTCCTCTTTCCGCGTTTTTCAAAATTCTTCTTGTTCCAGCCAAATAGGAGAGAACAGCCCACCTTCCAAACCTCCTCAGGAGATGTCACGATGAGTCATTAAAGAAGAACTGGGCAGTTTCTGTGTGAATAAATTAGTCTTCGTCAGACTTCTCTCGAAATCTTTCATTCTATTTGTAATTTTGTCGCAATATTAGCTGTTATTTTCACATCTTACGTTAATCAATGGGGATGTTTTAGACATTATTGAAACTAAAAGGAAAAAAAGTTTTAGTCCTTTATAAAGGTTATCAGTATCGAATTCAGAATAAAAATAAGAAAAATGGAGTTTATTCGATTTGCGTAAATGAAAGAATTAAAAGCTGCAAAGGCGCAATTAAGACCAAAGAAGCCGCCGTTTTAGAAGAAAGAACGTCGTTTGAGAACGAATTTTTATTCTGAAAGATTTTATTATAACTCATTTTTTAGCAGAATTTCGGAAGAATTCGGCATATTATTTTTAATTTAGGAAACGATCTTTTAGTTCATTGTCAAAATCATTGCATAGTTTGAACATTTCTCTTCCGTTTTAAATACAGTATTAGCTTCATTCATAGAAAAATCTAAGATCCTAAATATTTTTCAATTATTTCTTTTAAAAATTCTTTTCATAAATTTAAAAATTTTTTGGAAAACAGGAACGTTTTTGACAACCGCGCAAACAGGAATCGCAGAAACAGGAAGACACCGAAAAGAATACCTTCACATTTACCATTTGAATTAAAAATCTTCTTGCTTCATTAATCCATAAAAAAATTTAAATAAAACCTTTGACACCGATCCTAATGGTAAATATCCCGATCCTAATGTAAATAGTTTTTTATGATTCAGTGCTATTCACAAAACAAAATAGTTTATTTTACTTAATTTAAATTTAATTTTTAAACATTAATTTCTTTCCATAAAATAATCCAAGTGAAAATATAATAAAGCATTCAAAGTTATAACTTTACAAAATGTCATCGAGAAACGAAAAATAAAAATGTTTCAAAAATAACTGAGCGATTTAATTCCCCTTTCATCCGAGAATATGCATAGCTTATTAAGAAGATAAATATTTACGTAAATGTTACCGAGGTGTTTGAATGTGATCCGGAATTTCCAGATTGAATGTTTTTTTAACACCTCAAACAAAGTATTATTATTTTAACCATACAAATTTCGTGTTTTAACAAAATAAAAATCATCGGCATTTGAGGAAATATTATAGCAGCCAGACGGGTAATCCAATGAAAAGAAAATTACAAGCTTGAATGGTTATGTCTTTTATTTATTAAATAAAATGAAGTACAAATATCTCCACATTCATTTATAATGGAATAATAGCAAAACCTTTTTCTATCGTTTGGAAAATTTATTTGTAACGGCTCGTTTTAAATAAAAGATTTAATGTTTTTTCTTTACTTTTAATATCTGTGTATTCCTTCCTAAACGAGTTAATCTACTAAACGATTAGCTTAAAATTGTTTCTTTAAAACGCTAGTACACATTATGCGTACAGTGTTTTTTAGCAAGCTAAACAAAATCTGAGATCGAAAATCGGATTAAAGTCTTTTTTTTAAATTTATACAATATATTATATTTTTCAATAACTGAAATTTTTTATGGTATTGTCTCTTTCTCAATGTATTCGATAATAATTTGAAGATAATATTTTTAACCCAAAAGGGCGTTAGAAGTCTCGAAAGGGCATTTTGCATTGAATCGCTAAAAGCGCTGAATCACTTTTCAAATTGTTACCACCAAATATTATTGCCTTGTATTATATTAAAGAACTTAAATAGTGAAGAATCTGCATGAATGTATGTATGTTTCTCGCACTGTGAAAAAACGACAGTATCTATAGCTATCAAATTTTGAATAACGTAGACTTCCACCCGAAAATGTGCACTTGGAAGCCCGAATTTTGAATTTGAAATTTGTGTATTATCTACTTCGTATTTTGTAAAACTTTAACGATTAAAAAACTCAACGATTTCAAAACAAGCAGTGGCAACACTGTATGGAAAAACAAAAAAAACAGCTTAATCTCCAGCGCACGGGACTGTCTATCAGAAATTCTAAAGATGAATTGTTTTTTATATATTTTTAACCCAAACGCTCTCGAAACGTGTATGTGTGTGTAAATGAAAAAAAGGTCTTGGTGTAATATAAAATCCGTAAGCTTCCAGATTCTATTTTTTTATTTACTATTTTATTTTCTATTTTTCTATATTTTATTCTATTTTTTTGTTATTTATTTATTGCCTTTTTATTTGTATTTAAACACCTGTACGGAAAACGCCTTAGAAGTGAACATCGTTTTCACTCTGCAATAATATCGCACGAATTGTTGCAGAGTGCAATAATATCGCATTCGTCGTAAATTGTTGCTCTAGGCTCTTTCTTTAAGGCATTTCGAAGACGTTGCCAACTCCCCTACCATTTTCGATCATAACTCAAGTCATCATCACCGCACAATATATCTATTTTCACTACATCATATGAAGCTGTAGTTCAGGTGACATGGAGAAAGCAAATGCTTCATTTGAGTGTTTTTGATGAATCAGAAGACCTTAAGCGGAAATCAAGTGTATGGAGGGAGAGGAATGAAGAGACTTGACCTTTTTCCTCAGCTGTTGTTCCCATGGTTACGAGTCAAATCGGGCATCGAAAAATAACCTTGAAGTCCCTATTTTAGAGTAACTAACGCAAAGCAACGATTTTCTTTTATTTTTAATATTGCAAAATTGCGTTGCTCATTATAGAAGCAAAACTGATTATTTAAAAAGTCATTTTATTTTGCATTCATTAACAAAATTCTGCGACTAGTGTTTTATCAGAAATGTCATAATAAAATTGCCTTCTATAACAGCCTAGAGCAAGCCAGTGGCAAATAACTCTATTTGAGTACAATCTCGTCTGCGTCCAAATAAAATTTCATAGTTATAAAGAAATTATTTAGAACACAGAGTTTCCAAGCCTCCATGCATACAAGTGTATTTATTTTTGTTCAAATAATGATATATTTATTTGTTTTAAGTTTTATGTTTTTGACGAATGGCAACAGTAGATATTTTTGTTTTAAGAGTAGAAGTGCATAGAGTTTTATACTTTTCAATTTTGCACACTTTTAAACATTTTTTTTACAAACTTTAATGACAAATTCTTCTTTAAAGTGCTAGCCTGTATTCTTAAGTGTTTTCGGAATGAAAGTGCTCTTTTTATTTCATAACGCTTCCTGTCTTTTGATCCCGACAGCAATGTCAAAAAAAGGTGAACAAGTATTCCCCAAAAACTGAGCAACACAACGTGAATTTTTAAAGCGAATTTATTTCAGTTTCGCCTTTAAATTATACTTTAGTGAAAAGCTGCAAAACGGTTTTGTTGTTACAAGATTTAATACCTAGAATATAAATATACTTTTTTTAATATCTCATTTATAAATAACAATTTACACAACGTATGGCAACTAGCACCCTTTATACGTATTAATCGTGATATTTTACGACTATCCAACGCAGAAAATATTTAAATATTTGCGTGACTTTACTGGCATCAGTTTCTAGTTAAAAATTTCGCATTCGCAGCTTCTCTTTCATGCGAGCAGGCGCGGAATTTAATTCTCTTGGCAGCTGCATATTATTTGACGACAACTAACTACAACTTTCACTGCGCGTGTAGTTTCCGAATTCCTTCCTTTCCCTTTATTGTGGAATAACCTTCAATTAACTTAAATTTACGTCACGGAGATTAATTACTATCAGGTTCAGTGTTAAATTCCACACACATGAAAACTGTTATAATTTCCTGTTTGAAAATGCCTCGGCGATTTGTGCGCAGAGTCAAATATCTGTGATACATGAAATGCAATTCATTATGCAAAATACACATAACTCTATGCATCTTGTAACTTTTAACGCCAAAATTTGGACTTATTTTAAAATGAAATTACAGTAATGTTATTCGTTTAATTTCTCTAAAATTCTTAAGACTTATTAGTTGGCAAAGTTGTCAGCTTAGACTTATTAGTGTCTGCCAATGGTAACATAGTGACAGCTGGTTTGTTTCGAACAGAGACGAGCTATTACACTGATAGCTTATCTCGGGTTCGAAACGAATTCAATGCGTCGTAGTTTTTTTCAATGTTTTTTCTCCAAAGCAACTTTTTTCACGAAGGCATCGCTCTCTTTTAGCATACTGCCTTTTGAAATGTGGGGATATAAGCTTATATAAGGAAAATCTATCTAACTTAATGATACTACGGACTATAACTGAAACACTGCGCAAAATGGGGGGTGTTTTGTTTGTTAAAAAGATACGGAAACAAAATCTAAGCCGCTAAAGTAAAATAAGGCCAAAAGGTAAACTAAAAATACCATGAAACATACTATACAGTATGCATGAATTGTCAAAATTCGTAATCAAATTCCTGAGGGTGAAAAACTTTATTTTGCAATACTACAGTCCAGTTACTTTCCATTATTTGCCACTAAACTATGTGTTAATGAAACGCTATGTGTTAATGAAACCATTAACACGTAAAATACTTATTTCTTTAAAAATAATTTCATTCCAAAGAATTTTCTACTACGTACCTCAACTAACATCTTGAATGACACCAGTACATCAAAAGTTGATATTGGAAATGGTTTGCCCTTTTTTTGTACCTATGGGTTGCGATAACGATAACGATAACGATTTCAATAACGATTGCTGTTCTCTTTACAAACGATGCAACTCTCAATACACAATGCATTCTTTGTGATGAACAGTACGTTTCATATCGCGGAAGTTAGGTATCTTTACCCTATAAAAAAGCAAAGTTGAACATGTATTTCATGCAAAATATTCCCTAAAGACGACTTGAAAAATATAATTAAATGAAGTGCAATCTGAAAACTTTGCATTACAACCTAACACAGAGTTTCTCAAATTATTGTACCCACCAGTGGCCAAGCACTGAAGTCATTGAACACTTGTAGTTTGGTCCGAGGTTCGGATCCCGTGAATGGCCTTGCAGCATGGACGTGTTCGTGGTTCTCCCCATGTGTAACGTGCATACGTGCCAGTTTCCCTTCGAAAGTCCTCCATAAACGCATCCCTTCCCTTGTGCAGCTGTCCTTAGAATGCTTTCCATAATCACATAAACCTAAACCTTAACCTCTAAATTGTAGTGCAAGTTCCAGTAATGGTACTTTACATTCTATTTGATGGTACAAGTTTTACACAAAATATTTAAATGAATGTAAAATGGTTCTGCTTCCCCATTCAGTGGTAGCCCATGACAGTGGCTACATTGGCCATATGTTATTCACGACTTTGGGATTAATACTGAAACAAATTATAAGGTATTTCTCGAGCTTTCGTAGCATGCCTTCGTGGTGCAGTGGTCAGCACGCTCGACGCGTATTCGAGAGGCCCGTGGTTCGAGTCCCGGAGAAGGCATTGCTCATTTTTCACATCTCCTGCTTTCAAAATAACATAATGTCTCTACAAAGTAAAGTAGACTTTTTAAGAATTTAGCTTGCAGAATCTCTTCATCACACCGGTTCGCCTTTTCCACTTCGTACTTTGAAAGCATCTGAAACTTTGATACTTAGAAAGTTAAGCGCATTTCCACAAATTTAAACCTGAACACAGTGGTTTACACTCTTGCTGCGAAGAACAATTAGTTAGAATAGAGTTAGCCACTTCACAATTTTATATATTGCATTATTTTATTTACGTACTTCTTAGACCCAATCTTGTTTTAATATATAAGTGGTTAAAAATAGAACCGAAGAGGAAGTGCTAATACAAGACACTCAGGTCTAGTTTAATCCTAAATCTCATGAAGCATCAAAAAAAGGAAATGGTACTCCTACAAGAAAACACAATGACAATTATTTTATACAATATTTGTTACGAATAATTTTATAATCATTCAATGAAACATTAGCTTCTGCTACGGTATTTTCAAAATAAATATACCCATTTAACAGGCAAACATCTCGACGTTTTTAAACGAAAATGAGCTAAAATCAAATCTAAAATACGTCACTTCACTCCTTCATCCCACAATTAACGCTAGGCATTTTGCTGCCTAATACTCTCTATGTGTTTTTTAAATTCTATCGGCTGGTATCTTCTTAAATTCCAAAGCATCTACCAGTCCGTTCAAATTCTGTCGCCCGTTGTGGCCGCAGAGATTCACCTACCCTTTTCGCACCTTAATCTTTAGAAACTAATGATATCAACAGGAAAACACCTAATTATTAGAAAGCACTTTTCCATTGGGAATGGGGTTCAACACTTAAATTTATTAGAGAGATATAGAGAGAAGACTGTAATGTGTATGTCAATACAAAATTTCCTAAGAAAAACCAATAACACCCTACGATCGAATAATTAAAACTCGAGCAGTTTTGGCTCATTGCAGTCAAGCACCCTACGATTGAGCAGTCACAAATTCTCTGATATGTTCTAATAATCCGAAGAAAAAAATACCATCAATTTCTTTAAATTAAAAAATATAAAAAGATGAAAACTAAACATTAATATTTCTCTTTTCTTCTTAAATAAAAATCTGATGTGTACACTACATGACTTCTTTCTACGGAATATTAAATTATACGCATTTTTTCTTCCATTTCATTTAAACTTATAGGATTGAATTTAATCTACTTCGTCGATAACGCATAAACCGCAACAGAATAAATGCACTTTTTAAAATTCACTATATTTCTTTACCATAGCGACACTCTGGGGCTAGGTTCACTTAACAGCGTTACATTTCATTCATTTTACAACTCAGAATGCGCAAAAGTTATGTATATCATCCGAAGAATTATCTAATCGTTGCCACATGTTCTATTCAAATACTATATAATAAATCTAAACTGATGTACAAAGAAATTAAACAAACAAAAGAAAGAAAAGAAAAGAAAGAAAGAAGGAAACAGTTTTTCACAGACGATTCAGTATTTCTCATCCAATTAATTCAGTTCTCAATTCGCGACAAGGCAAAAATTCATAAAAACTCAAAATATCTATATTAAAAATTACGAAGTAAATCTTACACACTTATTTCCTCGAATAAATTCCAGAATGGGTTAAGCATGATTTAATTCGCAATAATAAAAGAAGGCGTTACCTTGTTGTTGCGAAGCTTAGTTTCTCTAGACTGGCAACAAATCCAAATATGCTAAGTTTCAAATCTAAACAAATATGGCTGCTTTCGTAAAAATAAGTAAGCTTACCGCCCTTAAACAACTTTTAAATTGTTGATTATTTTTACAAATATTGCATGCACATTTACTACAGGAATAAAAACCGTAACGGTAAGATAAGAACAACATAATTCAATCATTTTAAAGCAAAAAATGCACAATTTACAAACATATAAGAATAAAGAAACTGAGATCACTGAACCGAATAACAGAGTGGATATATACATATACAAATATTAATATACTTTTGTTGCGGCCGATCGCAACCAAAATAGGAGGTGCACATCTACATGTTATAGCAGTCCTATATACAAAATTTCAACGATCTGAGGCTAATCGTTTTTGAGTTATACGAGATACATACATACGTACGTAGGTACAGACGCCACGAAGATATCTCTTCTGAATCCATTTTAAATCAGTTCTATAATTCGTTTTGTAAAAAAGAGCCCTTTATTGTGTCCTTAGATTCAGATTTCACGCAAAAGCATCGTTAAATTGCATTCGATAGCGGTCAAAATGGATATTTTCATTGAAATATGATACCCGAAACTTTTCGCGATTACAATACTTCCTTTTTTATTTCCTACAAGGAAGTAATAAAAATCATATCAACTGTTGACAACTACATTTAACTATATCTCAATTATTGAACAAAATATAAACTCAAAAGTAATTGAATAATAATAAGAAAATAAGAACTTAATTTAAAAGCAATTCAATTTTGAAAGCTTCGATACTGTTTCTGCGTTTCAGTTTGGAATGTAAAATGGTATTATAAAGAATTTACAAAAGTTAGAGAGATATGTAATCGTTTGAATAAAACTCAAAATAGAAATACACACAAAAGTTTGTAAACTGAATTTATTTCAAAATTTCATTACAGCCATTGCGTTTTATTTAGGATGCAGAAGACAGTAGAAATAAACTGAAAAATATCGTATTCAAAGTATTGCATGCTTTAAGGTATTTTATTTATCTAGGTCATAGTACTAAAGAAATAGTTGCTGCAATTATTACCAACGTCTTTTCATATTAACTGAACATGATGAATGAAATGTCTTTTCATATTATGAACTGAACGCTGCATGGGCAATTGACTTTTTAAATACTGGAGGTAAATGAAAGATCTTATTACTCATCAAGAACTACTTACATTAGTTAGATTGTATCTGAATTAATGGGACTTGGTACCTTTCGAATGATATTTTTTATTTAAGAATTTTCATCTATTTTCTATGAATAATATTAAGTGGTTTTATAAGACAAAATGATTTTAAGCTGAAAAACCTTTTCTGCGAGTCATTGTTTTGAAATTTAAATTTTTTGAAGACAAATTTAAGAATTAAAAATTCCTTCTTCTCCCACAATTTTGAGTGTTTTGCCCCAAACGTTTTATTGCATATGTTAGAGTGTTTTTAATAACTTTAAGGATCGATTTTGCGATTAGTTTAAAAAGCACATTTTTAATGTAAAAACTTTAAAAAAAAGATAATCTCAATCATATTTTTCCTTCCAATAATTTTTCTTTTCACTATTTCGCAAAACACATCTTTGTTTCTATTAAGAATATAATTTTAAATAAGTAGTAAAAATATTAAATAATTTAGTCTATATCTGTAGAAGTTTTAGGACTTTAGGTAAAAAAATATACTGAAAAAATGAAAACTAAGAAAAGCAGTTTAAAGAACGTAAACTGTCTAAATGGTCATTAAACCATTTCAAATTTCTTAAAAATTTTATTACTGAATTTCAGTACATATGTATATAAAATAAAACCTAGTAATGTTTAATTGGTTACTATAAACATAAATTACAAGCTTTTGTTTAAAACCTCATCTGGCTAGAAATATTGAAAACAAATCCTAAAATAAAGTAAAATTTTTCCTTACCTGTTTTTATTCTTTAATACACGTTCTAAACAATTTCAATATATGAATCTATAATAATATATTTTCTAAAACACTTATAATTAATGTTAATAATATTAATTTGTCGTTTCATTCATTTTTTCAGAAAACAAAATTTGAAATTTTAACAAATATAAAACATTGTATTTAAAACCATTCAGCAGCTCATGTGATTTCCTTTCTTCTTTTAAGAAGTTAAAAAAAAATAAAAACTGAGGGAGCGTGGAATTCAAAGGGCTGTCAAAATGTTTAAAAGCATTTTATACCATTTATTACGGTCAGATCATTTCAAAATTTCTCTTCAGTGTAGTAAGGGTATTAAGGTATTTTTCTAGCAAAAAAATTGAAAAATAGGTAATTTCATCGATTTTGGGGTACCGAGTCCCCTTAACAATATTGAAATTTTTTAATTATTGGAATAGGTTATCGACGCAGTTAGTTTGAATTTTAAAGAATAATTTAACCGGGTTCCTATCGTATAAAAATTGACAGCTTTTACAATTCTGATACGTGTCTATCAATAACAATTCAGCTGCCTTTCTTTACTTTGAAAACGGAACATGAAGTTCTTCAATTTTTAGTGAAAAAACAATTCAAAAGAAATATAGCTGTAGTGATGCAACGATTTTTTTTTTCTCCTGTAGTGATCCTCCTTTGAGAACTGTTTCGTCTATTCTTGATCCTCCTAACGCGGCTGTCATCGTCGCACTCCTTACCCGTTACCTCCCCCCTAGAGGAAGAAGAATGCAAAATCCATCTATGTCTTCTGGCACCTTCTGACAGGTGCCTCCTGTTGTAGGTGTCGCTTCAAAAAGATTAGAAAACACCGGCTCTTGAAGAAAGAAAGGAAAATAAATAAGTAAATAAAAACAGAAACTTCCCAGCCCCTTCTGCTTTTCATATGCGGAGGGGACTGAAGGAGTGATTTCTGGAAGTATTCCATAAAGTGTTGGCAGCTTTGTTGAGAAGATTCGCTAGAAAGTTTTAGCATGTGTACTCGAATGAACGTGGTCTTTTAAGACAATTAAGAAACTAGGTGCTTTTGCTTACTTCCTTGTTTCTTGTTTCTTTTTCTAAATTTATTTAAACATAAATTAGACCAGCGTAAATTTTACAACGAAATTTTTTAATTTATACGATACTAACAAAAATACGCGATGGCAGTAAAGCTAGATTGACAGTAATGCATCTAACAACAAAAAGAACGATACCGCTGTAATACTTCTCTAATAACAATGCAAAGAATACGTTTCATAATCAAACATTTTTCAAACTGATGCGATATGGAACCCACAAAAAAAATATCGATAGAAAAATAAACTAATTCTCTCTCATTATATCAATAACAATGGCACACAGTTTTTAATAATTATCGTCTTTCTAATAAAATGTTCGTAAAAGCTCAAGTTCCATGCAATGTTTCACTTATATTAAATTTTAGTCCATTAAATGTGGCCAAACATTTATCATAATTAATCACAAATCAATAACGCGAACAAACAAATAAACACACAAATAGACATTCTTCCTTATATATATAGATTTTGTAAAACTTACAAATTTAGGATTAACTCTACGATTTGAAAGCGAGCAGCAGCAACCCTTTTCGAAATAAAGCATTTTTATTTCTAACGCGCGAGACTGCTGCCACTCGGAAAAATGAGTGCGAAAATAATTCCTTTTTGAGTTTTTAATTTAATATCTCGGCTGATACATGGTACGTGGAAGACGTACGTGGTCAAAATGGCTTCCCACGAATTTTCGGAGTTGGAAATAATGTATTTAATGCTTTTATTTTATTGGAAAACTTAAAAATGTTTTATTAACAAACTCTAAGATTTAAAAGCAAGCAGTGGCAACAGCTTTCAAAATAAAGCAGATTTTCATCTCGAGCTTGCGAGACTGTTGCCATTCAGAAAAATGAGGGCGAAAATTACCGTTTTTCCGAGTTTTAATTAATATCTCTGATTTTATCTTTTTTTTTTTTTTTTAAGCGGACGTCAACGTTTTCCAGGACCCAGAAAAGAATTGTAGAAAGTTTGGTGACAATAGCTATAGCAGTGACTGAGTTATTAGCGAACAAACAAAGACTTTCTTTATATATATATAGATAGATTGTAAATTTATGTAAATACTTAAAATCTTTTTTTTCATTGCATTGTTGTTTTACTGTGTTGTTGTAATATACAGCATTCATTCTGCCAGTAGACTCTGAACGGTTAAATAAAACAAATCAATTACTGAGGAGAAAAAATAATTAATTGGTCTATAATCAATTTTGATCCTTAAATTAAGAAATAAGTTGCTTTAAAGCTTTCAAAATTAAAATAACTCACTTAAACGATTCTGACTACTTATATAACACACGGTGTTCGGGAAATCTTCAATCAACTGAAATAATCCTGCAATAACTTCATTAAAATTATCAGTAGGATATAATACAAATTAAATTCATTTTTATTTACATCAAATGACTATATTATTGAAAAAATAAAACGACTTTTGAATTATTATTACGAAATGCATTAACTGCTTTTAAATAGCTGAGTTTATTAAGGAATTACGAATTGATTAAATTTTAAAGATAAATTAAAAATTTTATGTTTAGCCGAATGACAACGTTATGAAAACTGGTTATTAACGAATCTGCGTAGAAAATAAAGATCGTGTGTTTTGCGGACTGGCAACGCTTGCAGAGTCGCATGGAGGATGAATGTTTAGTAACGTAACGTAATATAAGAACGAAACTGTTGACAAAACTGGCATAGATTCTGCTCAAAATGTGTTTTTAATGCTACAGAAAACGTCAGTCCAGGGAGCGAGCCTAAATTTTCTTGCTCTATTTCTTTGCAATTTGCATTTGTTTTATAGAGAAACCATCTGATGGCTGAGTTAGTACGCTGCCCAATTATATTGTCGGTTTTATTTTCTTCTCATGCCAAAGTAAACTTTATAGGATCTTAAATGCGCAGAATTAATTCAAAATACTCTAGATCCTAGTAGAATGACGAGCGAGTTATTGTTCTTTCTGAAATATTAAGTCCTACGAAGATTTAAATAATCTTTTTATTTACTTTTTAAACGAACAGAAACTGCAACTTGCGTGTACAAATAAACTCCGTCATTTGCGTGTATTTAAAATTACGATACCAAGTTAGGTATCGTAGTCACCAAGTTAGGTATCGTAGTCGAAGACTACACAAATTGGTCTACTTAAATTGGCTCGGTATGAAAATGGTGCGTATTAATGTTGCCTAGCAGAATGCCTAAAACTAAAATAGCATTGGCAGATCTGAGCGATAGATCTTACACAACAGAAGTCATATCTCTAAAACATTAAAAACACTGAACATGAATACTTTGCAATCCAATCCTAGTAAATGTTACGGAAAGTAGAAGTTATAGTAAACGTTTAAATCATAATAATTTATAAATTCACATAAAATATTCTGCAACTTTGTGTATAACATTCATACATTGGCGTGAAGAGCCACCATGAACATATTTCTCCATATTCTCATGTATATTTATAAATTATATAGCATGTTTAAAAATAAGATACAATTAATAATTGTATCTTATTTTTAAAAACAAAGAGATGTTTCCAACGGTACACTTTGTTTCAGGTTTCATTTCACAGATAAAAAGAAAAACGGAAATTTAAAGCAGAAATAATGCAAGGGTGTTCGTAAAAGTTGGATACAAGAGTATACAGACGATTACAAAGTTCTTCTACATAGGGCAAAAAATTATAAGAACTTCAGCAGATATTAGAATGGTTTCGAATATTTGAATTTTAGAATGGTTTCGAATATTTGAATTTTTATCCGCAGAGAAAAAAAGCCGAGTTAGAAAACTTTTTCTCATGCTTTAGTAACCTAGCAACACAAAACTCTGTATTGTAAAGTAAACTAAAGATTTTATATTTTGTGCAATGGCAAAATTGCCACGCTGTATGGATAACAAATGCAAAGTTCGTAACGTAGTATCACGTAACATTCCAAAAATCTCGGAAATATTCTAATAAGGATGTTTCAAACGTGAAAATGTAATTCTATGATTTGCCTCAAAATTACCCTGCTTTTCAGAATATTTCGATATATTTAGATATAAAGAATTAGTTCAGATACATGGAAATATAATATCATTGTTTTTAAAAATAGCTAAGTTCGAGGAAATTTTAGAAATTAAGAGTTTATGTGCATTGGGATCTAGGTAGTTACAAATATATTTATTTCCATTATGATACGAAAATTGAATATACATGCCTTTTCATTATGCTTCTCATTTTGATTAAAATAGCAGTTCGTGTTAATCCACTTAGTCTTTTAATTTATAATTTGGAAGTCCTTTAATTGCTAATCAGCCATAAATTTCAGTCGAGTTATGTGTTTAATCATTTACCTCGAGCTTTAAGTTACCAAATGACGCGGTAATACGATGTAAAGAATCAAGCAATTCCGGAATTAAAATGTTTAAGTTGAACAACATTTACACAACAAAGCTGATTAATCCATGTATCTAAACAGTACTGATTGTTGCCACTTAATAATACTTAAAAATTTGTTCTTATTAGTCCAAAGGGATTTAGTCCCGAAGGACTATTACTTTCGTTTTGCGATTTTGCGTCGATTCACTCTGAATGCCCGTTTCACTTTTCAAATTGTTGCCACTAAATGTTATCGCTCTGCATTAAATTTTAAAAAATGAAAAAAATCTGCATAAATGTATGCATGTTTCTCGCATTGTGATAAAACCTAGAGCCATCGAATTTTGAATGACGTAATCCTACTGCGAATATGGGCATCTGGAAGCCCTAATTTTGAATTTGAAATTTGCTTTATTATCGATTTTATGTTTTGTAACATTTCAACGAATTTCTGATTAACAAACTAAATGATTTCAAAGCGAGCAATGGCAACACTGTACG
>KK119435.1:424134-438321 GCA_000611955.2 Stegodyphus mimosarum
TTTTTTTTTTTTTTTTTTTTTTTTTTTGTCTAAGAGTGTACATAAAAAACTCAAAATATCTATATTAAAAATTGAAAGATATAGAAAAACATAAACTACCAAATACAGTTAAAAAATTTTACAAAATTTTTTACACCTAAAATTACAATTTCTGCGCAAAAACAAGCAATTCGGTCAGCGTGCAAGAAAGCAGATTTTTCGGTGAACAAAACTGAAAATTTACTTTTGGTCTCACTCGCCAAAAAGACACTGAAAGCATAGACACTGGTTTAATTTGTTTTGGAAGCTATGCTGAGTCAATATATGGGATAATTTAATAACTTAAACGATAATTCCAGAATGGACTAGCTTAATTTAATTCGCAATAATAAAAGAAGACGTTGCTTTGCTGTTGTGAAGCTTAGTTTCTCTAGATTGGCAACAAATCTACTGTTCTGCTAAGTTTCAAATGTAAACAAATATCGCTGCTATATGACCGAGCAATCGTCAGAGCGGCAGTCACAGCCCCAGATGCCCCATTATCATCGATTGTACGTGCAACTAGTGCTTCAGTGACCGCAAGGACCATTCATAGACGGCTAATGGTAAAAAAATTAGGCTTAGCTGCACTTAAACAATTTTTCAAATGTTGATAATTCTACAACTAGGTTAACTAAACTATGAAAACCTTAACCGGAAGATAAGAACATCATAATTCAATCATTTTTAAAGCAAAAAATGCACGATTTACAAACATATCAGAATAAAGAAACTGGGCTCGCTGAGTCGAGTAACAGAGTGGGTATATATATATATATATACCCACTCTGTTACTATACCACTATATATACATATATATATATATACTATACCCACTATATATACATATATATATATATATGTAAAATAGTCTTGAGAAATGAGTGCCCCTTTGACCTGAGCCCCGATGACCAACGAAGGACAGTCTGGAGAAGCCCCAGGCAGCGGTGTGATACCAACCTGACTGTCTTCCGGAGACAGGCCGACAACCAGGAGTGATGGTCTGTGTCATTTCATTTCATAGTAGGACCCCTTGGTTGTCATCCGTCGCAACCTTACAGCACAGCGGTACGTCGACGAAGTTCTAAGGCCTTTCATGTCACGCCACCCTGGGCTTACATTTCAGCAAGATAATGCCCTCCCCTACACTGCACATGTTTCTACTGCTTGCCTTAATGCTTGCCTTAGTGCGAACATTACCTTGGCCAGCAAGATCGCCGGATCTCTCTCCTATTGAGCACGCTTGGAGCATTATGGGCAGGGCCCTCCAGCTCGGGATGGTGACAATCTAACGCGATAGTTGGACAGAATTTGGCACGATAACCCTCAGGAGGACATCCGCAACCTCTACCAATCGATGCCAAGCCGAATAACTGCTTACAAAAGGGCCAGAGGTGGACAAACGTGTTACTGACTTTTTCACTTTGTGAAGCTCTATCACTTCAATAAATCATCCAATTTTTCTCAAACTGTACTCATTTGTTTTTCTGTACATGCACATCACTTCTACCGATTTTCGTCGCATTAGGATAGCTCCTTCTTGGTGCCTCTTTTTATATCTGTGCTTTTCTAAATATCGTCTGCTTATTAATTGCATTTTTCTCTCTTTTGTTTTGGCAACTATGAATCAACTATGGCAACAACCCCCATGAATATCTTGAGGCACAAAGGGATTCCCCAATGGTTAATGTGTGGTGTGGACTAATGCACGACCGAGTCATTGGGCCTTTCGTTTTTACAGAAAAGACGGTCTCATCAGTCGTATACTTGGACATGTTGGAAAACTTCGTATTTGCGCAACTAGAAGAGTTTCAGCCACATGACCTTTTGCAACAAGATAGTGCACCACCTCTTTGGGGTACCATCGTTCGTAGTTTTTTGAATGACCATTTTACAGGAAGATGGATTGGGCGAGGAAGTCCAATTCCTCGGCCACCCAGATCACCTGATATAATGCCGCTGGACATTTTCCTTTGGGGATTTGTTTGTCCAGCGTGCTGCTCACTAAACCATGAAGACAAGAGAAGAATGTGGGAAAATCCCTCATAATGTTTGAATGCAAAAGGCTGTTATTTCTCTTCATCTCAAAAAGTCCTCATCTATGTCTTTCTAAACATGTAATTACTTTGTAGTTTGTAGCAACCATTGATGTTTCAATTGAATTTTGGAGTTTTCCATAAATTGGATTAGTTATTTCAAGCGCCAAGACCGTAAGTGCGGATCCTTCGTATATATATACTATACCCTATATATACATATATATATATATATGTATATATACACTGAGAAAGTTGACAAATTTTCTACATGTTGTTTATATATATATGTATATATTTACCTACGTTTGGTGAGGCCGATTGCAACCAAAATAGAAGGTGCACATCTACATGTTATAACAATCTTATATACAAAATGTCAACGTTCTGAGACTACTCGTTTTTGAGTTATGCGAGATACATACATACGTATTCATGTCACGCCACCCTGGGCTTACATTTCAGCAAGATAAT
The DNA here is from genome assembly GCA_000611955.2 of Stegodyphus mimosarum. NCBI lineage: Eukaryota > Metazoa > Arthropoda > Arachnida > Araneae > Eresidae > Stegodyphus > Stegodyphus mimosarum. The sequence goes on from KK119435.1 coordinate 426,663, forward strand.
GCCCTCCCCTACACTGCACATGTTTCTACTGCTTGCCTTAATGCTTGCCTTAGTGCGAACATTACCTTGGCCAGCAAGATCGCCGGATCTCTCTCCTATTGAGCACGCTTGGAGCATTATGGGCAGGGCCCTCCAGCTCGGGATGGTGACAATCTAACGCGATAGTTGGACAGAATTTGGCACGATAACCCTCAGGAGGACATCCGCAACCTCTACCAATCGATGCCAAGCCGAATAACTGCTTACAAAAGGGCCAGAGGTGGACAAACGTGTTACTGACTTTTTCACTTTGTGAAGCTCTATCACTTCAATAAATCATCCAATTTTTCTCAAACTGTACTCATTTGTTTTTCTGTACATGCACATCACTTCTACCGATTTTCGTCGCATTCGGGTAACTCCTTCTTGGTGCGTCTTTTTTTTTTTTTTCTTGTCTAAGAGTGTATATGTGTGTGATATTTGCAGTCGAGGGTCCAGATGTTTTCGTTTCGAGTGGAAAGGCTGCAGAACGAACCAGACAAACGAATATCAATTTAGAAACTCCGCATCTTTATTCTATTAAAATAAGGGCTCATATTTTTTTACACCAAGATCACATATTCGATAATAATTTAAATAGTAATATTAGTAAATTTAGAACTCGACGTCGTAAATATTTTTAACAAAGGAAAATCGAAGAAACAGAGCAAAACATTTGTATAGCACGAAATAGCAGAAAGCAATCTGACGAAAAATGGCTCGTAGAACTATTTATAGTACCGGTTACATAATACGCGAGAGAATTCTCGAAAGTGCTGGTCTAGGGGGAAGATCTTGAAATCGCGGAAAGTTAATTAGAGGTTGCTTTTCGCATAGAGCAAAGCCATAGTATGTTTAATATTTTACATATATATATATATATATATATATAACTACTACAAAAGTTCGAAAGTCATGGCCAGAACACGCAAATACTTTACAGCATCAAAACTTCGGATGCTCACCCTAAAGTTGTTAAGGTTCGGATAGGGTTAATCAAATTGGCAACTTAATGACTATCAGCCTATGGGGAGGCATGCCTTCGTGGAGGACTTTCTAAGGACTCATCTAAAACTCGGGGAAAATCATGAAAATGCCCATGCAATATATATATGTATATATACACTGAGAAAGTTGACAAATTTTCTACATGTTGTTTATATATATATGTATATATTTACCTACGTTTGGTGAGGCCGATTGCAACCAAAATAGAAGGTGCACATCTACATGTTATAACAATCTTATATACAAAATGTCAACGTTCTGAGACTACTCGTTTTTGAGTTATGCGAGATACATACATACGTGCGTACAGACGACGAGAAAGAAATATCTTCTGAATCCATTTTAAATCAGTTTTATAATTCGTTTGGAGAAAAAGAATGCTTTATTCTATCCTTAAGCACAGATATTAGGCAAAAGCATCGTTAAATTTCATTCGATAGCGGTCAAAATGGATACTGTCGTTGAAATATAATGCCCGAAATTTTTCGGGATTACAATACTTCCTTTTTACTTCGTACATAGGAAGTAAAAATTATATTTATTCTATAATAGAACAACTTTTTAGATATAACACAAGCATATTGCACAGCTAAATCGATAAAATAAACAGAATTCAACGAGTCTCGAAATTATATAATAAGGTTTAAAATGAATGTGTATCTGTCACAAATAAAAATATCACTCTTATATAAACGCTCGAAAACTTTTGTCAACAATTTTGAAAGAGAAGATTGTTCAGGTTTAATTAGATTTTGCATAACGCGATAAAGAACGTCGTGAAGTCTCTAGAAAAAGACTCCGCAGTGCTTATTACGCTATTGACACAGTAAAGGATTTTAAGCGAGAAAAATAAATAATCATTACTTGATGTTCTTAAATCACAATTTTGCAAGAGGAGCTCGTTATTTTAGAATTTACCCCGATAAAAGCGTATAACTCCGCTCTCTCGTAAAATCCCTTCGTCGCATTTTAAACGCGAAATTCAGAAATTTCTGTTCTGAAGTAGATTAGAGAATACATTATTTTTATTGCAAACATGTCAAAAATGCTTCTCAGTAATTGCGTGTTTCGAACAGCGGCGAGAAACATATATAATAATTTGTTCTGACTTATTGCACTTAACTTTTGAATGCAATTACAATCACAGATTTTTAACACCCGTGAATATATTACCTTTAATGCTCATCTACTATACAATAACCAAACACATTTAATTAAATTAAAGAAAAAGGAAAGAAAAACTTGCAATTTAAAAACTTCAGATTAAGTGTTGCAATTTAAGGAAAAGTCCACAGTTAAAAATTGCTCAGAATTAAAATACAGTAAAACCTCGGATCATGAACGCTTTTCATCACAGTTCACGAATAAATTACCTGAATCAAGTCTGTTCACGGACAGAATTACTCAGAATCAAAATACAGTAAAATCTCGAATCACGAACACTTCCTATCAGGGTTCAAGAAACAAATCATCGAGAATCAAATAAGTTCAAAATAAATCGCTTCACGAAAATATTTTTCGAGCAAAAAACATCTCGGAAGACGAATGTCTTGAGTCACGAACACTCAAGTCTGCAGCCAGTGATTTTCAGACATACTTTGAGGCAATATCTGACATAGAATTATCTTCTAGAAACATTGTTTTAATAGTTTCCGTAGCTTAGCTCTCGTTAACGGATCCGTGACAATTAACCGATGGAACACTTAACCGATACCAGTTAGCCTACAGGTCATTTAGCCGACACGGACACTTAACCGACAGGTCATTTATCTGACACGGACAGTTAGCCGACACGGACAGTTAGCCGACAGGACACTTAGCCGACAGGACATTTAGCCAAAGAGTTAGCCATCAGGACATTTAGCTACGAGACACTTAACTGTCAAGACTTTTAATCAACAGGACACTAAGCCAACACTGACATTTAGCTGACACGTACCCAATAATTATTTAAACTTCTCGACTTCTCCATAAGTTATTTTTTTCACCTATGAGTAACACTCCTTTTTCGATACTTCTTTTTCTTCTTATGATCTCATATGTGCTTTTAGTTCTTGTGTAATTTAGCAATGTTTAATATGTATCGTGCTGTTTGGTGTATATTGGTCAAATTGAAAAAACGTTGAAATTTCCGTCAGGGAATATGATTTAATTTTCGAAAGGAAAAAAAGAATTGGTCACTTACGTCCCGACGGTCACTTAATTACATTTTGATATGGTATCTGCAAAAATTGTCCATAAAGCTTCTTCATTTAATCAACTGGGTTCCTTTCAACACTTTCACATCATTAATAATTTTTCTCGTTTAATTAATGATATTAATTTTCCAATCTGGCTCTTCCTAATGCTATCATATTTGTAGGAAATTAAAAGCGCGATTCTGTAACATTTTATTGACCATGCCTCTTGCTTAAAATACAGGGTGGTCATAAAAAAACTTTGCCAATATCTGCCCTTCTAGTGTAATTTCCAGTTAACCGATCGAGATGAGATTCCAAATATAGTTATTCGGAGGTACGCGCTCCAGAGTCTGTGAATGGTAACACAGGGGCGCTCACGATTACGGTTATAGTTACAGACACTCGAAAATATCGAATGGCAACGCCAACTTTTTCCAGTCGCAAAGTGTTCAGCGCATGTCAAAACCCTAAATAGCGTTGGAACGGTACCGATATATCCAAAAAACGACTTGTTATGCATACGCAAAAAAGAGTTCTGAAAACTGGCCATGGAAACAAAATCTGGAAGCACGCAGAAAATTTGCATATAACAGAGGCCAAAATACCAATCACAGAACGCCGATCGCTAGATAGCGTTAAAATGCCAGGCGGGTACGCGAAGTCGCCATTCGGGAACTCGCACATGGCGACGAAATTACTCTTCCTGAAAAAGTTCGTGGTGAATTGATAAAACTGTATTATCAAAATGGGATGAACGCTATTACCGGAATTACGTAGGCAGAATGCACTCAATAACAGCTTTGGATGCAAAATGGTGCACCTCTACATATAGCGAGGTTTGTTAAAGGGTCCTGGAACAGCATTTTGGTGATCGCATCATCTCACACCATTATCCTTTTCGATGCCTTCCGCTATCCCCTGATCTAACGCCTATGGATTTCTTGTTTTGGAGATATCTCAGATCCAGAGTTTACCTGTGCAATCCGTAAATTTTGTCGGATTTAAAGGATTCTATACCGCAAGAGATAGCAAACATTTCTCATGCAATGTTGCGTTCAGCGGTATTATCCACCGTCTCCCAATGCAATGCATACTTGACTGTGATGGCACCCATAGTGAAAATGTTTGATCTAAATAAAGATATTTTTTTGTCCGATATGTTACCAGTGATAGGTGCCTTGTCTCTGTCATATGCAAATTTTTTGCGTGCGACCAGATCGTGTTTCGCTGGCCGGTTTTCAGAACTCTTTTTTTGCGTATGCATAACGCACGAGTGTTTGGATATATTGGTACCGTTCCAACGCTATTTAAGGTTTCGCATGCACTGAACATTTTATGACCGGAAAAAACTGCCGTTGCCATTCGACATTTTCGAGTTTCTGTAACTATAACCGTAACGTGAGCGCCCCTGTGTTGCCGTTCACAGAATCTCGAGCGCATACCTCCGAATAACTGTATTTTAAATCTCATCTCAATCGGTTAATCGGAACGGACGCTAGGAGTGCAGATGTTGGCAAAGTTTCTTTATGTCCCACCTGTATGACCACCCTGTACTTACATAGCTTGATGTTTATAACACTAAACTCTTGCATAATGTTTAATTTAGAAGTAAAATATTCTTTAAGGTTTTGTTTTATTCAGAACTGAACACATTTCCGCAAAAACTACATTTTTCACTCTTCATATATCGAAAACGTTGCTGATATGCAACTCTACTCTTATTTTCTAACCGCGCCTACTAAATTATTTGGATCGTGTTGAGGTTGCGCGGAAGCCTTTTGAGTAAGATTTACCAGAATTGGATGGTGCATATTTTAGTACACTGTAAAAATATACATACAATTTCTCTTTTCCTCATTAATTTGTATATAATATTATGTACTGTGTTTTGAAAGTCGCGATGTATAATTTTCAATATAATATGTTTTATTAATGTTTTTCTTATATAATGTAACTTTTCTCAATATCGGTTAAAAATTTATAAATTTTTGTTTCATTTTTCATAAATTTTATTCTTTTCACTCTTTTATGATTTCTCTTTCTCGGTTTTGGTTTAGCTGCATGGTAATGGAAAAATTATTCGTGCCCGTTTTCCTGAGTACCTGAGGGCATTTTTGTGGTGAGCCCTTTAATGGATTCCTAAGCACGTGCATGTATTGCTTAATGGTTAATCCAGCCTTATGTGCATTTATGTATATTCAGACTAGATGTAACAATTTACCACACCTAACACATTTTATAAAGTATTTGTTTATAATAAAAATAAAGGCTGGCTCCAGTTTAACATTCAAATAAAATAGCCAATCACATACGTTATTTACACTGGTGTGCAAAAATTAAGGACGAAGTCGAAAAATTAGCATATCAGCTGAACGAAGAGGCAGAGCGGACAGAAAGACCAATCAGGAGATTAAGTAAGGTGATGTACGGTAGCACATGCGCAGATATGCAGGTAGACGTAATGGGGGAGTGTCTGAGTAGTATAAAGCATGTTGTCGGTGTAAGATCAGTATTTCTGGCAAAGAGATTGCACTCCGTATAGCAGTTAAAATCACACCGAGTTGCTGCCTCAGCGATAAATGGCGAATAATCAATCTGTTAGACGACATCTGGATGCTTTTACCCGAGGTCGAATCATTGGGAAGTTGGAGGAAGGCCGCAGTGTGACAAGTGTGGCTGCAGAGTTCGGAATTGCTCACAGCATCGTTTCACGACTTTGGAGACAATTTCAAACTACAGGAACAGCTATCCGGGGGTTTAGTAGTGGTCGTCCACGAGGAACCACACCCGCAGATGACCGGTATATTGCCTTACAGGCCAGAAGAAACAGGCGGCAGACAGCGGGAGAAATCGCTAGACACACGACACAGGCGACTGGACGACCGATATCGCGTTTTACCGTGGCCAGAAGACTGCACGGTGGTGGTCTGTTTGCACGACGCCCTGTACGGTGTGTACCTCTAACGCCTGCCCATCGGAGAAGGCGTTCTCTGTGGTGCCGGGAACACCGGAATTGGAGAGACAATGAATGGGGACGAGTACTCTTTACAGATGAGAGCAGATTTAGTCTGAGTTGCGATTCTAGACACATACACATCTGGACAGAGCGGGGAACACGCAATAACCCCTTCAACATCATCAAAAGGGACTGTTTTGGAGGTCGCGGAGTTCTCGTTCGAGCAGACATAATGCTTGGTAGCCGGACCGACCTTCATATCTCCCAAGGAGGTTCGTCACCTGGGACTGCTATTGTAACGAGGTTCTTCTTCCTTACATGCGTCTTTTCACAAGGGCTATGGGTCCTCAGTTCCTCTTCATGGACGACAACGCTCCACCTCATCGCACAGTTACTGTCGAAGAGCTATTGGAGAGTGAAGATATTGAACACATGGATTGGTCGGCAAGGTCTCTGGATCTAAATCCCGTCAAGCATGTACGGAACTTACTAGGGAGACCCGTGGCAGCACGTAACTTATCGCCAGTAACGATTCCGAAACTGCGATTGGTCCTACGAGAGGAACGAGCAGCAGTGTCTCGACAGCTCATTAACAACCACATATCCAGCATGCACAAATGATGTGAAACCTGCCTAGCAGTCAGGGGAGATCATATCCCCTATTAAAGACCGGATGTTTCTTGCTGGACACCCATCACAGGGGTGTTTCGGCCTTCAGTCGCATTGCGCTTCATGCTACTTTTTCAATAAAGCTTCTTTTTACCCCTCTGATTTCTCTTTTAGTAAGTGTTGCTTACATTACTCATGTCCTTACGTATTGGGGATCTTACGGTATTAAATGTGTTGATTTGGAAAGCTTTTGTACAAAGTTATATTGAAAAAACCGTCTCGTCCTTAATTTTTGCAGACCAGTGTATATGATCTTTTTAACTCCACCAAAGAGTGATGTCATTTCTTCGTTTCTCAATCTATGGTTCTCGCCCTTTAACTGGAAATTTAACATCAATATCGTCGACTTTCTTGGTGAACTGCGATAGGCTGATAACAGGAACCCCATCTTTGTTTAACTCCGCCTTGATGTCAGCCACAGGCGAATTATCCGACAAACAACGAATCACTAATTTAGGTGAAGTATCTTTCTTCGGTCGGAATGTGCTAAACTGCACCTCGTATTTCATTAGAACAGCAACTGCTTCATTTGTATGATGTGAAGAGTCGAAAATTAAGGTTATTTTATCTTTAGTCAGGACTCCTACTTAATTCTTTGCACCGCGTTTGGCAAAAAGACCTCTTAGATCGCTTCATTTCACCTCCGGTCTTGGGCAGAAAATCGGGGGAATTTTTCGTTCTTGGGTTCAGTCTCAGGCTCTGGAGCGGGCGTCAGAATTTTTATCTTCCTTTTACTTTTCAACAACACAATCTATAGGCTCGGCGGCTAAGCCCGCTGCGCCGGAGCTCTTACCCAAATTGGTAAATATACGATGCCTAACATGTAAATAGCATTCTGAGGGTGTAAATAGAATTTCAGAAAAATAAGTAGTTCCAGTGTGGAACTGACAGGGAAAGGAAGTTTCATTAGTGGGTGGAGCGAAATCACTTTGAGCAAAGTAGTAATGAAATGTGAAAGAATTGAATCTGAACGGGAAGAGCGAGACTGATTGTCGGCTAAATGTCCTGTCCGCTAAGTGTCCTTGTCCGCTAAATGTCCTGTCGGCTAAGTGTCCTTGCCGGCTAAATATCTTGTCGGCTAACTGTCCGTGTCGGCTAAATGTCCTGTCGGCTAAGTGTCCGTGTCGGCTAAACGTCCTGTCGGTTAAGTGTCTCCCGTTGGCTAAGTAGTTGTCGGCTAAGCGTCCGCGACCGCTCGTTAATAAAGCCTGGCACCAATAACTTGACAGGATTATAAATTCCATCTGGGCGAAATTACCTGTATAACCAGATTGTTTTGCAAGCAGATATTCTGAGGCCTTTGAGATTTATAATTTTTTGTAATTTATGATATTGTGTCTACGCAAAACCGTGGCTTAGAATTTAACAATGAAGACGTAGAGGAGTTACTAAAAAACAGCAGTTGGTAGACTTCTGCAAGAAAGAACTGATACAATTTCAGGAGTAACAACAAAAGACGCTTGTGGAGAAAATGTCTTTAGAAGAGGAAGGAAAAGAAGATGACCTTAGGCTTTTAATCCGGGAAATTTGTGCAAAACGAAGTGAAGCGCAAAGTTTTCGTGCAGAATGATTAAGTACAATAACAGTAAGCTACAGAAAAAGCATTCTTAGTCCCTACGTCATGTTTCACTTAAGAAGTATTTTGAAAAGTGGACAACAAATCGCTGAAACGGAGGCCCAGGGAATCTGAAGCACAGTCGAATGGCGTTAATTGACTATGAAAAGCACGGAATACAGAGAGGTTTCAAAAATGAAGAAAAGACAGTTACTTGATGATTTTATGGAATGTACGTCTCACATAAACAACAGAATCTCTTTAATTTCTCTTTCTCATCACTTTCCACTTAAGCCATCTACTCTCGTGGACAACAACAACTCATATCTAACGAATTTTTACTGAAATGAAGGCCCAGTGAATCTGAAGCAGGGTCGAATGGCGCTAACTGACTAAGAAGAGCAAGAACTAAAGAGAGCAAGACTAAGAAGAGGTTTCAGAAATGAAGAAAAGACAGTTTACTTGATGATTTTACGGAAGGGACTTCTCACATAAACAACAAAATTTCTTTCCTTTCTCATCACTTTCCACTTGAATCATCTATCTACTCTCGTCGTATAGGTATTGTAAAATTAAACCAAAATTTTGCCTATTTTATTTGTTTACTACTATATCACCTTCTTTGTTTAGGGGTGGGGGTAGATTTAATGATTTCCATTCGTTTTCTGTTATGAATTTGTGTTTTAGATACTTTTATAAATGTTAATATCCTTATTAATCATCTACGATCAAGAAACAGATTACTATTTTTTAACATTAATGCCTGTGGAGAAACGGACATTACGGATGACGAACGGCCTTCAGGAACAAATCAAATTGATGACACAAAGTTTTATTGTATGTGCGCGCAGTACGCATGTATCTTATCTATATACATATATTTAATGAATATATATGTCGAATGTTGTAGGCTTGGTGGAAGACGAAGCCAATTCACTTTTCAATCATGATCGGGAAAACTGCTACGTAGACGACTGAAATTTTTGCAAAGCACAACTAGCCTGATGGTTAAAATCACCATTTTATTTTCAGGACATAAACAATTCTTTGGAAGCACATTCTGCAGACATCATGTAACACAATGGATACACTCCACAATTTTAAATACACATATCACATTGCCACAACAGTTGAGACGGCCAAACAGTAAATTGCGTGCTTCTGTAGCGAGAGCAGAGAACAAAAGAGAATGCGCATAACACCACTGAAGTATCTATAGCTCGAAAATTGTTTTTTTCGAGTTTTGGATAGCGATTGGGCAAAGCGTATTACTAAAGGGAAAGAAATAATGTGTCAGTGCAGATGTGAAGGAGTTTATTTATATTTTCTAGAGGTCCGTTCCGTTTATTTTTACGAATAGTTATTTTATTTTGAAGAAAGAGGAAATCGTGTTATGATGATTTCGCATGATTTCTTATAGTTATAATCTGATCATTCCAACAACCATAGACAGACTGAAATTTTGAATAAAACTCAAATTATCAAATGAGTTTTACTTGAATACCAATTTATGTTTTCTTCTAACCTCAATCTTAAATTTTACATTGACGCGTTGGTCCACCAGCGGCGGACAGTAAAGTCGCTTAACACTGGTAGTTCGTCCTGGGTTCGATTCTAGCCGAATGGGCTGGCTGCATGGGCATTTTCACAGTTTTCACATGTGTAACGTAGATACGCGCCAATTTCCCTTAGAAAGTCCTCCACGAAGGCACTCTTTCACTTAAGCAGATAGCCTTCGAATACTTTGCCATAATCAAATAAACCAAAACCATACTGATGTGTTTATCTTTCAATTAGCATACATTATACACTAAGTGTCAAGCAAGAGAGGGAAAATCATTGCGACAGTTATTATTTTGGGAGATTTGGCTTGGATACGAATTAGTTTCTGAATTTAAAACTGAACTTTTTGGATTACTGAAACACATATTCGCTAACAAATGCGTGAGTAAGACAGTTTCACTGCTTAACTGCTACTTTCTTGTTAATGTAAAGGAAACGAATCACAGTGTCGAAGCTGGAAGATTTTGAATGTCAAAGCTAGAAATTTGAATAAATAAACTATAATTTAAGATTGTGATCCGTTAAAGATGCACGTAAAATAATCTTCCAAGAGGATGATGAATGCAATAATACACAGAAAATTATTTATTATCTTAATCATATTGACATTAGTCTTAAAACTGAGCTGATTAATTTTAGGACTGGTTTATTTAATTTAGACAAAACACATGAAGACTATCTGCCTACGCTCCATCCCAGTTTTAAGAGAAACAAATTCTTAATGCATATTACTTAATATTAGTGTCTTACTATAATTCGAACGTACGGCCATTACACCATTCAAAAAAAGACAATCTTCTGATAAAACACAGACAAAAGGCTGGAATTTCGTGGAACAAACATATACTTTCACACGTACTAATGAATGCAAATGAATTCATACAGAAAGTTTCTGTGTTCCAGTCAGTACAAAGTACATACATATTTATGTAAAAAGCATTTACGTAGGTGCATGTTTCCATATATTTTCCTTTAACGACATATTTGGAAGGACTGTTGTAACAGCTTAGCATGGAAGTGTTTCAGGTGTTAACCTGAAATTTGTGCTGCAAGACTAAAAGCAATTTCCTTTTAATTTCAAAATTTTTATACTTTTCGAAAATTTTTTCATTTTTTTTAAAATTAATAATAATTGAGGATTAGATTGTAACATGGACTTTTAGTTTGAAATTTGTTTTCGAATTTTAATTTTCAGATTACTGTTCTGTATTATGTTTTCATAATGCAGTCGTTCTAATATCACGACAGAGAGAAAAAAGAATTGTAGAACATTTGCATCTATTACTAAGCGCCATTGCGTTGAAGCCCAAAGATTTACCTTTAAGGCACATAAAATGTTTCTGGTGTTAAGCGATGAGCTATTGGAAGGCGCTTGATCCCAAGACATACATAATTTTGCTCCCCATCTGCAACATATTTGAATTATATATAAGCAATGAGGCTAAATATATATTGTTACGAATTTCACATTTATTTGGTTATTTATTTAGAACTGTAATTAGATTTGCTTCATGTTGCCTTAGCAACGCAGACGATTTTTGAAGAGAAAGCTACGTCAAAAAAAAAAAAAAATAGCAATAAAAATAAAAGAGCGCGCGCATTTAATGATTAATGAGAATAAATATCTCGTAATTCCTGTTGCCATCCACAAAAATCCAGATATTTAAAGATGTTTCCAGTATATTCGAGAAATTAATTATAAAGCTTATA
>KK119436.1:6617-17747 GCA_000611955.2 Stegodyphus mimosarum
AGGGGAGGTAAAGATGTAATTTGTCAGAAACAGTCATGCTTGACACAGTTGCTTTTTAAGTCTTACTTGATTAAATAAATGTTGCTATATAATTTTCCCAAATGCTGACATGCATACATGATGTCAGGCTTTGCTTGTTAGATTTTTAACTGTGAATTATTATTTGCAAAATATGCATTCTCCAAGCTATTTGTTGTCTTTGTTATCGATATTTGTTATTACATCTGATCTTGTTCTTTTGCTTGCAAAAGTGTAACTTCATTTGGCACTTCTGTGTAAGCACTAAATAATATATATTTGTGTGTGATTGGAATAAGTTAGGTCTCTGAAATTTCCAGATTTATTCATGTCAGTATTAATTTATAAATTGAAAAAATAATAAATATAATCTTATAGGGAAAATGATTTTTAATTGCAGTATTCTCTGTTACTGAGAAATATTTAATAATTCCTGATGTTAAAAATATTTCAGAATTTGTATGTGACAGTAAAATTTTTTGTTTAATTCTAAAAACATTTTTTAACAAAAAAAAATTAAAAAAAAAGTTCTTGAAATTTTTGAGTTAATAATTAAAATTAAATGATTGTTAAAAGCTTTCAAATGTAATATCTGAAGTTTTTTTGTGTTTAAAAAAATGATTAGAAAAAGTATTGCATAAGAGATAAAAGATACTTTTAAGATTCTAAAATTGCCTTCAAAAAATCTCATTCATTGTATTTTATGATTAAATTTTACTCATGAAAAAAAGTAATTTTTATGAGCAGATGTATTGAAGTGAAATATGTAATGAAGTATTATTTTGTTTTTTTGTTGTTAAGTATGAAAATAGAATTAAAAGCTGACAAGTATATATTTTTTTAAAATGAAGAAATGAGTTTTTGTGAATCTAGATGACAACTAGACTTTTTTTGTATGTATTTTTGTGAGTTTACTTTATATCATTAATTTAGAGAGATGAGTGTGCATAGTTTTTTTTTGTTAATTAATTAATATGTTATGTATTATAGAAGGTTTTCTTTTAATTGTTTCTTTCTGACAATTAGACTCAGTTATTAAAGATGAGAGCTTTTATTATTAGATTTATTCAAAATTTTATAGATTGCTGTAAGTTGATATATATATTTTATACAAGGCTTTATGCACCAAATAGTAGATATATCCATAACCGCTTTAAAAAAGATAAAACTGTTGCATAAAATTTGCAAATCAAGTTAAAAAGAAAACATTTAAACTGTCAGGTTTCTGAAATTTTCACATAATAATGTGCATTTCTTTAGTGGGGGATGCTTTATAATTACATAGAAATGTTCAAAATCCCAAAATTAAATGCTTCAGAATTTACTGATATTGTTCTAAATCCATAACAACTATTTAAGAATATAATTTTTTTTTCATATTTGCAAAAATTGTGTTAAAGAAGAATGGAGGAAAGGAGGAAACATTCTTCTCAATAATTTTATAAAATTAATTTTTTCTTGATATTTTTCTGATAATAACTAATATTAAATAACTGTTAATATGACTTCAACTTCTTATCTCGAAATTTTATTTTATGTATCTGAAAATATTGCTGAAGAAATTAATTTTATGTGCTGTAGGAGGAGGAATTAAGGCTTTCAAGATTGTCTGTTATTATGTAAGCCATATAACAGCAAAAAATTTGGTATCTATTTCACGTTTCATAAGAAATACATATGCAATTTTGTATTTGTTTTAATTAAATATTTGATATTTGTAATACTGCTTTATTTATATAGCATTAAATGCTACATAATTCTGTGAAAATTTCAAATGGGAAATGACAGTCTTGCATTTTATATCAAGGCTAATTTTTAGTATTTAAGCATTTAAGGCTAATTTTCAGTATTTAGGCCCTACATACCTTAAAGGGAAAAAAAAGCATCTTAGGCAAAAAATGATGAAGGGGATTTTAATGTTAAACTTTCAACTTATAATTCATTGTTTAATTGTTCTCTGTTTAAATTTCATGTGATTTTATGCAGAATAAGTCAGTGCAGAAGCACAATTGGGGGGGGGGGATATACCCTCATTTTTTGTTTTGTTTATTTAATTTTGTAAGTGGCACTTTTTTTTTAATTTTAATTTTTTCTTTAAATGTAAAGACCATGTGAAATTAATCTGTTGTCTTTCGTTCTTTAATATTTCTTTTAGCTGTGAAATCTGTAGACTTCACAGCTAAGTGTTAAGGAAAAATCTAATTTTTTTATTCTTATGTGCATTAACTTATAGCTGTAAAGAAATTATGATTTGAAGCATTCTGCATATACTTTTAATTATAAAAAAGAAAATGAGTAATTTGTAAGGAGGTAAAGATAATCTTGGAGGGGTATGCATGTGCATTAAACTCTCTGCAGAGGATACTAATCAGCTGGTGAGAGGGAGGCATCAAATAATTTTTTTCATTGCAGACAACATTTTCCATGTGTTTCTTTAAAAATCGGCACGACTCATACAATAAAGTCGATGAAATATAATTTTCCGTATGGGAGCGGGAAAAATAAGGCTTAGAAATAATGTTATCTCATTTTCTTTAAATTGTAATAATTTTGTCTCCATTTTTTAAATGGTTTAGTTTGCCTTGAGGTATGCAAATCTGATGTGTAATAAGTTTTTATGAAAAACTGGTTGAAAAATTAGAATATTTTATTGCAAAAAATATTGTAGGAAAGAAAGAAAATCATTTTTTTTTTAAACCTTCACAGATGTGTGATGTGAATTTGATCCATTTCACATTAGAAATTTCCACCATGAAGGCAGCCTTTCCATTATGCAAATAATGCTTGTGTGATCTGCCATATTCATATAAACTTCTCATTTTTAGTAATATTTCATCAGTCAGTATCATGTATCAGTTAAGGAAAGGTCAAGTGAAAGAAATTTAGATGTAAAGGCAAACAAATTAAAAAAAGACTATCTTATCCTTTTTAAATGATTTATTTACATATTATTTCCATACGTAAGATATTCTGTTTAATTTTTATTTGGAACTGGAAGGATCATTTTAGAAAATTAAATGTTCATACATATATGATAAAATATTTTACAGGAATAATTCATTACTTTAGTATTTCAACAAATCGCTTAAATATTTCCATGTGCATATTGTTTTTATTCACATTTTTGGGGGATGAATGATAGGGCTTAGTATAAAAAATTGCTTTCTCCTTAATTAACAGAAACGTTATTTTCTGAATTAAATTTGCAAGGAGAAGGAGTAATTTTGTTGAACATTGTGCAGGAACTACAAAACTCATAAACAGTTCTTAATTTATATATAGAGAGAATAACTTCATAAAATTTCTAAAATATTCATTTTAGAAACATTCATTCATATAGAGAGCTGTAAAATTTCTTTATTATTTTCTAGAAAATATTCATTTTTTACTTTGGAAAATTAATTTACTGCAGTACTCTAATTCCTGCACCATTTTCTGAAAACTGTTCTTGATGTTTTCTGTTAAGACACATGTGAAATAGATGGACTTGTGAGTATAAAATATATCTGTCTTGCTCTGCTAGTATTAAAAAATTATCCAGAAACAAAACTGTTCCACTTAGATAAATCATGATAGAACTAAAATCATAAAATGAAATAAAAATAAACACTAATCTGTCTAAGGTCAGATGTTTTGTTATTATTAACCCAGGCCTGCACATAACTTGAGAGGAGTATTAAAAAATTATCCAGAAACAAAACTGTTCCACTTGGATAAATCATGATAGAACTAAAATCATAAAATGAAATAAAAATAAACACTAATCTGTCTAAGGTCAGATGTTTTGTTATTATTAACCCAGGCTTGCACATAACTTGAGAGGAATGAATAATAATGATATATTAAAGCATTTAAACAAATTAACAGAGAGCCTTTTCTTAAATTATTTTACATGCTACATTAATGTCAAATGCATTCGAAACACTTCTTATTTAATTCTGTTTAAAATTCACAGCTGAATGTCTGATGCAGTCTTTCTGTGAAGTGTGTGACTTTTATGCTTAAGATATATATTTGAATTGATGCTGCTTTGTTGCATAAAAAGGAGAAAGGAAGAAAAAGTATACTAAGAGATACACATGCTTATGAAAACTACCCCATTTTGTAAATTTTTTAATTTTTGCATACACAACTAAAGAATTCATTTTGCAGTGCTGAACTAATGTCTGCAATAATAGCAAATTGATTTATCATGATTAGCTTTGTCTTTAGAATGCAGTAATCATAAAAGCTATTTATAATACATGTGATTATGAAATTCATGACAGCTTACTATAACAGGTCACACAGTTGTATCTATTTTCTGTGATATAATGACGTTCTAAAATCATGGTGTTTCAAGTGAGAGTTTTTGCAGTCTGTGGATAAAATATCTGAAAATTGCATAGATGGCTTTAAATTGTTTGTATTTTTTATTTCTCTCTCTGAGTGTTTTCTGCTTTTTTTTTTTTAAAGTTGTAATCTATTTATTTGCAACTATAGGTAAGACAAGTAAATAAAGTCTATAGTGTTAGCAGACATTTTTAAAACAGCTATTATTTTTTTTTGTGTATAGTTTTCATATGAATTTTCTTCTGATATACATGAATAAATATTTTGATATGAATATTTCATCCTACAGCTGCTCAATCCAATGCAGCAGTGGTATTTTTAATAGCTTCAGTTTTTATAGGTTTTTGTTTCTGATTCACTAGAATAACACATTTTCTAATAATAAGCTATGTTTGAATTTTGTATTGCTTAGTATATTTGAATGCCCATTGAAAAATTATATAGTTAAAATATAAATAAGTAAAAAAAAATAGTGTTAAATAAACTTTTTCTAAAACATAAATAAAAAAAATGTTTGCTTTATATGGTTGTTTTTCACATGCTTAGGTTTCTAATTTATTCTGAAATGCTGAATACAAACTGTCACTTATAAGAGACCATCTTCGAGAAAACTATCAATGCCACCAGCACATTAATTTTCAAAGGTTTCTTGCAACTTAATGAGCTGCATTCAGTTTCAGTCTAAGAACAGGTGGGGGCTAAATAGAAATAACTAGTCATTAACTAGTTATTACACCTAGTTTACTAGTTAGTTATTACAGCTATTATATTAAGTTCTTGCCTTGCCTCTGATCGGTATGCAAAGTGATACAACGCAAAATGTAACTGCATTTTCTGTATGTGAATGCATCTAAGAAATTTAATATACTGAAACTGAATCCATTTTACAGTAATACTGTAAGGAACCAAATCATACGAATCGCTACTGGAAATCCAAAGATGTCGATAGACGATCTTCAGTGCCTTCACAACCATTGATAGAAATCTCGCAGGGTCAAAATTCTTCGATGATGAAGATAGCGTTTTACACTTGGTTAGCTTTTCTTCAACTGCCAAGCTGCCTTGATCCTAGAATATAATAATAGTGAATCACAATATAACCCCAATGCCTAAAATATTGGGTTAAAGAAGGTGTCACTTTTCTAGTTTAAAACACTTAAGACCTTTACTTTCTTTAGTCACCAATTCCATAGCTTCAATATATTAGATTACTGCCTGCAAGTATGAAAATCCTCCTCAGTGCATTCCGATCTAAAGTGATGATCATCATCACTTTATCATCACTTTTCCTCCAAATCCTATATAAGTATTCACTTCTATAAAATAAAAGTGGTAGCTAGTGGTTTTCCAAATATTTTCTTAAATTTCATTACAGTCATGCATATAAACTGCGAATTTAAATGTTACTGACATTTTTGCAATGATGCTTTGGAAAATCTGCTGTTCCTCAATTTTTAGAGGGCAGTGTATATTTATACCTTATTTATATATAAATATATATATGCACATATATTTAAAATCTTAAATCACTTTGCATGTAATATGCAGGTCTCCTACATGAAGAGTGAAGCATTCTCTATAAAAGTTTTGTTTGCATTTCATATGTAACATGTGCTATTAACACTAGTCTGTAAGCTTATGGTTGGTGTAATTCTAGATTCTTTTATCAATGTAAATGTGTTCTCATAAGCAGATATGTTGCTGTTGATCTCGCTGAAATCAGGAAAAGCCACGAAATTCATCGTGGCAAGGAGGAGAAGATTACACCTGCCATTGGCAAGAACCAGGCAGAAAGTTAGAGAAATTGAAACACTGAAAATAAATCGAGTACATGTAACCCACCCAACATTGCATTTTATTTACATTTGAAAATTAAGAATAAGTTATTATAATAAACAAGTTAATGTAACTAAACCTTTGTAGTATATTTTGAATAACTCATGTTATCCAATAAATGCTGTGCTATAAAAATTGTATGAGTATAAAAATATTATTTATGTACATAGCTTAAAAGCTGCAGAGCCTACAGATTGTTTGAATGACAAACCCCATAATCTCTCTGGAAGGACAAACCGCATGATCTCTGGTGAAGCTAAAACTTGCCAACAGAAAGCACTGGCTAAGAAATGGATATAAGACTCCATGGATTTGATAAGTCTTTTTCCCCTTCTTTGATGTTGTGTCTCCTTTATAGTAAGCACAAGCATGTGGCGCAAGAGTAGTTTCATTTCATTGCACCTGTCATGCTTCCCAGCATACATTCCTTCCTCCAGAAAGTAGTCAAGATTAAAAGTAAACTTTTACCTGTATGTGCGCCATTTGATTTTCGGATCATGGTGGAGATTAAAAATATTACCTTTAACTGTCACTAGATAAGGATCACTACGCAGCTGCATGCTAATTGTTCTATTCCACCTCTACTCAATGTGTAAGTACATAGAGATGGTAAGTATCATTATTTCACTAAATTTCCCTTTCCTCCGCCCATCTCAATAACTTAAAGCAAAACAAGGAAGCAAAATGTAATGCAAAAGTCATTCTGATAAAAAGATTCTTTTGAATCTTCTAGAATTGCATCTATGTCGATGACTTAACACACTCAAAACTTCTGGTGTCATTTTAATGGAACCATATGCTGAATATATTTAAGAGAGTGAAAACTAATTATCTCCAAAAATTTTAATTTGCCAGCTTTCAGTGGCTCAAATTTCATTTAGAAAAACATGTATACAGATAAAAGAACATCTTAATGCTAGATTCTGTTAAAAAGATCCACTGAATGCAGACTTTTCAGTCCTTATCACATGCTGTGTCATGAGTTGGAGCTCTACATAGTCATTATTGAGACAACTGGTATGGATGGTATGTGAGATATTAATATTATTGTGCTAGAAAGGGAACCATTTCTCAGTAAGAATGAGGAGAATTAATTCTCTTGTCCATATATGACATGCACATATTTTGGCATTTGGTGTGCTTAAAACACATCATATTGTTTTAGGCTTCCTCTCATTTAAAGAATCAATCATAACTTCCATTTTTTTATCTGCATTATTGGAAGAAACATTTATTCTGTACGTGCTTTTTATCTATATAATTCTATATGCAGTCTGTTGGAAATTTTATCAGTTTTAAATTGCATAGGATGGAAAATAAAAATGCAGTGCAACTGACAACAAAACTTCATGGAATTTTCTCCCTTTCCATGCATTGGATTTATTTTTTAACCTCCATTTAAGTCAGTGGTTTGAACTGGCAAACTTCCAAGCAATTTTATATGGCCAAAGAAAATATCTTGATCATGTATTTGTTGCAAAGATTTCAACATTTTAGTTACCTGAAGTCCAAGTTCATATTACTTTGTGGTAAAACTTAGCATGAATGAAGCACTAAAAAGCTCATTAATTTGCAAGACTAATGGAGCTAATTAATTTACAATGTGATACAAATCTTATTCAAGGATTTGAAGATGAAGATTTTATTAAATTTTATTCATGTTTCTCGTAAATAAACATGCTGAGTTAGGAATTCCTGCACTAACAATTATTACTTTGTTTTGGATTATATTTGTATATGAATAGACTTCTTTTCCAAATTTAAAATTGAATAAGAAAATAACAAAATTTTCCACTGAACATCTTCAATCCATGATGAAGAGGAATTTTTAGTAAATTCTGCCCAAGAGTACAGCCTTTATCAGAATCTAAACATCAAGTGCCAAGATGCAGTACGAAATAAAAAGATTTTGATTTATTTACATAATAGCATATGTAATGTGCTTATAATATATTGTTTTGGACTTTTTCTCATTTAAAGAATCATTCATAACTTCAATTTTTTTTTATTGGAAAAAAACATTTATTGTGTATCTGTGTTTGTTGCAGACCAGTCTTTTGTGAAGTTTATGAGTTTTAAATTGTGTAAGAGGAACAATTAAAAATATGTTGCAACTGACAGCAAAACTTTATGGAAATTTTCTCTTTTTCCCCCAAGCATTGATTTATTCCTGATCCGGTGCTTAAATTAGTAGTTTCAAGCCGGCAGACCTAGAAGCAGTTTTACATCACCTGCAAAAACATTTCAATTATATAGTTGTAGCAAGGATTCCAAAAACTGATGTCCAAGTTAACATTATTTTCATTTCCATTGAAATCAAGCATGAATAATGCAAAAAGAATGAGTTTATTTACAATGATAATGGAGCTAATTAATTTACATTGTGATATAGGTCTTTTCAAGGATTTGAAGATGCAGTTTCTATTAAGTTTTATTTGCACTTGTCAAAAAATAAATATGCTCCATTATGAATTTTTGCACTAAGGTTTATGGCTTTGGGATTATATTTATATGTGAACAGATTTTTTTGACAGTTGCAAATCAATAAGTAAAGAACCTGACTCTTCAGCCCTGTGATGAAGAAGAATTTCTGGTATTTTTTTCCAAAGGCTACTAGCTTTATGAGAATCGAAACACCATCGAGTGTCAAGCTGTCATAAGAAACAAAGAGGTTTATTTTTAATTATTTGCATAGAAACCTATTATTTTTATGCATGAATCATAGGAATTTTTAATAAAGAACAAGAAAGAGACTAGATTTATTTTTATTTATTCTCTTTTGTTCTACCTGGTAAATTTTTTGTAAAAATTGAAAAAAGTTTATAGTTTTCTTATCTTTATTTTAAATCAAAGTAAATTATTTAATGGTTAAGTTAGCATGTTAGAATTATTTGAAAGAAATGTCAATTTAAGAATTTAATATTTAGCTATGAATATATTTGACTTACAAAGTGCAGCTTTGTTGGTTGCATTTTGTAATTGTCATATAGCTGTGTTAGAAGTTCCAAATTAAGTAGAAAATAAATGTGAATTTTTTCTTTTGCATTATTATTGTTATTAATAGTATTATAATTATTACTTATGTATTTTTGATAAATATTTATTGAGCAAAAATTTTAATTTATTTTAACTTGTTTAAGTGGTAATATTTTAAAGTATTTTTTTCTTATTTATTTTTATTTTAATTTGAAGCTCAAAATTTTAAAGAGGTTTCGCAGAAGTGTTCCTAGCACTGAACAAACGTTATCCAAATCAAGTGGCGCCGACTATACTTTTAAATGCAATTAAAATAAAATTAATAATAAATGTACGTACTAAAGATAAACTTTGTTATGTAACGTTTGCTAATGTACTATAGAATTGATTTACACAATACTACATTAATACAATACGATGGCCACAATTTATTTCAACTACAGTTATGAAAACTTAATGGGAATCATTTCATTTTTATCAACAAAGGTTAAAGGTTAAAACCCTGTAGATCGGTGGTACTGGCAAACTGGATAAAGTAATCAAAAACAAATAATGCAAATATATAAAAAAAAGCCTTACCTTGAATTGAAACTCTGACGTTGCATTTTATTTAAAATTATTAAGAAAAGCAAAAAAATATGATATACAAGTATTATTGTTAAATAAGAAAGTTAGAATGAATAGTTATACACAGAGATATTAATTTATGCAATGGATAGAAAAGTTATAAATTTAAGTTAAAATAGAATATGTAATTAAAAAGTATGAAAACAGTATCACAAGTTTATATATGAAAAGTATTATAAGTTATATAATAAATATAGTTCAGTTAAATACTGTTAACCTTTATGTGATGTTAAAGATAAACTATCATATGCGGAATAATATAAAAAGTATAATATAAAAGTTGGAAAGAAATTTCAAGTGAGTCTAGTCAACCACAGGTCTAACCTAGAATAAGGTGTTAAACTTTTGCAATTAGTCGCAAAGTATGTGCCGAACGGGCATGTGCATGTTGCAGCTTAATTAGAAAATTTAGTTAAAAATAGGAGTAAAATTTCATTGGATGATTTGCATCGTTTGCTAGCAGCAAATTCGAATCTTTTGTTTATAGCTTTTAAGAACGTTTTTTTACTTTCATTTATGAATCAGGTTGATTAAAAAATATGCATTTTATGAATGCTATGTCTAATTAAAAACATACAGTATTTTTCTAGAATTATTCTACATTAATTTCTACATTACATTCATTTTTCTTTTCAAATATATAAATAATGTTATGTTACATATTACACACATTCATCTAATATCCTACAAAATGTGTCACTATTCCACTTGAGGAATGTATATCAGTAAAGTCTACTGATAGATATTATTATAATTGAAAGGAGCCCTTTGTTTAAAAAAATCGTATTAATAAAATTTGGTCATATGAACTGAACTGTTGATCACCGTAAGCCATGTGATTTCCATGTTTTCGTATGCAAACTGGAGGAACTTTGGAAATTTGATAATAATATCCAAAAGATGAATCTAAAAAATAAAATTTGTCATATGAACTGAACTGTTGATCACCGTAAGCCATGTGATTTCCATGTTTTCGTATGCAAACTGGAGGAACTTTGGAAATTTGATAATAATATCCAAAAGATGAATCTAAATGTCATCTACCTGTATTTTGCTCACTTTTCGATTAATAGGGGTGATTCAAATTCTTGGTTAATATGAGTGTCTTGCAAATGGGCTGGCAGAATGAAAGCTTGCGTGATTTTCGTCACGAGCAACATTAATATGAGTGAGGGTTATTTAAGAAATCTTCGATGAAGGCATTTCTTCCTCCTGGTGGCATTCTTTGCCATAATCCTAATAATAATGGAATGTTTTATTGCACTGTGTTTATAGCCTAATTAGCCTATAAGATATTTCTCCCACCTACTTAACATGCCTTTGTAGTGTAATGGTCAGCAT
>KK119438.1:3369-36620 GCA_000611955.2 Stegodyphus mimosarum
GGGGGGTTACTGGGAGAGGATGGTAAAAATGACAAAGGCCATTTTAAGGAAAATTTTGGGGAGGGCTCTATTGAAATTTGAGGAATTACTAACCATTTTGGCAGAAACAGAGTCAATCTTAAATTCGAGGCCTATAACATACGTTTATAATGAACCAGATGAACCCTTTCCTCTCTCTCCTTCCAATTTTTTGACTGGTAGAAGGTCTACCGCCTTACCCCATTGGGCTGGCTCTAGTAAGCTAAATGATACTGATAGAAACAATCTAGTTAGACGATTTTTGTACCGTGAAAAACTCTTGAATGCATTCTGGAAACGATGGAAAGGAGAATATCTTCTTCAACTTAAAAGTTGTAATTTCATTAATCCAACTATTCCTAATGTTGAATTTAATCTAGACGATGTAGTTCTTATAGGTGAAGACAAGGTACCACGGCAAATGTGGAAACTAGGAAGAATCATAGAAGTGCATAAGGGCCGTGACCAGAAGGTAAGAAGTGTAACTATGCAGACATCTGCAGGTAAAATTAAAAGACCCATTCAACTGATATACCACCTTGAACTCAAGCAATAAAAATACCATGCTTACAGGTACTTTAGATTTACAAGATTTAAATTCAGTTTTGTTGTTGTAAGAAGTCTATTAATGTAAATTTGAATTGTTCATTTATTAACTCATTATTGCTATATTCAGTTGTATTCATTATGTCATTGAGTTGTATTGTTGTATTAGTATTATATATTGTTAAATTGTATTTTTTGGTGAATGATTTTGGATGAATATCTTCATCGGGGCGGGAGGATGTTACGACTTTAGGCCATTTTCCCTAACGAGGGATTTTATCTTTCTCCTTCCCTCCCGATGGGGTAAAATACAGTTTAGTTACGTTACGTTTCTGATGCCGTGATGGTGGTTGTGTTCCATCACGATGACATATATTATAAGCTTTGTTTGTTAATTTGTTTATTATTGTGTTAGTTAATAAAAATAGAAAAGGAATAATTGACTGATCAGTGGAATAACTATGGAACATGGACATAAGTTTACACACCCTCAAAAGGAACTTTCAGATCACGTCCTGCTTTTTAAAGCGAAGAACAAAGAAAGAGCTCCTAAGCTAATTCGCAAGCAATTAGCAACAAGTCTACGTCCAGAGAAGATGGGAATTATTGGGGAACAAATTCGGCCCTCACGCTCTAAGGAACTTTTAGTCAGGTGCCGAGAGCGCAGACATCTCCAACGCCTTAAGCAAGCCTTTGAGGAAAATCAGTCTCTGACGGATTCGCTTATTATTCGTGAGCCTTCACAGAGACGAAAGACGATTATAATCTTCAACGTTCCTGCAGACCTTCAAGCGGAAAGTATCAAGTCAGCTCTTTAAACTGTAAGTCCAACATCAGTTTTAGGAAAGCTATTTCCGCGCATAGCAATTCCTAGGCAGAATAACACTAACAACTGGCTTGTGGATATTGCACCTGAGACCTTGGAGGACGTACTTTCTGAAGAAAGAATATTCTTCGGATTCAACTCCTGCCCTCTCAGACCATATTACAGAGTCATCCGCTGTCACAATTGCCAAGAGTTTGGCCACTTCAGAAACAACTGCACCAATGCTCAAGTTTGTGAGCGCTGTGGAGGCGGCTACTCATCGGAGGAATGCACCGCGAAAGAACACTGCTACAATTGCGAAAAGGCCAACCTGACGGAAGGGCACTGCCTACCTGACTGAACACAAAGCCAGCTCGGGGATCTGCTACGCATACAAAGCGGAAATTCGACAAATGGCCATAACGGAAAAATAAATGTTCCCCGTCAGTGCCCTAACCTACTCTTCTACCAGTGTAACCTACAACGCGGCCTCAAGAGCGGCTGCGGCCAACATGATGCAAAGCATGCTGGAACAAGGAGCAGACTTCGTGCTCTTGCAAGAGCCTTACACTGCTTATGGTAACATCCCTGGAGTTCCACCATCTAGCCGGGCTTACTGTTCGCAAAATTTACTGGCAGCCATTATTTACTATGGTCCTCTGGTTCCTCTTCTCCACAGTTGCACTGAACATACCGTGACAGTACTACTGGAGACTCACAATACTAAAATCATGCTAACCTGCGTTTACTTTCCTCCCAATGAAAATATTGATGAATTTCTAAGTGAGATGGACCAAAGACGTCTCTTCACATCCACCTTCAACATTGTGGCAGCGGATTTTAACGCAACCAATCCTCTGTGGGGTGCGGATCGAGAGGACCAGCGTGCGATAGTGGTACAAGAATGGCAGCACACAGGCTAGTGGTTGTCAATACTCAAGACTCGGCACCAACCTTCTGGACAACTCGTGCCCAAGGTTGGCCAGACCTGACACTGGTTGATCCTCACACTAGCCGCTATATTCAAGACTGGACTGTTACTGATACCACCACCCTCAATGACCACAGACTCATTAGATTGAGTTTGGGCACTTCACCTGAGTGCTTCATCAAACGCAGATATAAGACCGAGTAAGGAGGGCATTCGAAACTAATCAAGGAACTTAATCTCAAATTCCTCATCTTGTAAGTATGCTTCAAAATTACGCTATTCCCGAACCTTTGGATGCTACTTACAGTAAAATAATTGAAGCAATTATCACAGCATGTGGAGCAGCTCATAGAAAAAAAATCATACGCGCTTGTACAAGCACCCACTGGTGGACAACAGACCTTACCACAGAGCGCAGCAGAGTCCGAGCACTGTGACGACGGGCCCAGGCAACGACAGAGCAGCAGCTGCGTGAAATACGAATACAGCAATACAAGACAGCCTTGGCACTTTATTAGCGCATTATACTAAATGCCAAACATGCTTCATGGCGCAAATATTGTACAAATACCGCTAAGCAATATGGTCCTGCCTTCAAAATTGCAACGGATCAGGTTTTTCGCCCTACCGATCTCACAATGGCTCTCATGCCTAGAGAAAGTTCCAGTACAGATGTCGTACAGCATGTACTAGAAACCATCTTTCAGGATGAGCTCGCCGCTGATTACTCCGAGAGACAGAGAGAAGTCAGGTCTCAATTTGAGGTGAAAGACTGGAGTAAAAGATTTGGCACCGAATGCTCCCCGACTGAAGCAGAGCTAACAAAAATTGTTAATGCACTGACTCCAAAGAAAGCTCCAGGTCCAGATGGGGTGGACAACATCATTATAAAGGTCCTCCACAAAAAATTCCCTGAGCTCATGAAAGCACTGGTGCAAACCTTCTGGAAGCTTAAACATTTCCCGACAGGCAGTAAAACAGCAGAAGTGGCCTTGTTTCTGAAAAATGGAAAAAAAAACGAATGTCCCAACTTCCTATCGTCCAGTCTGCCTTCTTCCTGCACTCGGTAAAGTTTTCGAGAGAATGATTCTGACTAGAGTTAATTATTATCTAGCCACACCAAAAATCATACACCAGCAATATGGCTTTAGGCCAGGCAAATCAACTAAGCATGTTCTTCATGATCTTATAACAACTTTAGTCAACAACAGAAGACTGGACATGCACAACATAATAATATCCCCTGATATAAAAGATGCTTTTGACACGCTGTGGTGGCCAGATGTGATCCACAGTTTGGCATCTATAGGATGCCCTGGTACATTAACTGACACTGTCCGCAGCTACCTTCAAGATAGGAGAATGCAAATTACTATGAACAAGGATGTTGTCACAAAGACCATTACACAGGGCTGCCCTCAAGGATCCTATCTTGGTCCTATTCTACGGAACCTTGTGGCCAACTAAGTGTTTGACAGCTTTGAAAACCTCGAACAGACCAGGCTCATTGCTTATGCAGATGATTTCCTACTTGTAGTTGCAGGCAGAAATGATGTAACTAACAGAGCATAAGCCTGTCTTAATATCTTTGGTGAATGGATCAAGGAGCACAAACTAACAATTTCAGTTGATAAAACACAGGCAATGGTGGACGCAAAAGTACCCTAAAGAAAAATCCCAGTCTCAGACTTCGAGGCTTACCAATAAAAATAGTCCAGCAACTGAAATTCCGCGGGCTGACTATAAATAATAGGTTGTCTTGGATGCCACATGTCAAAGATCTGAAACAGAGGGTGGTCACTCTCACAAATGCAATAAAGCGCCCCACCTCACTCAAATGGGGAGTGCCTACAAAACTTCTTAAACTGTGGTATAAGACAGTAACAGAGAAGGTGGTTCTATATGGCTCATCTGTATGAGGCACAAACTTAACGGAACAAATGAAGCGAAGTCTCCTATCTATGCAGAAACAGCAGCTCTTAATGATATGTAGAACCTTTAGAACCATCGACTACAGCATTACAGGTCATAGCCGGAATACCACCGATAGACCTGATAGTTGAAAGAGAGGCGGCTGTAACACACGTCATTCGGATGAACATTTCGTCTAGGCAATGGGATAAAATTTGCATACATACAGACTACGAAAAACAAAATGAAATTAATTGGTACGACCCGGCGAGCTTTGACCTAGAAAGGCTGATCCCTCAAACTACACTGCACGAAGAGTATGATATGGCCATGTACACGGACGGCTCGAAAATGGAACTGGGTACGGGAAGCAGCTACTGCGTAATGATAAAGAGTGATATAACTCATAGCTGGTAAAAACGTCTGGGAGCACAAAATTCTGTGTTCCAGGCGGAATTGACTGCTCTGCAAGCAGCCATTCGCTATGCTTTCCAACATTCTAAATGTAGCACCGTCATATATAGTGATTCAGCTTCAAGTCTCGCAGCAATAGCAGGAACTCACAGCAGAAATCCTTCAGTTCAAAATATACAGAGAATGCTGCTGAAAAGACATTTGAGTCCTAGACCTATCTTGTTCTAGGTGCCCCCCACACAGGAATCCAGGGCAATGAACACGCTGATATCGTAGCAAAAGAGGCAGCTAATAATGTGTCAAGTAGGGAGCAGACTATGGCATTTTCTGTTTCTTTCCTGAAAAGAAAGGCGTGGACACAACTAATATCTAAATGGCAAGGGCGCTGGTATATGGCAAACACGGGAAGAAGGCTGTATCGGCACTTTACAAAAGTGAGCGTAGAAATAAGGAGTAACTCGTCGTTTCTCACGCAGTTCTTCACTGAACATGGGCCTTTTCCATCATACTTGCATCGCTTTAAACTCAGTAATTCTAATAACTGTGAGTGTGGTGGTGAAGGTGATCCAGACCACTTTGCATTTGAATGTAGGAATACCGCAGGCTTCCACTTACGCAAGCCTTCTCATGAGCACTGGCCGGTATGGGCAGCTAGAGTTCTAGAAAATAGATCAGCATTGAACAAACTTGAACATATCATGAGCTACTGCACGACAGCCCATGTTACGCAGTCGCGCCATTAGCTCCACGTCTATCCATTTGTAACATAGCTAACCATTGCATTGTTCTTTGTAGCTCTTATCTTTTCTGCAGCCCAGAATATTTTGTAGTTTAGTGTACGTAGTATTATTATACCCATTCTGTAAAGCAATTTTACATATATACTTGTAAGGTTATACTATCGTAAAGTATGCCTTAAAATTTAAATGTACACTTTGAAGTCAAATGTAGGCTTTAAATGACTGGAACTTTATAAATGAATGTTAGCATTATTATATTTACATATAATTCTACTTTTATCTAGATGCATATCATATAATAGTGCGCCTCCACCTTATGCAATACAATACTCTGATTAATTTTAAAACAGCTCCATGGAAACATGTATTCTCTTCAAGAGCTTTGTATGCTCATGTTCTTTTACTGTTGGTATCAATTCATTCTTAACTTTAATATGTCTTTTGTGTAACCCAGAAGTATATCGGGAATTGAATTTTGCATTTATATTGTCTTCAACAGTGTACATTTATATTATTTTTATCTATGTATAAAGACAGCTAACTATAGCATTGCACTTCATAGAGCTTATCCTCTTTGCAGCCCAGCATATTTTGAATTTTTAGTATTCGTAATACTACTATTCCCATTCTGTATAGCAATTTTGTTATATACTTGTAAGGTAAACGAATGTAATAGTTGGCTTAAAATGTAATTGTACACTTTGAAGTGAATAGTAGGCTTTAAATGATTCGAACTTATAAATGAATGTTAACATTTTTATATTTACATTTAACTGCATTTTTATCTAGATGTATATGATTGTCTACAAGCATTGCGCCTTCACCTTATGTAATAGAATACTATGATTAATTGTAATGCAAACCACAATGATGCTTCTACATTGAAAACATGTTCTTTCTTCAAGAGCTTTGTATGATGTCATTTCACTATTGGTATCATCTCATTCTTAATTTCAACATGTATTTTATGTAATCCAGAAGTATATCGGTAATTGAAATGAGCTTTTGTATTGTCTACGGTAATGTGCATTTATATTACATAGCACATAACCTGTCTCCACTTTAGGTATTGTATTACTCTGTTTATTAGTAGTACAACACCTTAATAATGTCTCTTTGCTGAAAAATTGCACGTTCTTCAAGAGCCTTGTTTGCTCATATTTTTATTATTATTATTATTTATTAGTAACACAATAATCCTCTCTGTACTGTCATCCCAGCCCTCGGCTGTGGTTTGGCCTAAAGTAGATCAACTCGGATGAGTAGGTGGAAATCCCGTATGGAGAATAACCTTTGTCGGGAGCCTGCTCAGCGGCGAATAGTAGTAGTAGCATAATTGGTAGGTACTCCATGCATCATGTATTTATGTTGTATACTGCCATTTATAAATGCTTTAATTTTAATAAATGTATCACTTTCGTAACCCATTTCTGTTATACTACATACATCTTATTGATGTATGAATTGCATGATTGCTTATTTTACCGTATTATGAAATGAAGCATACTTAATTATACTACCATTATATTCTAAAGTATTTAATCATGCCATAGTACTTAACGTACTGCTGGTATATAAATTTTAATTCTTTACTGTGTAGGGATCTTCACTTTTATCTGCTAAGTGTTGAGAAACCTAGTGAATAGCTAAGCGAATAATCGCTTAAGTTCATTAATAGAA
The DNA here is from genome assembly GCA_000611955.2 of Stegodyphus mimosarum. NCBI lineage: Eukaryota > Metazoa > Arthropoda > Arachnida > Araneae > Eresidae > Stegodyphus > Stegodyphus mimosarum. Next base: position 10,415 of record KK119438.1, read on the forward strand.
ACGTAAACTCAAGAAGGTTTAATTACCCTTCTTGAGTATAATATTAATTATTGTTCAAAATAAAGATTAGCAGATGGCGCCTTCCTCAGTACGTACAACAAAGCCTCCACCTGTGCTTAAACTAAAAAATGTAAGAAATAAGAACTTAACTAATGACTAACTAAAGAGATTTAGTCGAAGCTAACACAATTCCTAAACTAGTTGGCCCGCAATATCAACTTAGCTAGCGAAGCTATCAAGGGCATGTAATACGGCCGAGCGTAGTAACAGCTTAAAGAGTAGTAACAGCTACAGAGCGTAGTAACAGCTAACAGAGAGACGTAGCCAAAAGGCAAACGAGGAATCTTAATTCTCTCTGTCGAAGAAGTTCCACCAACTTCGGCAGGAGATCACTGGGTGAGCATTTTATAATCTAAATAAACATGGCCCCACTGAGTGGGCAATAAAGCTAAAAGTCTTCTTGGCGGCAAAGCTGCTTATCCAGAGGTCTCCTGTCGAAGTCAGTGGAACTTCGACTTAAATACACTCTACTACTCATTTGCATTTAACACGATTCTAAAAACTCATTTTAGTGCGGAATTGTAAGCTGAAACTAGAAGAGACAGGAAAGGTTAATAAAACTAAAAATAACTGTTATAAACTTACGATATACCCTTACAACATTATTGTGCACTTCTCATTTATTGCGTAAGGTGTTGTTCAGTACTTTTATTTCATCAAAATAATAAATCATAATATCTTAGACAACTCAATGTATCATCGTCGCATGCACTGCTACTGTTTGCATCTACCACCATGTTATAATAATGCATGTATTGTATGCCTTGCTTATCAAACTGCATTCTCTGGAATCATAAAATTACATCAGAACATTACTATAATAAACATAGCCTATGCAATGTTTATTCACTTCACTGCGTGCGTAGTGCAAAAACTGAATGCTGTATAACATTGTATGCACTATATATAGAGAGAGATATTATTGTTTATTTATGTACTGTTTAGAATGCAAAAGTATATTGGTTATTTGGTTACTATCAAACGGTTGTTTTTTACATTACACATGCAGTTCTAATCTGTCCTGTGCCCTGAAAACGGTATTACATTTCTAAAGAAAATATATTTGATTAATATTTGTGGGATTATCAGTCTCCCGTACTCTCACTGTATTTTCATATTTGTTCGTAATGTTTGTAGTATTTGTAGTGTACATTTGCTCTGGTTATTGACCATGCAGTGATAAACTTATGTATATTGTACAGTGACGTATATACAGGTCTCATGCATCTAAATATGTATCCTAATTCTATACGCCCATTTAGGTGCATACCATTAATAAGCATTATAACCCTTTTACATGCATGCATTAATAAGCATATAATGCATTTATTTATTAAGTCTTGCGAAGTATGTATATGAATTTTCTGTAAATATATAAAGCATTAAATAAATAACTAAAACTGTACAGTAATCAAATTTTCTCCAACTTGGTTCATTCTTTTGCTTAACTGTCATTTCGCTGCAATTGTTCAGATAATGTTGAAGGAATTTTTCCAAATATTTTTAAATGACAAAAACTTGAAAATACATTTTGACATGCAATAACGTTCGATAAAAACACTGACAGGCGAAAATGAAGTTGAAGGCAAATATCGCAATTCCTTTAATGATAAATCACTGCCAAACAAATTTTATGTACCTTCGTGTTATCAATTAATGTCATTTTATACTTTTTAATTTTTTTTTATTTAATAAATGATGTGATAAACACTGAATTATGTACTATTTTGCCTTTTTAAACTTTATTTTCTTTATACATTACTTAATTGATTTTTAACAGTTAAAACACGAATGAAAATAAATCTACAAAGCTGAAATACTGAAAAAAAAAACTTTATTTGCTAATTTCGAAACTCATATTTTTCTTCTCATGAGCATTGAATTTTTGATAATATTATTACAGAAATCAGTTCCTTTGCTTGGTCTTTACATTGTATAATAAAAATAGTATCTTCGGATATATAAAGTTTGAAACTTAAAAAATTGAATAACAAATTTCATCATCCTCACTGAATTCGTAAACTCTTCTTTTTCATTGAAACGATTGAAATTTCATTCAAATGATTTTCTTAAGAAGCTTTATCGCATTGTAATTCTGTAAATTGTCCTTGCCAGGGAAAATATTCTCAAATTTACAAAATTCAGTACAAATTTTCTTCGCGATAAAATGGAGTTAAGTTTATATGTCAGAATTTGAAATGTTTGCCTTTATAAGGGGAGCATTTTTAATGTAATTGATATCAAATGTATACCGAAATATAGTGACTCAAGATTCCAAGTTGCTCCAATCCAGAGTTTTATCAGAACTGATAACGAAGTCCCTAGCAGGAAGAATTAAAAAAAGGGCCAGTATATAAATATTATAGAGTTGGCTAATGCATACATTAATTAACTGAACACTTCAAACATATTCATTTTGTTTTCTTTCCAAAAGTTCAAAGAGGGAAAAAGAGAGAACTAGAGAACGATAGAAGTTCGTTTAGATTATCTGAATATGGAAAAGTACAGCAAGATCATCGGTTTCAGGAAAGAGCTGTTTTCGTAGAAGACGTTTCTAGAAAACTGGCTTGTATTCATATTTCATATAGGGAAAATCCACGAGAAACAACCATACAGCCAGCCTGTTCGGTAGAAGTCCAACCAAGGTCGAACCACAAGCATTCAACAATCTTAACAGTCAGCTACTAGCGGGCCGGGAATGAGAGAGAGATTAAATGTATGAATAAAAATTTTAAGAATAAATGCTAGCATGTACGGATTATTCTATATTTATATTTGAGCAATGTGAAAATTGAATAAATTGGATTATTCAGGTAGTCGAACTCAGTTAGTCGAAGCTAAAATTTTGAAATCAACAGGTAGACGATATTTTGATCCACCGATGTTCTAAAATCTAAGGCATTGTAACATACTGAAAATAGCAGTAAGTTCAAAGACAGATTAAAACTGAACAGAGTATAGAAGATGAGTGCTATGAATGTTTTGCCAGACCAACAGAGATTATCTCATGATTTTTTTCCTTTAAATTTGTGGTATTGCTATGGAAAGTTATTACTATAGAAATTGTTATATTAGTGCCTTTGGAGATCACCAAATATAAACTACAGCTTTTAGTGGTTAGTACATTAAAATAAATCAGTTAAGTGCGTTGTGATTATAAATTAAAATACTCGAACAACCCAATGATAACTGGTGTGCATCATGTATAAGCTTACCAGCTAATAAAATAAAACATCATACTAAATTTATAAATGAAACAGACTTTTATTTTACTATTAAAATTAATTTAAACTATTGGCGTTTAAAATTTTATGCTTCTGGAGTCCAAAAAAAAATAAAAATTGTACATTTTAGCATAGTGAAATTAGAATCAATCAAATTTAATATTATAAAATAAAATTAATTGATTATTTATTACTTATAATCACATAATTTTGTATCTCTCAATATTAATCAGAATTTACACGAATACAAATTATATATTTTATTATTATACACTAGTATAAACTTAAATCTCCCGACTCTTTCAGCAGAAAAAAAATTATTTTTAATTGTAAACTTTAACAACAGCCATGAGCTAAATGAATAACATGAAATTAAAATTTTCTAACTTGACTTTTAAATGAATTATTTACTTGAATTAAATTTAATGATTCCTTAAATTCACTAAGAAGAAATCACTTAACTTGAAGCCAAATAGGTGGCAGCATTGAAGAGAACCCAGGAAAGATCTGTTCTGTCATTTGAACGCAGGGATGCTTTCGGCACAGGAAAAACGGATGCAAACGGGTCAGCTGACAAGACGTAGAAATTCACTAAAGATGGCTGATGGCCCCCTCCAGAACGTACACCAAAGTACCTCCGTGGGTGAGAGAGAAGATGAACCAGGCGACATCCGAGTTGAATCCTCGAAGAAATAAAAGGTTAGACGATGGTCTTGATAAATCAGCAAGATGCTGAGTACCGCAGCAGCCCCAACACGCAGAGGCACCACACTTGACATTCTTAACAGATGGTACAGTAATAGAGCAAACCTAACCGACTATCTAAGAGGGAGAATATAATATTGCCCCTCTCTGCTACTCCGCAGCGCAGCTTTCACTGTAGGAAAAGAGAGCCCAAAGGTGTTCATGGAGCGAGCAAGAAATAGCCCGCCGTCCTACCAAGCAGCAGCACACTGCTAATACGGGAACCAAGAGCGTTCAAGAGAGCGAAAAATCGCTGGTACATGCTTTTTGTTACTAACGTTTACCAACGGCACCAAAACTCCCTCAAATGGGTGACAATTTCATACAAAAGCGCCCCGAAGAAAACAGTTTAAAAATTCTTACTTTTAAAAGCGTTAATTCAACACCTTTCCTTAATATTGTCAAAAACATCGTCAGAAACTCGCCAAATAAAAAAACCTGCTGATAGTCACCCCAAAATTCCGCCGGAAGCACAAGTTGACCTTCACTATAAATCATCCCAAACCTGCTTAAAAATGACAAGAATGCAATCACACTAATTCCTAGGAAAGCTACAAAATTTTGTTAATTAAATGAGCATATTTCACAAACTAATTGAGCTATCAACTTGAAAGTAATTTAAATTAAAGTGCAAATATTTCTGTTACTTCTAGGGTAATTATAATTATATAAACTCAAATTAAGTATTTTAAAATCCAGCTTATAACATGAAAAACACACCTCATTCCCATTGTCTGCTACCAATCGCGCTCCGAAAACGAAAGTACGAACTTACTATCTTAAGTACATAACTCTAATTAAAGGTAAACCAAATTAACACATAAATGAAATACACATTGTGTAGCATAATTTAGAATATTAATTAACTAATTAGCTTAATTTTGCTACACAACAAAATAATCAAATAAGATGAAATGCTATTTTGCTATGGAAATAATGCATGAATTTTCAGTTTTAAAATAATTCTTAGAACCACAACAGAGTAACTGTTTGAATATTAGGAGTGACTGTTGCATATTAGCGGTTCATACAAAAATTACAAAAATAAAAACTTAGATCTTTATTTGCAGAGTGGCGAAATAACGCAGCAGTTCTGTTTTCTCGTCGAAGTGCATATGCTATGTATAATAAATTTTATATTTTTATAAATTTTTTTTAACCTAACAATCAAACGTCCCCACTTCTTGTTTTCTACCTACAACTCACTCCTACAATGAGTTTTCAGTATCGCGTTTTATGTAAATGAAGTAGAACGAATATTTAATGGGATGTTCAGTGACTTCTGGACTCCATAGAAGAGCCCAGAAGTTCTCAGTAGAGCGTGTTCTGCCTTTGGCCACGTCGTTACTTTAAGCCTACCTTACTACGCTCGGCCGTAGTCTTGCGTGAATGTTAGTATTCGCCGGTGAGGGCCAACTCGATTAGTTATTTTTCTATAGCTTCGGCTAAAGTTTAGTTAGTTAGAATTAGTTTAGTTCCTTATTTTCTATCTTAAGTGGAGGCTTTTCTTTAAGCCTGAGTAGGACCGATTGTTATAATTTCTTTAAGTGAATAAAAGGTTATTTAAACCCTTCTTTGGACTTTATCCTTATAATTATCAAAATTATTTAGACTTTTCACTAGAACTCTAGTAGCCAAGGAGGCGTAAATTAACTAGAACTTAATAGTCCTTCTTTCATTTGACAGTTTAGTGACTAAAGCATTGTATAGAACCGACAACCGTCAAAATGCAAATGAGCCATTTCTCAAACAGATAAATACACTTTCGTTATTTTCGTAACTATAAATAATACATTTCATATAACTTACACACTGAATGCGTCCAAAAATTAAAACATTTCACAGAGCCTAAAAAACAGGGTTTGCTGCATCAAAGCTGAGACCGACTACCAAAGGAACTCATAAACTGCTTCAGTTCCAGGATGAAATGCGAAAGTTATATGACTGTTAGAGGGGAACATATTCTCTTTTAGTCTCTTTTCAAACCTGCCTACTCTAATGAGCTTTATACATGATCATGGGTGCTTACCGTTACTCTTACACGGTGTGGTATTTTTATGAGCTTGTGGCGGTAGACAGGGCCGAATGGACAAGCATAATGACGCATTTAACGCAACTGAGCTTAAGTATCACAATCTCTATTTTTACGCATATCAAATCATTCTTTTGCAGACAAGACATTTTTTAATCATAGTTGAATGAAATAATTTCCATGTACACGGATTTTAAAGTAGGGTGTCATCTCAGATAAGTGATCTCATCTCAGATAGCAGCAAAGCGTCTTGCCAGGATGAAAGCTTAAGCGAAAAGGACGCTGCAATTCAGAGGAAGAAGGGAGGGAGTCAAAAGTATCAGTTCGAATTAAAAAAAATTTTGGTTTACAATTATTTGATTGGACAAGAGATATCTGCATTAAGTGTTTCGTAACATGGAAAGATCTCGAATTCGGGAGAGCAGATGAATTTAGGGGGAGAACACAAAATTTAGAATATTTAATTTTGAGGTCGCCAATCCTTTCATAGAGCATCGATCGTATTTTTATTATATATTACATATTTATATATTGAAGCATTTGCAGAATTTTTCTAGTAAAAAGATGTAAGTATTTTCTAATATGAAGAATTATACTTAGTTTTCTACATCTACTACTTTCGACAAATATAAAGCATTTGTCAAAAGTCAATCATATGCACAAGGATCCGATGAAACCATAGACAAAAATTTTGCTTAATTTGGAAATGCTTGACACTGGTACAAAATGTGTGAAAGAGGAGGAATTAGAACTCAAAAAGGTCATCGATGCTCTAAGTAAAAATAAAAACGTACGTATTCTTTTCTTGCCATTTAAGCGCTATTGAAGACAGCAGTTCTTCGTCAAATACTATCCGAAATGTAAATAAAGATACCAAAAGGAATGGTATCACACGCCTTTCCCAACTTTGATCCCTTGTCAGGATTTTAGATTTGATAGCTATGCCATACTTTTATTGATGGCAGGCACAAAAGAGGTAACCTGCGTTGGATTAGATTTAAGGTTTTCGAATAATCAATTTAGGCTCAGCTTTCGTCAACCATATATCAAATGTGTTACAGTAAGAATCTTGCGTCGTAAACACAGACAGCGAAGTTAACATAACAGTTATCTTAACGAGCATTTATTACCCAGATACTTAGTGTGTGGACTTACTGAAAATAATAAATTTGCATCATATGATAAAACTTGATTAAAAACTTCCAAAGCTATGAATCTAAAAACTATAAACTTAAAACTCCCAGCGCAATAAAAGATAAAATGTGTTTGACTTTACTCTTTCATTCAGAATAATGAGAAGTTTGTTTACTTACTTTGTGCCAAACGAGCAATTAGTACCCTCGTCCAGAAATCTTTCTTTCAACTTCAAAAATTCTGCAAGAGGAAAAAAGATTCTTTAACTTTTCGTACTTAAAATAATTTCTAACATTATCGCAACTCTCTTCAAAAACGTTAATCCCGATAACTGCAATCGATAAATACTGTTTTTTAAGACCGATGTTTTTTAACTGTTGAAAGATAAGACCAGGAATAAATCTTACTTAGCTGTTTCAAAGGTTTTTTGGAAAACTAGTAATCAGAAACAATAAAGATTCATTAGAAAGATCAAAATACATTAGTTGGAAAAGTTAGAGACAGACAAAAAGAATTACTCTGAAAAGGTATCAATTTATTTTAATTTCAAAAAAAAAAAATTATGAACATCTGTGATACAGTATTAATGTTCTCTCTTTAATGACATTCGTCCAAAGTACGGTGAAAAAAATGACAAAAGAAATTCAAATTCGTATATGTATATAATCCTATATGTATTCAATCCGTATTTTCCTACATAGTATATTCTACTGTATAGCGTATAGAATGTTAAAAAAACTGCAAAGTAGACTGTTATCTTACTATACCAGTTATCAAATAAAAACAGGGCAAAAAAAATATTAAAATCTCTACTCTTACTGTAAATCTATGCATTTAATTTAAACGAACTTTAAAATATGATAACTCGCATAGATTAACATAAGGCTATTCATATTAATTTAAATCAATTTAAAATTAGAATATCAATCATAAAACTAAACTAACTTAAATCAGGTTGCTTCTTTTTACCAACAAAGTAACCTGTAGTAAATATGTTTTTTTTAATGCAAGGACATATCAAAACATTCTTGGTCTAGCTCTGTTGCCAGAAAATACAATAGGCACTGTTTAATATTGTTGCGTTCAACGGGTTCGTGAATTTCCAGTGATTGATGACAATACTCGATGAAGAATCAAAACACAATTTATTCGTCAGTATTATGCAGAACAGCTTCAAAGACGGGTTACAATTGTAGAAAAACTACGAAAACACGCTGAAATAATCAGCAACGCAGCCTTCAGGTTATCAGGCTGTTACGGTGAAGACATATTCACTGCAAAGCACTAAAATACATATCCCGACTCGGTCGATCGCTCTCGAGTTGATCTCTGAACTCAAGATTCTACTACTGAATTCAACATACTCTCAAGATACTCTACTCCGTGTACAGGCAGGGTATATATATGGCTTTTGACCTGCATTCGTTCTAGAATGTTCTCGCTTTGTCTATGGCACATGGCAAACGTTTTCGCCAAGTGTCGCCAAATGGGCGATTTCGCGCCATATTGGCAAACCTAACCCCCCCTTTGCGGGGAAGCTATCTTACAACAGTTAGACGTTTCGTAACAGTGTGATCATGGCTAATATTATCATTCGAATATATTTATCGAATTGCCGAAATCCCGCCTATTTGTATATGAAAACATGGAAAATAAATCGCTTATGATGAGCAGTCACTTAATGTTATTAAAACATTATGGAATAAATGTTTTAAATTGAAGTAAAGTTGCCAGATAAACTGTAAAATCGCCAAATAAGGTCCAAACAAACACAGAAAAAAAATGAGAGAGGCTCATCGCTAAGTCGCTAAGTAGCTTGGATATGATTTAAGACATATTCAGAAGAACCGAGACCAACTGGACTAAAATGAGTGGAATTCTAGATGACATTGCTTTTTTGTGCCATTCGCTTTTTTTTAGCTGCGCACTTTTCAGAATATTCTATTTAGTGCTTTTTAGCATGGAGTCTAGAAAAAGGAGCAATTATCCGAATCTAAGGGATAAAATCGACATGTTAAAGGTGAATTCTCTTCCGAAAATGTGTCAATGGAATGTAGCTCTTGAGTTCAATATTCCTCAACACTCTTATACAAGATTTTTCAAAATCGTGAAGATACTATATGCAAATCAAAGCAAAATCGAAATGAAAATGTGAAACGAATACATAGAGGAAAAGATCACAGTTTTGATTAAGCATAGAAGATTTGGTTTACAAATTTTCGTGAAAACGAAGTGGCAGTTAACAGTTCACTGATGCAGGAGAAAGCTGGAACATAGCTGTAAAAACTGGGAAAGATGCTTATGTAGCAGCAGATCGCTGTTTTTAACTAATGGAAGAAAGAAGAAAACATTGTTTACTAACGCATTTATGGTGAAGTAAATGATGCCAACTTACCTGCTGCAGAAACATGGTTGTCAAATGAATAACAAAAATTGTCTATGAAGTGGTATTGCTGTCTGGAAGAAATTTATAATGCTGATGAAACAGATCAGTACTATCGTGCATCGTCTCAATATGCACATTTATTTAAAATAGAAAGTTCAAAAAGATGGAAAATAACGATAGATCGTGTAACCGCTTTATGCTGCGTCAATATATGAGGTAAAAAGAGAAAAAATATTAGTAGTCAGAAAAAGAATAATACTCTATTCTTTAAAGGAGTAAAAGATTTACGAGTAAACTATAAGTACAATTCAAAGGCATGGTTGAAGTTAGTAATTCTAAATAAATGGCTTTTAAAATGGGATAACGAACTAAAGAATGAGATTCTTCTTCTTACTAACAACTGCACAGCGCATAACGTAAATGTTGTCCTTAAATATATTGCGGTTGTATACTTGCCAACAAATACTGCAGTCATAATCATCCAGGTGATGAAGGGATTATAACGTCGATGAAAGAACATTATAGCTGTCAAATCAGGGTTAGAGTCCTTTATAACATACATGATACGGATATAAGGGCAAGGAAAACTAGCCTTCTTGACGCTCTGCATTTACTGAACATACCACCTCTCAGAAACGGTTTTCAGGAAAGAAACCTACCCGCCTTTCAGAAAAGATACTGCATCCAGGAAATGAATCGTTTCTCGAAAAGAAAATGAAGAACTACGCAATGCCAACCTTCTAATAAAAGATAAAATAGAAGTTGAAGAATTAAAAACAGTAACTTCTCCAACTAATTTGAACTATGAGAAATTTAACTCTTGGATATGATTCAAGTTGCTGCATCTGTGACAGAAGAAAAATATTGCCAATCGCTTTCTGAAACAGATCCGAGTTCATCATGTGATAAATTTCTGAATAAGTTACGTGTACAATGATACCGCGTCTTGTGCAGTCATTAGGTTATTCTTAAGTAGAAGTCATAAAAAATGAGCTTTGATCTCGCCGGGACTCGAACCTGAACCTCACGAATACGCCCCGAGTGTGCTACCGTTATATTACGAAGACATGCAGAAAGGAAAGAGAAAATACCATGCATATCCCCTTAGGGAACTAGGAAGCCCATTCGCCAAATCCTGGTTGTGAAGAATCGGGCGCCACTATTCAGAGTCATTAGGATTTTGGAAATAGGAAGCACGAAAAATGAGCAATGCCTTCGCCGGGACCCGAACCTGGACCTCTCGAATACACGACGAGCATACTACCGTTGCACCATGAAGGCATGCAGAAAGGAGGGAGAAAATATTTTATAGTTAAACGAGCATAATTTTTCCCCAGTTTTACTCGTAATAAGAAATACTCGTTAAGAGAAACAGTTTTTTCCATGGGTATCAATATAAAATAAGATAATACCTTTCATCCCGATATGCAATAGATTTATAATAATGTAATTTATTATTTATAATACATCCTTTTTTACAGGAAAGTTGTTTAAAGACATTTGGTTTTGCCTATGCTTAAAAATTTTAAGAAAATGAGACACAGCATTATCGTTAAATAAAGTTGTAAACGCGCATGAGTACTACCTTGTTGGGATGATGCTTCACAAAGTACGATGCCACAGTTTCCCTTGCTTTCAGCATTTCCCTTATGTCACTGGAACGTTGTTGCTTTGCTGAGGCTGTTATTTCCTCTTTCTCTGACAGCATTTTCTCCACAAGTCTTGGTGTGACATACGACACAGCTTCATAAGCACTTCGCTGATTAGCTCCGGGCTTCCACTAGCTCATCGATGTCATTACTGTCAACCTCTAGCTCCTAATCATAGCCAAAGACACAAACTTATAGATTACAGTCTCCATATTCACTTGCTCAAACCCCTTGGATTCACGTCAGATAGTTCTGTCCGGCCAAATCTTCTTCCATGCATAAATAAGACTGGTCTCTTTGTGAACCACTCTTATGCCTTGTCGAATATCTTGAGGCAGGCAACAATGGAAAAATGGCGTTCCCAAAAATTTCTGAGAGTGAGATTGGCTCCTTCAGTCACCTAAAAATAACACTCGAAGAGCACTTTTTTAAATGGAATATGACCTAATGGTCCATGGGATGCAGTAAAGGAGTGGTGTAAAAAAGTAGAAACTAGATCTGTTTAGACTAAACTGATTAGTTTAAGCTTTTCAAGGAGGTCTTCTTCTAGCCCTCGAGGATGTGCAAGAGCGTTGCCCATAAAACTCTAGGCACAGTGTGGGAAACACATCTCAAGCGCATATCTTTTTTACAGACGGACCAAACGCTTCATTGATCAGTCTGTCAAAAGGCCACGTGTCACCTAAGCCTTGTTAGTGGACCTCCACGTTACATTCAGCTTACTCTTATGGTCTTTATATTTCTAGAAGTCTCACAGATTGTCCGAATGGTAATTTTCAATTTGCTACAACCGTATTTGCAAAACACAATATCATAAAACGATATTTTATTAGATTGTGGCCAGGCAATTCTCTCTCCTTTGTTGTAAAGTTCACTTCGGAATCTTTTCCAGAAGAGATCCATCTCATCACAGTTAAAAACTTCCTCAGAATTCACAGCCTTCTTGAATACGCCGATGATGTTTTCGGCTGCCTTTATATCAGAGATTGTTGCTTCTCCGTGCCTCATAGCTCTGTAGATCCCAGTTTTTCTCTTAAAAGTCTCGAATTACCTGCGGTTTGCCTTGAATGCCTCTTCTTCGTTCGTTAATGAAATTGGCATCTTTTTAATGATGACGGCAAAATTTGGTTTCGCCGTGTCACAAATTATGTTTTCGTTAATAATGTCGCCTTGCATTTGTTTTTGTTGATCTTGCTGATCTATATAAGGAGCCATCTTTCAATATCAATCAATTTCTCTATATCTAGTCTTATTTCACTTAGTTTTAACCCTAATTTAGTATCCACTCTTAATTTTGTTCTACATTTATTTTTCAAATATAACACGGAGGAAAATCCTTATTCACAAAACATTGGTTGTGCAAAAAGGCAATAAAAATTTAATAGCTTTATTTGAAATGCCTTTAAACTATTTTTTCGGTTCAGCCAAAAATTAACAAGCGTGTTATTTTTTTAAATCTCCAGTGAGAGATCGATCACAAGAAACTTCGATCAATAGTTCGTTTTCCTCACGAGATAAAATTTCAGGTACATTTGAAAAAATATGGATTTTAATCCAATTTTCTTTTTCATAATCCTCAGGAAAATACATGTTGGAATTATTTATCAATGAAAAACAATGATTTTTAACATCGAATGCTAATTTTTCTTTTATTTTTAAATTAGCTTTAGTTAGTAAACTTTCTAAAAGTGGTAAAAAGCTTAAAATATCATCAACCAATTATTAGAATTATTTGATTTTTCTTGTTTTTTTTATTATTACACTTATTTCATCTCTAATGGAAAACAAATTAACACTTTGTCTTTGCAGTCCTAAATTTGATTCATTTAACTTTCCCAAAATATCAGCTAAATATGCTAAACGTGCCAAGCACAATTCACGAAATAAACATTTTTGCAATTCAAATTTTGAATCACAGAGGAACATTTGAATTTCTGATCGAAGTTCAAAAAGACGATTTACAACTTTACCTCTGGATGCCTTACTTCGGAATGCAACAAAAGCATTTCATGTTCACTGTCCATCTCTTGGCACAAAATCGTAAATATTCTTAAATTTAAATCTCGGCTTTTAATAAAATTAACAATTTTTACAGCTTGATTCAAAACGATTTTCAGATTTTCGGGGTATATTTTGGCTACTAAGGCTTCACGATAAATGGAGCAGTGAGTAAATTTAGTTTCAGATGTCACTTTCTTTATTTGAGTAAAAACATCGGAGTGTTTTCCTGCTAAATCCCGAGCTCCGTCACTGCATACGGCAATGCACTTATTCCAAGGAATAGCATTCTCAGACATAAAATTGTCAGTTACTTTGAACATTTAACTTGCAGTTGCTCTATCATGAAGAGATTTACAAAATAAATAAATACTCTTCGGCAATCCATTTATCTGCTTCGAAACATATGTAAACTAATAATTGATTAAAGTTCGTTATATCAGTACTTTCATCCAGCTGCAATGCGAAATACTCAATGCGTTTTATTTTTCGAATAAGTGTCTCTTTTATGGAATTTGCCATTTCATAAACTCTCCGACTTACTTTATGATTTGATAACGGAATATTTTTAATATTAGCCGTTTTTCGTTGAATAATGTTAAAAATGTGTCTTCAGTTGCTGGTAATATAAGTTTTTCTCCAGTAGTGTGAGCCTGCCCAGTCTTGGAAAATTTTAGATTTACTAGATTACTTGCTACTAAAGTTTTTTCACTTGAAGCAACAAAAACTAACATTACTTTTTTACTATTTCTGAACTCCGATAATTTTCTCTTAAAATATTCTTGAAATTTATCTTTTAAACTGGCATGTTTATATTCAAGATGTCTTTTAGGAGACGATGGTTTCGTACTTTGATTGGATAATCACGGATAAAATACGGATACTTGTTCGGATAAAATTTAATAGTTCACCGCAAACAACACATTGAGGTTATTGGGTCCATTTCATCTCCATTCCGTGTAAACCCAAATGATAAATAACTTTCATTATATTTTCTATAAAAAATTTTTCTTTTCAATATTTTTATAGTTAATAGATTGTCCTAGCTTTTTAACAGATTGTCTTAGTTGTTAACAGATTGTTCTAGTCTTATAGTTAATAGACTATCCTAGTTCTTAATAGATTGTTCTAGTCTTATAGTTAATAGATCCCCCCATTCTGAATCGTCACTTTTCCGCTTAGTCATTCCTAGCCATTTTTCCATTTTAGAAACCTAGGTTTGTTTTATTACTTTTTCTTATCTAATAATTAAATGCACAATATATTACGAGTTGTTCAAAAACAAAAGATGATGTCTCAACTCCCGCAGAAAAGTAAGGAATGCAAAGCAACATAAAGGCAAAATGTCTGCTATTAGAGACAACAAATCGATATAAAAAATGACTGTATTGAAAATAGAGCAATTTGAACCCAGAAATAATAGCTATATGAAGTGTAGACATGCTAATAAATCTAAACGAATTATCTAAAAGAATTGACGTATAATTTTTCCAAAAGAATTGATGAGATACTATTATCTTTTTATACAAATTTACTTTTATTTGCTATTAATTACAATATGCATTTCTATTACTCGTTTTAAAAGCATCATTTTTGACAACTTTTGTTATATCTATGGCTAAAAGAATATTTGTGAAAATAAAAACGGATTATTTTTAAAGTCTATGAGTGGTTAATGATCTTGAACAAAGATCAGATTGCATAAATTTACGCGTTTTAGAGAAAGAACTTAAAAAAGACGTTGATGCGTTTAATGTTTGAATTTAATAGCTAAAAGTACGTTTTCTTTGCATACGACCTATGCTTCTCTTGCGTACCACCAGTGGTACGCGTATCACCGGTTTAGAATAGCTGCTTTAGACCATTCGTCGTCTTCAAGAGACGTTCTTTTGCGTTTGAAATGCCTGTGCCATTCCAAACATTGAGTACGACTCATTGCCTCATCACCAGAAGCTTGCCGAAGCAAAATTTAAAACTTTAATGCAAAACTGGCTTGTTGTCCAAGCTTTCTATTTTCATGTACATCAGACTACAACGCACATGTAATCACTAAAAAACCACTAAAAATCCCAGTGTTCACACAGCGATACCTCTTCGACCATCACTTTATCAAAATTAACGGTCTCTATAACTGCGAAAACAAATATTGTGATTCTCTTTTTTCTCTTTGTTGGTGCGCTACAGAATTAATTCGACGATTTAGATACAAACTTGTATGTCAGTTATCAAAGAAAGTGGAAGAATTTTGAAGAAACTAAAATTAAAATGTTGCACTTTTACTTTAAAAGTATGCCATTTTAATTATAATCTTAAAACTCTTGACTTAAAATTATCTTAAAGGCTTAAAACTGTTCTAGCTTTGCTAATTAACTAGTCCAAGTTGCTTGTAGTAAAATAGATGAAAGTGACTTTACCTTGACACTTCACATTTGATTGCTGGCAAGTATCCAAATATCGCCTTGAAAGATCGGCGTCCAGAAACTGGTGAGCAGAGGCTGCTAATACTTAGCATAACAGACTGCACATCAGGGCATAAGACACATGTCCAGGCATCATAAGACTGAGCCCTAAAATACCCCCTCTGCTTTCTAAAGTCAAATCTGTTACTTCAATCATTTCAAGATGTAAGCAACCTCCTCCAGACACGAAACATTCACGCTGCTCTGTCGTAAGATTTTACAGATACAACAGCGCAGCGGAATGATTCTTCCTGGTGTGCAGCTCTATTTTTCACAACGAATGAAGGTAAAAATTTTCTTCGTTCAATTTATTTATTGAATGTAATTGTGACTGTATTTCTGTATGTTCTTTTTTCTCTTGTTATCCTCCTGATCGTTCTAATCCTCCCGATTGTATCTCCTCGTCACGCTACAGGTTCAGTTCTGGAGGATTAGATCATGATTCTCCTGATCATTTTAATCTGAACCTACAGCAAAATCAGGTCCACGGATTTTATCGCTGTTAAGAGCAAAGAGTTGCATTCGGCATTGGGTTAGGCCCTAGGTAAGCTAATAGGTAACATTATGAGTAGCCCAGTTCCTATAGTGGCGTAATGTAACTATAAAATCAAACCTTTGATGTGATACTCATTGAACAAAGTTTCCAGTTAGTAAATTGCATATGATGTTTTAATAACGAGTACTAACATTTTCTGTACGTGTAAAATTCTGTACTTGTAGGGATAAAATTTAAAGCTAGTAAATTTCACAAGATGCTTTAATTTGACAAGTATTAAACATCCAGATATTTACGTGTAAATTTTCCTGTTCGTAAATTTGTAAATGACGCTTTAATCAGATAAGTGTTAACATTCTTTATGTTTTTTTTTGCTTAACATCTTTCGCTGAATCAAAATGTTAAAACTTTTTTCTTTCACTTGCTTTTTAGGCCAACTGGAAAGCAAATGTTGTTCATTTAACGATTAATGGTCTTATTTTCAAACAGCGCTCGATATTAAATTTCCAGCTTGTTCAATAAAAATATCTCTACGAATGGGCACTTAAATTTACGAAATATTTTGTATTCATCTTGTATATTTCTCTAACTGTTATATTGTTCTGTACAGATCCTATGCATTCATATTTACAAAATATTTCTAACAGAGATTGTTTTTACGAAATCCTCTATCTCATTTTAGGAAGCTTAAAAGTACACGTCTGAGATAAATATTTAAGGAAATAAATCTTGGCACTTACTGAACCCTCTACATATAGGTTGACCACAAATAAAGTCATTACGCGTTTAGAAAGCATTCTGCGGCTGAAGATGAGCAAAAAAACTGTCCCATATATACGAATTGAACAAAGGAGATGTCAGCCCGTACTTACGGACGTAGCTTGCTGTGTCTCGTATCATACAAGTTGTTATAAATACTCAAAGTTCCAATTCTTGAAATCAGTGTTATTAGAATTGCATCCTTATGGATTAACTAACATATTAAAATCCCAGAATAAGGTAAACAACATCGATTGACTGACACAAATTTTATTTCGGTGAAAACGCTTTCAGAAATTTAACGCTATCACTTCTATATCTGCAACGAAATAAAACACAAGCATCGCAAACATAAAGTCAGACTGACGAAGTTTTGAATTGACTAGTAATTAACCTCGCCACCTTAAGTTATGCAGGGATGAAAGGAAATAATAAAACAAAAAAAAAATAAATGATAGATGAAACATGGAACCAAAATATGAAACGTGATCTATTTATTTATTTGTGGAATTCGTGGGTGAATATTTGAAACATTGACTAACA
Organism: Stegodyphus mimosarum; assembly: GCA_000611955.2. Classification (NCBI taxonomy): domain Eukaryota; kingdom Metazoa; phylum Arthropoda; class Arachnida; order Araneae; family Eresidae; genus Stegodyphus; species Stegodyphus mimosarum. The sequence continues at coordinate 27,899 of KK119438.1, forward strand.
CACAGAGATCATCACGAATATGGAAAAGCCCAAGGAAGTCTAGTTACCTAACTGAGAAATTTATTGAATGATTTTAGCAGAAACAAAACTGAATTCGAGGCTTGTAACGCAGCAAAGTTGGGCAACAGCATATTTATCTGTTTTCTTTTTTCGAACATAAAGCGCACGTTATGTGATGTCAAATTTTTAGTTTCGTTTTGCTTGTCCAATATTTAATGATACTTGGTGTCCTTCAAATGTTGTCAAAGGCTAACTCAATGCACCCAAAGAGTTTCTGTTTGTGCTTTGGAGGGCTTAAGCACAGAGGATGTTTACACGTTTTTAAAACGATTTCGATAAATAACTGAAAGAAAAGCAAACGTTTTGGAATAAAGATTTGTGGCAACAGCTTATTTGAAATAAGAAAAATCGTCTGCTACTTTTTTAATTTATTCTTCTTTCAAAATGTCACATGTAAACAAGATGTGGATTGATGATTATGTTTTTGCGCTTCCCAAGTGAAATATTCTTACTCCGTAAATCAAAAACGTTCTAAAATGCATTGTAAATTAAAATTTTGAAGAGCAAAATATGCTATATTATTGATCGAAAAAGAAACAAAACCTTCCGTCCTTCCGTCATTACTTCTAAATGGAAAGGAGACTCCTAACGGAAGCCCAGAAAAGGTATGTACAGCTTCTAATGTTTCTAAAGCTAAAACGTTGGTAACAAGAGAAAATCTGCCAAAACAGAAATTAATTGGAAGGTCTTTAAATTGACCTATAGTAACAATAAATAAAATAATTAAACCAAGATTTACAACTTAAAAAAGATAAAAACATAAAGTTCACCAGCTTTTTCCGAGACATGTGGCTCAGTGCAGAACAATTTGTAAAATAAGAATATGAAAAACACGTTTAGCAGGATGTATGAAAACTGTTTAGCTACCCTTGATGAAGCATGGGTTTACCTAAGTGACTGCAATAAAAAAGGTCCTTTTATTATCAAAAACAACGAGAAATAATGTATAATCTACGTTCCGTCAATTCAAAGAAAGTTTCAATAAGAAATTTATAATTGTTGCAAGATTCTCTTAAAATGAAATATTGCTGAAATGATTCTCTTAAAAGTTAAAAAGTAAGAAAATTGTAAGATAATGTTAAAATCAACTAAACGTACAATCAAGAAAATATTTTACGTCCGATATTTACTAAAAAAGTTCCATTTCTCTATCCCAACGATTTTCGGAGAGTGAATCAAGACAAAGCAACATGTCACACTTCGGAAAAGTACCACTGCATTCCTTGAAAAAATGAAGACTGATACAGGTATTCATATATACATTTTCAACTATTCCTGCGAAGTTCCCTGTCGTTTCACCTGTGGGCTACTGTGCCTCTGTTCTCCTGAAAAGAGCTCTTTCTAAGCACAAACTCACCGCGATTGATGGACTCTGGAAAGCAGCGGAAGAGAAATGAAAACCAGTAACTCTGGTACTTTTATGAAAAGTTCTTTTATCGCGGAAATTACTATTACTACCAAGGAAAAAAAGTTATCAGATCAAACACTTAAAAAAATACTCTTTACATTTTAAGCGTTAATTAAATGAACTCGAAAATCGTTCTAAAAATGTGTAAACACCCTCTGCGCACAGATGCTTTTACATGGCTGCATAAAACGAAATTAGTAGGTTTTGAGTCTTGCGTGTTATAGACAAAGAGAATATTAGCAGAAACAAGTGGTTACTATCCCTTTATTTGTCTAATTAGAAATGACGTCCCAGACGAAGCGGCAGATGCTTTGTATGAAGCTGCATACCGAAAGCATTCCAACAGCATTTGATTTTTTATAACTTCCCAAATATGCGATATAACTCCTAAAAATGCTGTTTAACCCTTTCTATTAATTTCCATTTCGTTGCTTAGCGGTTTAAGAACTCAACGGAGAAAGCGGTCTTTAGTTTTATGTAACCGTTTCAAATCCATTTTGCGGTGTTAATGTAATAACTTCTTCAAAGATTAAGTTTTATGTTTTAATTTGCAACTGCGCATAAGCACCTGGAGCTTGAACAGAAATTAATTCCATATTACATTATTCGAACGATTAGTTAATAGAAATTACTCTTTATGCAGTAATCCTTGAATCGAAGTGAACTGAGAAGTTATTGTTGTTTCTTTAAATGCATTGTAAACCACAATTTTCTTTGACTTTTTATTCGAAATTAGATATTTAATTTTGACAATTTATTTTTTTTTTCAGATTGCTGAGCCCTTTTGGACTACAAACATCGAAAATAAATGAAGATAAGGATCTTCGCATGTTCATATCAGTGTCATTCCTTGGCACTGATTTTAATTAAATAAACCATCGCCAAAGCTTCTTCTTCTGGCAACCCTGTTGAAAGTCAATATTAGCGTGCTTTGCGATAAACGGATATTATGCGACTAAAGTTCGTTAAGTGTTCATGAATAGCAAGAAATCGCTCCGTTTCATTACTCGAAAACATCAGCGAAAGCGGTGACTGGTTTAAAAAAAAAGGAAAAAGGAGACATTAACCACAACTCTGATTGCAGTAGAAGGAAAGTATTTTTAATCTTCTCTTCCATTTTGTAACCCTTCTGGCATTATTGAGGAAACTTATAATGAGAAGTGCTAAAGAGCAATAATACTGAAACAGATTTGTTGGCCTTCAGCTATGCGTAGAATTTATTTATTCTTTAATATGAAATGCTATAAAATTGTCCTGTGAGTTAACTAATTCATTTACTGATATAATTTTATTAGATGCTTAAGCTAATTCATTTATTGATATAATTTTATTAGCTGCTTTGTATGACACATATCTAGCTATAATTTCAGTGATGTATATTTGAAGTTCTTTATAAAATAAAGCAATTAAAATTACGCTAACAATTGAATTCATTCGTATATTAGCCCAATTCTGGTGGATTGAATAAAACCTAATAAACACTTTCTTTTCTATTTCATCTATGATGGGGCAGCCATCCTCTGGGCTTTAGTTAAGGCCCAAAGCTCCATTATCTTGTAACTTTACGCTTATGCCATACCCATCAAGTCTGTGCGAAAGATGCAGACCAAATAAATATATGCATTTAAAGGTGGAAATTTGTCAGCCAGTTAAAGGTACGTGGTCTAGCAGAGATGGAGGACATGCAATATATTCAGATAACTCAGTTTTGTACATTAAACTATTTGCATGCACGTAAAGAAACAAAATAATTAATACAATTACACTTTTATAAAGGTACTAAAACTATTCGAAAGCCACAAATTGTAGCAGAATACACAGTGATGAAATGTGGTCCTGATAACATTTACATAAACATTACCATATGAATAAGGTTAAAAGCAAGGCATGAAATTACTCGTAAATTAATATACTTTTGTAACAGAACAATGTATTAGTACATTACTATGAGATTATAGTTGAGGAGATAAATAATAAATCATATAACAAAGCTATACATTACAGTGCAACTTAAAAAAACCTTAAAATAACTACTATAAGCAATACAAGTAAATGAAACACAAGGCTCCATATGAAGAGAAAAAATGCATAAACAAATACAACTACAAATCCTGCATGTTGTTTTGTTTCAAAGTTAGTTCTCAGTGACATGATAGCCCAGTTGCATGGTTTTTGAGCTTATACCTAAGTTTCTTTTTCCTCTCTAAAGATCGGTCATTGGTAGTTAAGCATTCATCAGGAATGGGGAACATACATATCATTTAGCTATGTTGTTACCAAAAGTCTTAACCAGGATGACAGTGGGGACCGCTACAGTATGGCTGGATTTAAACTTAACGAGGCTTTAAGTTGTTTGAGATATGGGGTCCTATACAAGGGATATAGATATGCGACATTTTTGGTGCCTCCAAGAAAGTGGGGGCTTTAAGTTATAGCTTGTGTAGTTTATACGTAAATCCGGCACTGATACTTAGGAAGAAAGATTTGAGATACGTGCAACCAAGCCCTGCGCCAGAGCCGACATTTGTTTTGGGGCTAGCAGTATACCTTTGTTATCACTATACTGTTCAGGAACGCGCTTTTCTTTCAGTGAATATCTGAACACATACCACATTCAAAAGTTATTTTTTACCAAGCAACACAGCGAGTTTGCTAACAGAATTCGTTGGCAGAAATGAGAATATCCCCTGGTCTCCGAAGTAGAAAGAATCAATATAGTTTAAAAGTGAACGTAAGGCTAATGAAGACACTAAGAGTAAATTTCTCGTCGAAGCCACTTCTTCTAGAACAGATTGCCCTCGAAAGCTTTACAATCTTACCCGTTATTGATATAAACTATGCTAGACAAAATTGGAATTTTTTCAAATACTGCACTCAATCTGTTATGTATGGACTGTTTCTAAATTCCTCCCTCTCCATCAATTACTATTTTTCCACCGATAGACGCATTGATAGAGGATAATATTTTTGCATCGGACACATCTCGTATAATCTCACCTTTTGTAGTCGAGCATTTATTATTAATGAAAAAGTATTAATGAACAAATATAATTTACATTGAATAATTATCGTTACATGGTAAATGCTGCAACATACGTTATTTATGCAATGTATTTCTCGACAATTCAATGTTCTAGATGTGATCTATTTTGTGTTTTCTGTGTTTTGAAATCCCTTTAACCGAAATTGTCTTGCTGTTGTTCTGCAAGTTATACGGTTCCCTCTGAAAGTTAACTAAACAATGTTTTGAATTTTGTTCAAGAAAATAGAAACCTGTGGCAAGCATAGAAATCGATTCAGTTGCATGCCTTTTTTTCACATTGAATAAAAGAAAAATTGCAAGTTTCAATTCGTAATAAAAAAATAAAAATAAAATGGAAAAAACAAGCACATTAAAATGGTGTGAGGATACAGTGATACCTTAGATTAAAATGGATCCTAATACAAATCATATATATATATACCAACAAATAAATGCATTTGCGTTGTCAAAAAAATGCAATGTAAACCCAGTATAAGTTAATTTATTCCACTGTATTATAATAAATAAAACAAAAAAATTAATAATTAAATAAACATTTATTAAGAAGATTCAGTCATTGATTTAAGTTGCATGATAGAATTACGACGTATGGTGGGAAGACTACAACTTCTAAATTGTACAAAAATTCACATACCTCGATATTTCATTTATAATTCACCAATCAGTGGGCCAAACACATTTACCAAGAACTTTAAAAATAAATATACACTATGTTTGCTGTAATAGTAGAACTGAAATTAATATAATGAAAAAAAGTCTGGAAGCTTTCAGATTTTATACATTACGCCCAAAAGGGCGTTTTTTTAACGTTTTGTAGGTTACCTTTATTTATTAAATATCATATTCTTCGCACTTAAACCATAAAATTCAGTTCAACAGCAATATCGCAAAATAATATTAAAATGAGCATATCTTTAGAATTTCCGATACACAGTCTCGTGCATTGGAAACAAAAATGTTTTTTTTCGTACAGTCTTGCCATTGCTCACTCTAAAATCGTTGAGTTTGTTAATCAAAAATTTTTTAAGTTTTACAAAATATGAAATCGATAATAAAGTAAATTTCAAATTCCAAATTTGGGTTTCCATATGCCCATATTCGGGTGGAGACGGACGTTATTCAAAATTGGATGGTTCTAGGTACAGTTGTTTTATCACAATGCGAGAGACATATATACATTTATGTAGATTCTTCATTATTTAATTTCCTTAAATATAATATAGGGCTCTAATATTTGGTGGTAACAATTTAAAAAGTGATTCGCCATTTATAGTGAATCAACGCAAAATGCCAAAACGAAATTAATAGCCTTTCTGGGCTAACGCCCTTTGGGCAATTAAAGGCTAATAAAAGCTAATTAAAAAGCTTCTGGGCTAATAAAAGCTAATTACCTATGAAGCATTATATAATCTCGAAATTCACTTTTTATCCGAATCACTTTTCAAATTTTTGCCATCAAATGCTATCGCGATGCATTATTTAAACAAATTAAATGATGATGAGTATTTTTGGAGGTTCGCAGTCGTAGTACGCTAATAGAATTTAGCAGAGAACTGACTAGACAATCAATTCGTTTGAAACCAATTCACTTTTTATTCATGGCCGAGAAAACAACTGTTGCGTAGATATGTCTGGAGGGCAAATCACAACTGGCTTGATCATTAAAACATTTTATTTTGAACAAAGCAATTTTTTCAGAAGTACATTTATGCTCAAACTGGTATAACACTAGGGGTGGTAAACGCGGCCCCCAATTTCTATATACGCAACTTACACTTTGCACAATATAAAAAGAAGCTTAGCGAAGACACGTAAGCTTTTCTAGGCAAAGCAAGCTGGCGAAGAAGGTGATGCGTACTAATTACAGTTGCATTTATATGTATTTGATTAGAAATCATGTATTTAAAGGTGCATTGCCAGTTGTAATTAAATTTAATTTCGTAATAAATGTTTCTTCATATTTTGATATCTTAACATTCTAATTCAGAAATTCATAATTTCTTCCATAAGATCTTAATTTTTGAGAGTGGTAAGCTATGGAATGTAAATTACCATAAGGATGTTCTTGGTTTAGAATTGCATCAGCAGCTTCTTTCAGGCTTAATCTGAAATATTACTGAGTAGCAAACTAAGCGATTTAAAAACGATGAACACAGTTTTTAAGAATATTTTTCTTTTTTTTAAGATATAATTGATTTAACTAAAAATGCATTAAAATTACGAAATGTCGAACTAAAAATATTCAGTATTTTTATGAACTAACACCAGCATTATACTTTCCATTTTTACGATAGATATTTTAGGCTGCTGCATGCGCTAGCAGCTAGTTTTTAAAGGAATAAAATAGTGAATATATATATGTAATATTTCAGTTATTTTAACACATCGTGGGTGAGTGGAGATTTTAGTGTTCAAGTTGATGTGTATGCGAACTCTTAAATTCAATATTTTTTAATTGGAATGCTAACACGCTCAAAAACGCTCAAAAATGGCAAATGATAAGCAATAATCCGTAGCTATTGTGGATACAGCAAAATTTCAATTCCCTATTTTTGAGGGCGCAAGTACAAATTTTCCAATAGACAAATATCTTCTATTGTTTGAAGAGAAATGTGCTGCAAAGAACATTCCAGAAAAGGAAAAGAAATTTGTTTTCTCAGAGTGTATTAGAGGAGAGGCTTTAGCCCTCTATTTACGAGATTGTTTAGATAAAGACTGGAACAACATAAAGGATATTTTTGAGACATACTTCATAACATCGGAATCTGTTACTTTTAGTGATTTTGTGTCTTTAAAATACGAGAAATTTAATAATATTGATGCTTATTTTCGTAATAAGTTGAAATTAGGAGCCAGCTTGAAACTAACAGAATCCACAATGGTGGAAGCACTTACGGAAGGACTTCCTGAGTCTCAAAGAATGCTGCTAACAGTGCAAAAAAATAGATACATCGAAAGAGTGGATTATTCTTGCTAGGAAACTGTTTCCAGTTCAGATGCCGTTGGATGGTTTAGGAACTAGTAATTACCAATTTGGTTTTCCAAGGCAAACTGTTCCGAGGTGCTATTATCCCAGGACAGTGCAATCCACTCCTTATCAAAGTTTTAGTAGTGTGAGACCTTTTAATTATCAACAAGTACCATACCGACCTCTTCAGTATCCGTATAGGCCAAGTCGATATCCACAATTACCTGCTATTAATTATAACACGGTCCCTAAAAGAGAAGTTAAAAAATGATATTACTTTAAAGTGAATGTCCAAATTGGACAGGAAAAAATTCCCAGTATTATTGATACGGGATCGCAAATTAACGTTTTACCGTTAAAAATTTTTAACAAAATTAGTGATAAATTTAGACAAATTTCAGTGAAATCCCATGATAAAATATTTTCAATATCTAGCCAAGTTCCTATAGAAAAAATAGTCAAAGTAAAATGTAAAGTAGGTAAAATAGAAAATAATGTGATGTTTTATGTAGTAGATTCAAATTTGAATTATTTATTGCTTTCAGCACCATGTGTTTCATTATTTAAGTTACAATTGAATTTTTATAATTATGAAGTGTATCAGCTTGGAAAACAGGTAAGTAAAAATGTTAAAGTAGACAAGTTTTTCCAAAATAATTATGTAAGTAAAAATGATATCAGTGCTAAACAATCTAGTAAATATTTTGATAATAGTGGAAATTTTGTATGTAAAAATGATGTTAGTACTAAAAATTGATAAGAAAAAAAAATACGATGGCTTTGCTCTATGCGTTTTAGCAACCTTTAATTAAATCTATGCAATTCAGGATCTTCCCCTAGACCAGTACCTTTTGGAACATTCGCGCCTATTACATAACCTCCTCATATAAATGCTGCGTCATAACTTCGGAAGCGAGGTAAAACACTTAAGCATCGCCGGGAAAGAAGCAAAAGCATAAGATGATCACATACTGTCCTTGACCTACTGTTGAATTTAGAAGCGCATTAGAAATAAATCCAGGAGCTTTTTTCCCACGTAGAGGATAAATCCTACCGGCTAATTAATAACTGTAATATTTCAGTTATTTTAACACATCGTGGGTGAGTGGTGAGGCTATTCCATTACACGTTTTGGCAGATGTTTGACGAAGCTGGGATGATTGAACCATGGAGAAAAATACAACTCAGGACTTTCACTTTTAACAACACATCTTTATTTTAATTTAGAGCAGATTATTCAGTA
>KK119438.1:36876-59733 GCA_000611955.2 Stegodyphus mimosarum
TTTTTTTCTTACATATATATATATATATATATATCTTAAAAAAAGTAGGGCAATCCTTAACACTTTATCTGGAATTTTTAAGACATGCTGTTTTAAATATTTTGTGATTTTGCTGTTGAATTTTATGTGGCGTAAGCGCGAAAAACGTAGGATATAATAAAGAAAGTTAAACACCAAAATAGTTAAGAATAAAATGACAAAAAAGGTTTAAAGTTATGCAAGCATTTAACACTGTTTCAGCAATTCTGCTATATGGTACTTTTAAAAGTTTTGTAATTTTGCTGCTAAAATATATCTGGTGTGAAGTGTGGAAAAAACCGATGCTTAATAATAAAAGAAAACAGAAAACTACATTAGCAGCAGTGAGTCCAAGTGCAGATTGTAATGCTCAGCGATGATCTACTCTGCTCAACGAGAACATAAAATGCCTTAGCAAACCCTCTGGTCCCATATCTTTCAGATTTTCTTTATTTAACTTTTGTGAGTTTAGTAACTTAGAACGCCGGAAAGAAGGAAAGAAGAATTGATGCTTTCGAAGAAAATGGCATCGATCATAGACAACTTTTGTACGTAACAAATTTTTTAGTTTATCTTCTTATATAATATCTCATCGCTTATCAACGAATTAAAAAAAGTCTTTAATGCATTAAAAACGTTTGCGAGCAATTACATAATTTGCGTATTTAGAAAGCTGTTTTAATGTTACATATACCGGATTCGGAATTTCTTTCTAAGTCACGTTTTACATAAAAATCATATGTTTTTCTTAAGTCAAGATCTTTACATAAAAATAAAATATAAAAGAAATCACTAAGTTCGATAACAACATGTAATTTGTAAATGTCTATTGTCTATTATTTAATTATAGCCCTTCAGCTTTAACGTGTTTACTTCTTTGTAGGAAGAAAAAAGGAAGTATTTTAATCGCCAAAAACTCCGGGTATCATATTTCAACGAAAACATCTATTTTGACCGCTATCGAATTGAATTGAACGATGTTTTTGAGTAACATCCGTACGTAAGGACAGAATAAAGAGCTCTTTTATCCCCCCAGAAATTATAAAACCGATTTAAAATGGATTCGGAAGAGATTTTTTTCGTGGCGCCTGTGCGTACGTACGTACGTACGAAACGAACCTCGGAACGATGAAATTTTGCATATAGGACTGCTATAACATGTGGATGTGCACCACCTATTTTGGTTGCAATCGCCCGCATCAAAAATATATAAATATATATATCCACTCTGTTACTCGGTTCAGGGAACTCAGGTTTTTATTCTTATATGTTGGTAAATCGTGCATTTTTTGCTTTAAAAATGATTGAATTACGCTGCTGTTATCTTCCGGTTAAGGTTTTTATGCCTTTAGTAAATCTGCATGCAGGATTTGTAGAATTAGCAACAATTTAAAAGTTGTTTAAGTGCGGCTAAGCCTAATCATTTTTCTCATGGCGGGCATATTTGTTTACATTTGAAACTTAGGAGAATGGTGGATTTGTTGCCAATCTAGAGAAACGAAGCTTCGCAACAACAAAAATAGCGCCTTCTTTTATTATTGCGAATTAAATCATGCTTAATTGAAAAGATAGATTACATTCTTTAAAACACGCAAACATGTCGGGAAAAGGGGCAAATCTAGTGAGACTTTTGTTAAGTTTAAACTTATAAAGAATTTGAGTACACTTAGTTCCGTTTGAAGTCGCAATGGATTTGTCAGACGAAACATGTTGGCGTGATCTAGTTAATCAAGTTGTTTGGAAGCTTCAAGCACTTTTCCCTTGGCAAGTTCTGTTTGAAGCTTTGAACAGAGAAGATTAACAAAAGAAATGTTTGTGTACATAATTTCAATTTTTTCTGTTGTTTTTAAAGGTTTCTTAGTTCATAATTTGTGATTTCAATGTAACTTCTTTTACAAAATATTTTGGAATTAAGAGAAGTAACTTAACGTGTTTTTTTGCGACATTTTATAAAATTTAGAATTCCTTTCTAATTTAAATTCAATTAAAAAAATCAGCAGCTAAAAGCGCTATTTTTGACTAGATTGATCATTCGATTTTTAAAATGCTTTTTTACTTCCTTTCTTTGCTTATTATATATTTAAATTTTTATGTACTTTTTGGAATTGGTACTTAAATTGCATTGTTGACCAGAATTGATGTTGACATCAAAATGAAATTTCTAGTTTTAGCTTAATTTGTACAATTCAAAGCAGCTATTTTCATTTCATTAATTTAATTCATTACATATCTATTACGATTAATTAATATATTTACTTCAATCTTTGATATATATATAGATATATGTGTGTATGTGTGTGTGCAAGATAAAAAATAAGTAAATCAAAATTATAATTTAAATTAGCGCTTAATTCCTCATTTTAATTTGGCTATTTCACCCCTCTATTCTAAAAATAGTAATGACTTTTTCTGGACTGCATCATTTCTAGAATTATTCATGCCATATAACTTTTAGATAACAATGATGACGTAACTAATCTGGAACTCAGACAACGGAAACCTTTTTTTTTCTGAATAAGCTTCGATACTGAATAACTACACACTAGCTTTCTGCACCTTGGCCTAGACTTCTGCTTCCGTTCTTTCGCTACTAAAAAAGTAATGGTCTTGAAATAGGCACGATTAGTAGTGAAATGTGGACCCAAATATCAACTGAAATAAGAAGGATTATTTAATTTGCCTCGACTGTTGAGCTTGCTCTTTATCATGAATTAACTTTCGTGCAATCAGTATTGTTACTTCATTAAATTTAAATGTGCAACACCGTCTTATATATGTATATATACATATATATAACCACTGACTCATCTCGAGATCTCCGAAACTATATACCCGCTTGACTCGAACTTTTGCATAGGTACTCATTCCACGCTGTAGACACGCATTCAGAACGGATTTTATGCAAATCCTGTCCAAAATGGATTTCTGTTATACCGTAACAGGCACTACCAATCACAGATGGACAGTATACATTATAACTGACATTATTATTTATTAATGCTACATTATAACAGCATTATGCTTATACATACATATATATATATATATATATGTGTGTGTAATAATTGTACTTTTTACGGGAAATGAAAACAATTCACGTTTAGTCATGGCCGAAAGAACTGCTGCGTAGATGTCTGGACATCACGGCTTAATGGAGGATCGGGTGAAATTTTAGAAGCAGCACCAGCTTGATAGTCAATTATCATTTATTCTTGAATGATGACTTTCTTAATACATAACTGTAGAGTGCTAAACTCGCCCCATAATTTTAAATATGCAATTACATTTTAATTAATGGCAAATTTCGATCAGAGGCTGCGCGACAAGCTGCAAGCACGCTGGCAAAGAGGACAAAAAAAACGCAGTATCTCAGAGGAAGACGGGATGAAGTTCGTAGTTTCAGTTCGACTTAGTTTTGGTTTACGATTAATTGATTGGGCTGGAGGTACCTGCATTAAAACTTTACGTAATTTCGAATGATCTCGAATTTGGGAGAAAGAATGAATTTAGGAGGAGAGTCATATATTAAATTTAGTATCATATACTAAATTTAGAATGTTAATATTGAGGTCGCCAATTTTTTTTAAAGCAGCTATCATATTTGTTATATCTTACATATCCCCCCCCTTCAAAATGAAGGTTGAGTAAGCTGGGTGAAAGAGAAAGCAACAACAAAATGTGAAAGAGATAACTTTGAAAATACAAAATATAATAATTTTTAAACAAAAATGATCGTCGTAGAATTTTATATCAATATTTTAATCAATTTTAACTGATATTTTGTCTGTTCGCTGAAAGTCGCAAAATTTTGAAATCAATAATTTAAACACTATAGTGTTTTAAACAATTGCACATGGTAGAGCCCTGAAATAAGAATGTTCAATGAAATTTTGTGAAGTTCTTGATGAAAATAGTTCCACAAGTTAAAAGTTCAATTTTTTTCACAAAGTAAATGTTCATTAAAACGTCTTTCAACTTTTTTGTAGAGGAAGACACTTCCATAATAGTATTTATTGAATGATGAACTTTCATATACTTTCTTATTTAGTGAAATTTTCCAGTTAGTTAAGATCCAGTTAGATTCCAGTTAGATTGTACAATTTGCAGCTTTCGGTTGTCCTTATCCGTAAACGCAGCCCAGGCAGATGAAGCGCAAGTTAGAATGAGCCTAATAGTTGAAGTATAAATAAGTTTTTTATTACTTAGATCCACTTTGGAATTTTTCCCTATTATTGGGAAGAGCATGTTAATAACATATATGTCTTTTTTCGTACGTAGTTCACATGGTCAGTCCAAGTCAGTTTGTCGTTTAAAACTACTCTTAAGTATTTTGCTTGCTTTACAAGAGGCACTGGCTCGTTGAAGAGAAGTAGTTTTTCCGTGATTGGAGTGGCTCTTTTCTTTCGTTTGATTACTAGAATCTGTGATTTAGTGGCATTGATCGGCACCAGTTCTCGATTTGAGGGATTTCAGCTTGGAGTTTCCTGATAGCGTGGCTAATGTTAGCCGATTTTACAGCCAGGGCTGTATCGTCGGCATAACATGCTAACAACGATGATGAACAGTGTGGCTTGGGAAACTACGCAACATAGTATAGGTAGAGTATCGGTCCGACCGCACTTCCTTGTGGTACGCCAGCATGTATGGGAGATGAAATTTGCGACGGAGACTTAAAAAGTTCGGGTGGTCAGGAACGAATGCAGCAATAGAATGAGTTCCCTGCTGAAGTTTAGATCAATTAATTTGGAGATGAGCCCCTCATGCAAGACGCTGTCAAATGCTTTGGCCACATCTAACATCCTCATGTTAGATGTGGCCAAAGCATCTAACATGAGGACTGAAGTGCGACTTGAAGTTTAGAATGCAGAGCCGCCCCAGCAAATTCTGTTATCCTGATTAATTGTTTCGCAGTTGAGAGTTGTGATCTGAATCCAAATTGCTCTGGGGGAAGTAGGTGAAGGTACGTCTTCATTCTTGCAAGGATGATTCGCTCAAATAATTTCCCAAGACCTGGGTAGGAGACTAATAGGTCTGTATCCCTCGGGTTTACAATGATCTTTTCCAGGCTTGGGAATCATGATGATTTTCGCTCTTTTCCAGGCAACCTGGAAGAAAGAGTTGAATAAACAAGCACTGAATATTGAGGAGAGTTTTGTTGTCATGTTCGCGGCCAGGTTTCTCAGAGCAGTATTATAAATTCCATCAATTCCTGGTGCTTTTCTTAATTTTAGTTTTTTGAGTAGGTCTTTAATTTCAGAAGGCGTGGCGAGGGCGGGGATGTTTCGCGCGCTTGATGCGTAAGCCAATCACAGACCTTGAATAATATGCTGAATTTAGAATGACCGTCAAGTGGCCAGGTGTTGGGGGTGAACTGTTTTTCCAGATAATCACCAAAGATGGCGGACTTCTCATCGTTAGTAGCATAGATTTTGTCATTGTAGTAGATGGGTCGGTTACATAAAGTACTTTTGTTTGAATTTTTTGATGATGTTCCAGAACGATCTCTCCGTGACGTCTAGGATTTCCATCTTTTGTTCCCAGGGGAATTGTTTATGTTCTTTGATTAATTTTTTGATCTCTCTATTGAGTTTATTCAGGCTACGCTTGATGTTGCGATCCCATGTCACGTGATATCTTTTCCTCAGCCAATTGCTTTCCCGGATTGCATTTCAGGAAGGTAGTTCCTCGCAAAGCAGAATTTATACTGCGCAGATGCAAAAACGAATCTAAAGCCATGCTTGGTTAGTTCTATGCTCTCCGTCATTGCTAGATTAATCCGTGTCATATGACTCTTATATAATTCTGATGATGTAAATGGAACTAAAAATCAAGCAGCCAATAATAATTTTACAAGTATTAACTATCCAATCAAAATACATTGTAAACCAAAACTCAGTCAGTCTGAATGAACGTAATGCACTTGCTCGCAACTCTTTGGCCTAGCTGGATTGCTGTCTGCTGCTTTCTTCTTTCTGCAAAGTTATCAAAAATGTAAACCTCTTGAAAAAGGCACAAATAATGTGCCAAGTTGTTTGTGGCCGCAATATGTTTACTGAAAATTAAATGAAGATTTAATCTGCCTCGATTGCCAAATTTCTTAATCAGTGTGAATCGGCATCTCATCATTCTACGACATCAAAATTCCTAATTTAAATTTGTTTTTATTATCACATATGTAAGCGAAATACCACTGACTCATCACGAGGTCTCCGAAACTATACACCCGATTGACTTGAGATTTTGCATAGTTACTCATTGCACCATGTAGACGTGCACTAAGAACAGATTTTACGTAAAGTTTGTCCAAAAAGAATTTTTGTTCTACAATCACAGGCGGCGCTAAGTCAAAACTCTTTTTTTGTGTGTGAGTTTTGACTTTGATTCACTGACTGGCACTATATTTCTCGACTTTAAATTTAAAAAACTTACATTCGTTATCAGTTTGAAATTAGACATTTCGTCCATATAAGAAGTCTAGATTCACATTCAAATAGATAGTGTGTCCAGCAAAACGGGCGTGTATTAGCTAGTTACATACTATATTTTAAATATACTTATGAAGAGAATATACAGCATTCAAGATAAAATGCTCCTCATTAATTTGTGATTTATTAAACAATCTGTTCTTTATAGAAATTCATGATAAATATTATCAAATTTCCAAAATAATTATGTATTTATTTGCTGAGTTAATGTAACTTGTGTGTCTTTAAATTTTGTGATGTTTTTTCCAGCCTTATTCATGCTAAGAAAAAAAAATAATGAAAAGCATTATCTTTAATAGTTACCCAAGTTTTAGGCTAATTTATCATAAAATGTAATATGGGAGAAATGTTTCAAGTAATGAAAAATAATCATAACCAAAGACGGAAGAACAGCATGCGAGGAAAAGTTACATAACTTAATTAGAAACTGACTCATTGAATAAGTATATTTATTTGACGACGTAGCTGCAAAACAGCTCAAGAAACTTAAGGTTAGAAAAGTGACGTCTAAAAACCCAAGTGAAATACTCATCGGTCTTTAAAGAAATACGAGTTCTCTTGGACTTCCAATACTTCCTCCTGCAAACATATGATGGCTATAAAATGTCAGGTTCCTTCTTTCTTATGAGCTTTCCGCATTAAAAATAGACACTACGCTCCCAAAACAAAGAAAAGAACAATGCTTAATCTTCTTAAAGTTCGAAAGGGGAAAAAACAACTAAAAACAAAAGAGAGGCCCGCGTCATAGAATTCGAGTCATCGTTCGAGTCATTTAACATGTACTTGTCTTTTCTAAACTTAAAAGTGGGGACTTTGTTCTATTTACGTTACAGCTGAACCTATTTCCAGTAACTTTGTCAGCAGCTTCAAAGAAGATTAAAAAAATAAGAAAAAAAAAATGTCTAATAGGACAAAGTTTCCAAACACAGGGATCGTTTCCTATAAAGAATAAAGTCAATTTAGAAAATTATACTGATAAATTTCTCTTTCATATTTAGTGTACTCTACTTCAGTCAAGAATTGTAGCAGCAGTAATACTCAAAGAAGAGCACTCATTTTAGTCCTGTTTATTGAACTTGGCATGAATAAAGATTACTTATTAAAGTTAGAACATCTATTTCCTAGTCTTCATGCTGTAAATAATCCAGGACATTTCTTCTCTGTGTCTGTGTTAAGTCTGTTCGCTTAGACTTTTGAAGATCGCCAGGAATCGACGCCAGGAACAAGAAGTTCGATTCCTGGCGACAGGTCTTTAAAGACCGATAACTTCGGTTTTGGTTCCTATTCCCAAACATACTGGTAAGCATATTTTAATTATGATAATACCGCCCCTGCCAAGCGTTCTTGCTTTTATTTAAAAAACTGAAAAGAAAAGTAAAAAGAAAGAAGAAAAAAAAGGCATGATATAAGGTATTATAAGTTAATAATCAGAGACATATTCCGTTTGCTGGTCTAAGCAGTAATTAAGCTGTATGTTATCATGTTATAATATCAGATTACCATCAACTGTCTTTATTTAAGTTACTTAAGTTTTTTAAAAAATGCTAGTTTTGAGAGCTCTATAACTTTCTCTGGATCAGATCTCTGGATCACTTCAATTTCAGTCCATAACAGAATGCTAATTACTCCGATGACAACATTTGAAAATAATTTCTTTGATTCGTGATAATTAATTATTAATAATTGCAAAATTAGTATAACAATACGACACATTTCCAAGTCTATATTTTATACTTTACTATTATAGATATTTTATTTTTTGGTTAATTTTATATAAAATTTAACTTAATCGATGGTAATAAAATTAATTCTCATTTAGGGTTCTAACTCAGATACTTTCTATATAACAAATTTTTAAGCATTACTAAATACATTTATACTTAGAATTTTCATTTCCTTAAATTCAAATGAACTTATAAATTAAAATTAAACTACTCTTTTTTTTCAAACTAATCCTTCTCACATTCTACGACAGACCCTCTAAATTCAGTACCACTAGAGGTAGGGATGATCTTTGATTTAGAGCAAATACATTATGTCAATTAAGATGTTCAAATACATCACGCAAATACTTTCAACTATCTGCTGCGATTTGTTAGCAAGAATAACACATGAGTTTATGTTATTTTGAAAAAAATAATTAGTTAAAATAATTAGTACTTCGGAAATATCTACTATTTTATCACCTTTAAGACATTTATATAGGAGAAAAAGAATAGTTCAACACTGCTATATAGTTGAAACACTGTTCAAATTTTAGGGATTAATGCTTTTTTCTGCTGAAATATATTTATTATTTATTTATTTTTGTTAGTTAGTTGATACATTTCTGCTTACATCACTTCAAGTTCAAAAAGAAACAAATTTCCCAAATTTAAATACTTTTCATGGTCATTTTTAATTTCATTTAAAAGTAAAGATTTAATGTCACGAATTGGTAATAGTAGATATTACTTTTCTTAAAAGAGAACAAAACAATTGTATAGTTTGGGACACTTTCAAAATTATGTATATTTTTACTTCTTTTATGATGGGTTTGGTTTATGTGTTTACAGCAAAGCCTCGAGGGATGTGTGCCTAAGGGAAGGCATGCCTTTATCGAGGACTTTGTAAAGGAAACTGGCTCATATACACGTTACACACAGGGAAAACTATGAAAGCGCCCAAGCCCGTTCGCGGGATATGAGCCTCGGGCCGAGCTACCAATGTTCAGCGCCTTTACAGCTCGGCCACTGGTGGGCCTTTTTCTAATTGGTAGATTATTTAATTATGACATAGGGGAATCGGCCTAAGAGGACGGATGAAAGGGATTTCTAAGGCAAACTTACTCTATCTATGTTAGACATGGGAAAGAAAGCAAAAATATCCACACAGCCAGCCTAGACGTTTTAGTAACATGTTCGTCTATGATATTGTATTTCGTATTAAAATTACACATGTGAAAAATCTGAACATTACACTAAGCCAAAGCCAACCCGTTCGCAGTAAACCGTACCAAAGCAAGTTTACAAAGTTACTCACTCAGACACTTGTAGACACGAACATAACGGAAAAGCCAACAGTATAGAATTATTATTTGCCAAGAAATTATAGTTTAATAATTAAATTATAGTATTACTAACTAAATTATTATATTATTAACTAAACTATTGTAGTGTTAGTAATTAAATTATTATAGTTCGCTAAGAAAAATTTTTCTCATTTAGGAATATCATCTTATCATTTAGGAATAATAAGATGAAAGTAGTAAATTTTATCTAAAATATAATTTGGAATTGTTTCTTTATCTATAAACGAAATGGGGAAGAAAGAGAAAATAAATTATAAAATATATTTCACTCGGCAGAATTTTAAGCAGCGATGGAAACATGTTAGTATAATTTTACGAAAGGTAAATGCTTAGTTTATTGTCGTCAAATGACCAGTCATCTTGCATTGTATGTAGGAGCACGAGTTCACATCTTTGCCTCAGGTGAAAAAAAAATATGAAGCACGGCTCTAGGTAGCACTGAAATTTAAAAAACATGCCTTCCAACCAATGGGTTCTTAATAAAAACATTTTCTAAAAAAATAAATAAATAAAAAATAAAAGAAAAGAAATTTAAAAAAAAAAAAGAAGAAGAAGAAAATCTGAAAGGTTTCAGATTTTAAATTACGTCCAAAGGGGCGTTTTTTTTAACATTTTGTGTGTTACCTTTACTTATTAAATATCACGTTCTTCGCACTTAAACCATGAAATTCAATTCAACAGAGATATCGGCAAATAATTTTAAAATGAGCATATCTTTAGAATTTGCGATATACAGTCTCAAGCGCTGGAGATAAAAATGTTTTTTCTCTACAACGTTGCCATTGTTCGCTTTGAGATCCTTGAGTTTCTTAATCAAACATTCGTTAAAGTTTTACAAAATATGAAATAGATAATAAAACAATTCCAAATTTCAAATTTGGGCTTTCAGATGCCCATATTCGAGTGGAAACGTTTCAAAATTTGATGGCTCTAGGCACCATCGTTTTTATCACAATGCGAGACATATATATACATTTATGCAGATTCTTCATTATTTAATTTCTTCAAATATAATACAGGGCAATAATATTTGGTGGCAACAATTTGAAAAGTGAAACAGACATTTATAGTGATTCGACGCAAAATCGCAAAACGAAAACAATAGTTCCTCAGGGACAAAGCTCCTTTGGACTAATTATAAATTTAAGCAGTAATATTTTTGTTTCAAATAAACTGACGCCTACCATTAAAATTTTCCTATAAATTTAAGCATTTCATTCTGTTTATTTTCTTAGAATTAAAGTCTTTCTTCTGCCGACAATACTGAAATTCAAATCAAATGCCTTTTAATTTATGGCATCTTATACTCGAAAATGTACGGTAATTAAAAAAAAAAAAGCGAATACAAAAAGTAAGGACGCGCCAAGCTTTCCTCCGAAAATCTTTCGTGATGGCAAAGCAGATATATCTGTCATAACGGTTTTCCTTTAATTAATAAACTAGATAGTTAGCATAAGGCAAATAGATTTCGAAGCAACAAACCATTTGTAAAAATAAATTTAATTCTACAATCGCGTCATTTAAAGCTAATTTTAACCCTTCTAAAAGTATCTTTTTTTTTTAAATCTAAATACCACTAATGCTCACTTTTTATTACGTTAATAAAGGAAAATAACTGTATTCAATATCGCATTTTTTTGCCAATTATAATCAGCTGTAAACAATTAAATTATTACTTGGTTGAATGTTTAACGGAAAGTGTGAAAACATAATGGATTTTTCTTGCAATCTCACATTTTTTTCTCTCCCTTCAGCTACGTTATTTGTGTCTGACCGAACAAGACCCGATCGTCGTTTGCGCTTAGAATTGATCGTGTTCTTGAGTACACCCCCACGTCCCCCTGCGGCATATCTTGTTCCCCGAGAGTGACTGATTACCGTAACCGCCCCCGAGAGATCGTTTGGCGATGTAATTGACACCCACACTGGTTTAGGGGAAGCCGTCTGCAATGATGGTGGAAGGAGAGAGTCTAGTTTTCATTATTTCGAGATGGAGATTGTCTTAGGGGTCGAGTAGAAGATGAAGTTTTTTAAAAAGAATTCCCTCTATTCTCCTCTGTAATGCATTTTTAAGTATTGGAGAAATTTTATTTAAGTACATATTTGAATATGCATTCCAAGAATAATATAATTTTGTAAAATACTAGACTATAGAATTTTGAACGATTTCTTACATGAGTCAGTAACTGCAATTTTAAAGTAAACTAAGGAGAAAGAGGAATTCTTAATTACTGTTGAAAAAGCAGAATTTTAACGAAAGGAAAAAATAAAGTAATACAATCGCATCGAAAATAACAACGTTTTCTTCGATTTTCAAAAGTCTAATATTCAGAAATTTGCAGGAATTAAAACAAATTTTAGTTTGCCTTTAGAAATCATTTTTTCCAAAACTTCTACTACCTAAGAAAACTTCAAACCGACTCGCAGTTATAGTTAGAGTCCGAAGGCGAGACTTTCTGCCTGAAATCTTGCTCTCTGACGGTAGCTCTTACAACCTCAGATATCGTGAACTGTTTACCAATCAGCTGCTTGCGTTGTATCTGGTAATTGTAAGGTTCTTAAATTTCTATGGATCGAAATTTCTGCATTTTTGGACAGCATTAGATTTTATTTTTGGAAAAACACAGTTTTTGAAGTTAAATGATTTAAGTTTTTGATGATGTCTGAGGTTTATTTAATTTACCTAACAGTTACTTGAAATTTTTACTGTCAATTTTCTCTTTGCATTTCCTCGCCAGAATGCAAATTAGCTCTCGTGCATTTAAGAAACTGTTAACTCAGAACGTTTCTGCCGTTTGAAGGTCGGCGTTATTAGTTTTGTTATTATAGATAAGAGTTCCTGTCTTCGGCGTTGTTACTTGCCGATAGTTAAATTCACACAGTTGAATTTCGAGGCAGCTTCGTGACTAAATTACACAGTGTGGCCTTTGGCTGTTAGTATTAAATTTGATTTACTTTTGAATTTCTACTTTGAGTTCTCGTCATAAATACTGGCGGATTTACAAGCATCATGTACGCCTCTCGTTCACCTACACTCCTGCTCAAAAAATAAGCTACAAAGACATAACAAGGAATAAAAAAATAACTATTTAATGGATATGCGAGAAATTATTCCAAAAGTTTGATGTGGCGTTACTAGACAACATAGCAAACAATAAAGCAAAGACATACATAAATACGTGTATTAAGACCATCATATAGCGAAAGACTAAATGAAGCGGAAGAATGTGCAATAGAAACAATCACGCTAATAACTGGTATGATACGCTGTATCTGAAATGCCTGCTTCACAAAGTCGAGGCAAACTGGCAGTAGTGTTGTTGACAGCTTATTGTAGCATTAGAACTCATTCCTATAGTAATGCACGTCGGAGCTAGTGACAGTGCCTGGCGGCGCACTGAGACCTGCTATCCGTCATCCCAATATGTGTCATACATGCTATATGGGATTCAGGTCCAGTGATCCAGCAGGCCACGGCAGATGTAGAATCGTTTCACTCTCCAGATACCTCCATACCAGACAAGCTCTATGCCGGCGGGCGTTATCGTTTATGACTATCGCCTAGGTAACCATGGCAGCGATAAAACGAGGTCCTAGTGTGTGTAGAATTTCATCACGTTATCAAACGTCTGTCACGAAACCACCAGGAATCACGTAGAGTTCGTTGCTATTCCAGCCCATACAAGCAAACGTTCTCCTCTGTAACTGTCCCTGGCGCCCGATAGCGTGTTCCTGGCTCTCGTCTTATTATTGCTCTTCGGGAATCGTTCGAGATGTTAAATCACCTCATCCGTAAGGAGTACACAGTCTCAGTGCTCTGGTGTCCAACTGCGATGTTCACGGACCTAAATCATCTGATAGGAACAAAGTAACACAAACCATAGGTCATCAGTCATACATTCCACCTTCGTGCAGTCTATGCAACACAGTTTTGGCAGAATATTGGCCGTTCTGACGCAGCAAAGAGATGCGACGCCAGCTGACGTGCTGTTAGTGATCTGCGGCGTTTTGCACATAGCAACAAGATGCGATCGTCTGCTGTTGTATTAATCCTCCTGCGTATAAACCCGCGTCTTCTACAGGGATTTTGATCTCTTTGGTAAGGATTCCACAGCCTATTTATGACAATACGATGCACATTCAGCTTTCGCGCAACAACTGATTGTCTTGCACGAGTTTGCAACATCCCGAGAGCTTTCAGCGCATTTCGCTGTGCAGATGCTGTCTTCAGTTCATGTCTTCCGCTTTGGCTATCTCGAATAATATGTAACTGTCGCTGCTTGCGAACTTACGCAACCGCCATGCCCTTTATAAGGTGTTCTAGTGTGACTACGGGATTGCTTTTTATGCTAATTTTGGTTGCTTATTTGTATTCGGCGATTAAACCTCATATGTAAATTATATATTTTAATCTCTTTTCACATTCGTCCCATTTCTTTCAGCGTTTGTTGCTTATTTTCTGAGCACAGGTATATTTGAATTTAAAGCAAAAGAGTTTTATACGGTCTTCAAAAGTTTCTGTACTTCTGCAATTATTGCTATCTTCGACTAAGTCGCTTAAATTTTACTCGCAAAGGTTAAAGTCCAATTTTACAGTTGTAAAAGACGTTGAATTAGGCATTTTAGTACCTTCACCACTGTAGAGATTATTAGAATGTTTGCACTGAGAAACATGAAAAATTAAGCGTGCCTTCGCCGGAGCTTGAATCACAGATCCTTTAATGTCAGATGTATTAACTACTTTCATCGTAACAATATATACTGGGCAATGCAAAAGTTGCTTGTAACTTATATGAAAAGTATCTTAATTTGTCTAAAAATGCAAACGTGGTTATTTCAGTCAAAGTGGATATTCATTCATGCAAACAAAGAAGTTGCAAAATTCAACTAAATATGCAGGTCTCGATTTCCGCATATTCACCAAATTTTAGAAGATCATTCGAAGAAAGAAGCAAATTACATTCTTCTCATTATTACTTTTTCTCATAAAATTTTTATGGTGTATTTATGAATATAAACCGCATTATATTTATTTATTGCTATTGTTCTGTGTAATTTGCAAATTTGGATGGAATTCCTAAGATACTACAATTTTTACAGTTGATTGATTGTACAATGTTAGGTAAATTATTAACGATCTGTTTGTTGCGAAACGTTTTTGTTCTGTAACGCTTGTGATAATTTTAAATTGCGAAACCTAGTACACATAAAATACTTTTTTGCTCTTTTGGTTATAAAATATAGAGAAGATTTAGATACTACCTCTTTTAATTCAACTATTTTAGTATATGATACACAATAAACTGACAAGATATTTTTGCACTTAAGTGTGAATATAGCAGGAGAGTTCTGAAGTTCCATAAATATTGTACTAAAAAATGTCTTTAAGATTTTAAAAACACTTAGGCCTTTCTCGGTTTTAGCGAAGAAAAATTGCCTTCGTCGTAGCAAAGACAGGTTTGCTATAAAACTTAAAAGGAAAATGCAAATATAGTGAATTCAAGATGTTTCTGTGAGATTTTTATTTTTATTTATTTATTTATTTTGTTGTAAACTCTATTTGAGAAATGTCAAACAATTCAGAGAAAGAAATAGAAACTTCATGGCAAGCACTTCATCAAAAAAAAATATTTTTTAAAAAGGGGTAAATATACTCTACAAAAATCGTTATACTTTTTTGAATTATAATTATGAAAAGTAACAGAATTTTGTTAATATTAAGAAGAATAGAACAATTGTTGTAACCTCCCATCTGAGATCATATTTCAAAGATGATCCCAGATGCTCACATTTTATACATGTTCAAAGAGAAACAAGAAACAATAAATATAGCTAAAATTTCATGTTAAATGCGTATACATTTTATTTATTCGCGTATTGATTTAGGTTTGAATAATTTACATTTCATATATCAATAAACCGAAATAAAAGTAAAAAATAGTTTCCATATCATTTTCACTAATGAATAGCAGTGAATAACTTATACCAATTTATCTGATTAATCCTAAATCAATTGGGAGGAAAGAATTTCCCTGAAACGTCGCATATGAGAAAATTAAAGTACTATTAAGACTAAATCTTCATTGTGCGAACTAGACTAATTCTGGAAAATAATTGATGTGGTCTACATAAGCCTTTACCCCAAGA
The DNA here is from genome assembly GCA_000611955.2 of Stegodyphus mimosarum. Lineage (NCBI taxonomy): Eukaryota > Metazoa > Arthropoda > Arachnida > Araneae > Eresidae > Stegodyphus > Stegodyphus mimosarum. Next base: position 52,597 of record KK119438.1, read on the forward strand.
TGGTATTAAAGCACCCCTCTTCGTCGCAGATTAAAATCAAATTCCGGATAAATGACCGAGATGTCGCCACCGTCGGCGAGATTGATGACTTTGATCCTCTGGAGTCCATGCGGATTCATCATAAGGCTGCAAAGATACTGCTGGTGGAATTCGACATCGAGGGTGAAATTGATGAGTAGAACCCGCCCACAGCAGCTTCTTGTTTTCGACGAAAAGGACTAATATACAGAACATGTAATACAGAATAGAACTCTTATACATTAGACCTTAAGAGACTAAGAAATGTTAAAATAACAAAAGATTTGATCTTACGTATTATTATTTACATTACTTCGTGCATTAATCACGTGCATGGGATTGTGACTAATTTCAATTCTCATCTTGTAGGGAGGGAAAGGAGAAAAGAAAAGAGATTCTCTGGAGAGATCAATGTAATAATTAAGTAATAATAAATAAAATTATATAATTATTAACATTTAATTAATAATTATAAATTAATTCATAAAAGCGATAAATACACATAACTGTGAAATCAGAAGAAGAGTACTGAGAAGTTTTTCCTGACCTAAAAGTTCTCTCGCGACACATACTTTTTGAGCCATTGATGTAAAATGATAAACGAAAAGAAAAGAGGAATTGAATTACAAATTCAGGTTTATCAAAATCAGCTGTCACCACAATCAATCAGCAAACAGCTATTCGAAAGTTACAAAATTCCCTGCCAATGAGTAAATACAAAAGTTATGAAAAATGAAAAAATATGAAGTAAACACTAATGAAAGAATAAAATAGCAATTACTTCGTAGAGATAGAGTTTTCAAGAAGGCTCCATGACTCAGTAGTTCTTGAACGGCTTGATACAAGGCCATGTTTCCCGTTTAAGAAACTTAATCTCTTGAGTTAGGTAGACAGACTGCAGTATTTTTGTAAAACAACGCCTTTCATAAAAAAAAGGATACTTAGTTTCCTCTACATATAGAAAACGGCTCCACACAAAAACGGTATTGATAAAAAAATATTCTTCATAACTAAATAAATCCGGGGGGGGGAGAATCCGAGCTCTAATATAAAAATTAAATTTATTGTATATTAACAGACACGGAATAAGAATCCCTTTATAGAAATCTCTCCTTTATAAAAAATTCGCATTCAGTTCTCATATGCAGAAATACCAAAATCTGAACATATCTATATATACTTGACTTTTTTATACAGTCCATAAAATCCAATTATTTTCAAGGTTTATTTTCATAAAGAAAAGAGGTTTAAATCATATAAATGTAACAATTTTAGGATACCAATTTTAATCAAACATAAAATACTTCCAAAGAACATCTCCACAATTCTTTAAAAAGTTTAAGACTTGTAAGGTTAAGTTTATTAACAGTTCTTTTAAGTTTTGTATCTTACCTATCTTATTCTAATTTCAGCTTACAATTTTCTGCCAGAATGTAAATTCAGAAACGCAGTTTATGCAAATGAGAAAGAGTACTATTTATGTCGTGACTTCACCGACTTCGAGAGAGTCTGATTCCCTGACTAGCGCGCGTTTGCCTTTTGGCTACGTCTCTCTTAGCTATTGCTTACGCTCGGCCATACCTTAGGCCCTTGCTTGGCTTCGCCTATTTAATTAATACTTAAGGGCCAACTAGTTTCTATGAGAGAAGTTCGGCTATACCTTTCAAATAGTTTAGTTAAGCTAGTTTTAGTCTAAATTATTATTATTTTAAGTTCAAGCCCGAGTGGCTTTGTGTAAAGCGCCAAAGGAAACTGATTGTAAATATACTGAAAAATAAAGGGTTGTAAACTCTCTTTATATCTTACATGTTCTGTTCACACACTTAAGAGATTATTCGCTTGTTAGTGTTCGTGGGGTTCTAAGTTAGAACTTTAAATTAAATAGTAAAACCCCACAGACTGGTTTAAGATTGAAACTCCATTTGCACTATATTTGGGTAAAATTGCTAGGAAGTGCTAAGAGACCAAAGTTGTCATAAGTTGAAAGTCTACTTCATTTTATTCACGTCTTTAAGTTACAAGGCCTAGGTCTGGAACAATCGTTTCAAAATAGATTTCATCAAGCAATGTTTATGAAATAAATTGCATATAAAAGGATACCTAATGTACGCATATACTGTGTGAACATTTTGATACATTGTAGTATTATTGGGGAAGTTAAATCAGCATAATTTCGAAGGTTCAATTTTTACAGAACTTTCTCCTTCAGCTGCAGAAGTGCCAAAGTATATTTAGCATGATCCAGAACTTACTACGAATACGTTAAATCGAGAATAACAGCGAACACTATTACAAAACAGGATATTCGGTGTAACATATTATAAAAACGGTCAAAATGAATTGATATATGTATTGCAACACAGCATTAGAATTCAATATAATACATTGTATTATAATCTACATTGCATATTGTGTTACGAAATAAAATAATATAAAACATATTCTTTCCTACAGCGTATTTATTCTTTTCCTTTGCTTCTTTATAAAAGTACAGCATAATATACTACACACGCGCTAAAAAAAATAGCAATACTATCTAAAAGAAAGGGTACGAATAAAACATACAGTTTACCTATGAGGTTGCATCTCCTAATGCAAACAAGTAACTAAACCTAGCATAAAACGCAATCCTGCAGTTACACCACAAAGCTTTAAAAAGTGGCAAGGGCGTCAGTTTTCAAACAGCGATAATTGCATATAATCCGAGATAGTCAAAGCGGAACGCATGAGCCGAAGACAACATTTTCCTGACGAAATGCGTTGGAGGTTGTCGAGATGTTGCAAGCTTTTGTAAGACAGTCCGCTGTTGCGAGAGAGCTGAATGTGCATCGTAATGTCCGCAACAGGCTGTGGAATCGTTACCAAAGAGATCGCAATTCTTTTACAAGACGCGGGTCTGGACGCCGGAGCATTACCACAACGGCAGATGATCACCTTGCTGTTGCTATGTGCAAAACGGCTGCAGATCACTAACAGCATCACAGCCGACGTCACATCTTTCTGTTGTAGCAGGATAACCCTTATCCCGCCAAATTACGTCCTGTCGACTACATGAAGGTGGATTGTATGCTCAATGACCTATACTTTGTGTTCTTTGTTCCCTCGCACATCAAAGCGCGGTTGAATTGGGCCCGTGAACATCGCAGTTGGACACTAGAGCAGTGGGGCCACTCACTCTTTATGGACGAGTCTAGATTTAACATCTATATCGATTTCCGAAGGGCAATGATAGGGCGAGAGCCAGGAACACGCTATCGGGCGCCAAACATCTCGAAAGAGATCATTGTACAGGAGAAGGCTTACTTGTATGGGCTAACAAAGAACAGCCACACCAAAATCTACGTGATTTCTGGCAGTTCCATCGCAGCCGTCTGATATCGCGATGAAATTCTACACACTCTTGGGCGTCGTTTATTGCTGCATTGGGTACCGACGCGATATTAATGAGCGATAACGCCCTATAAAGGATAAAGCTCCAGTGTGAGGAGTTATCTGGAGAAAGAAACCTTTCCACATCTACCGTGGCCTGCTTGATCGCAGGATCTGAATCCCATATGGCATGTATAGGACATGTTGGAAAGACGGATAGCATGTCTATTGTGTGCCGCTTGGTGTGTGCCGCTTGGCACCCTCACGATCTCCGACATGAATTACTATAGCAATGAGCACTACTGCCAGATACTATTGCCAGCTTGCCTCGCCGTTGTCAGACATGCATTTCAGTTAGAAGGCATCATACCCGTTTTTAGCGTGGTTACCATTGCACATCCGGATCCATTTGATTTGGATCCATTTGATCCGGATCATTTTGATGTGATAGTAGTGCATGTATGTCTTACATGCCTTTGTATGTCTTTACTTTATTGTTTGCTGTGCGGTTTAGTAATGCAATACCACCCTCTTGGAACAATTTCATGCATATCCATTAAATGCTTTTTGTATTACACCGTGTTTTTTCTTTGTTATTTATTTTTTTAGCAGAAATGCATTTCAAAGACCAGTAGAGATAAAAATCATACTTTCTGCGACGAAGCAATGAAATAAACGTGATTTAGATAATACGGAAGATAACGATAATAACAAGAATGGCTAGAAGCAGTGTGAAAGTAAATTTTAATGGAAAAGTGGTTGCTCCAAATGTAAGAAAGATGACTCATATACTCTGTAATCACTGATAATTGGGATATTCTGCCCAATATAGTGCCTGATATCTATTTATAGTCGTCAAGTAGAATCTGAAAGAGGGGAAAATGAGTAAATCTGAGGTGTAAGCTGAGAATGCATATAAAGTTCCACAAGGACCATTTCTTTCTCTCATATTTGATATTACAACAGTCCGGTTGGAGGATGTAGGCGCTCGTAATTATGATTAATGTGGAAAGACGATAATATTAGTTATATATTAGCTTGCATTACTTCTTTATTAATGGTCTTTTGTCATTTGATATACCGAGGGAGAGGCTTCTAAGAACGGACTAATGGGCTTTTAGATTTCACACCCTCATACTTCTGAGAGTCAAGTGATATGAACAAGAGTTTAAAAAAATAATACATTAAGAAAGAAATATGCAATAATAATCTGAGCCTCAGAGTTTTATTTACATAAAAAAAGCACATGTGAAAGAATATTTACATCAACTATAAATGTAAATAGCGGATGTCTCAGCATTTATTATTGCTGGCTATATAAATAATTTTTCAACAACAAACAGAGGACATAAGTTTTATCCAAAAAGAATTTTCTTGGTTTGCATTTCTATACATTTGCTGTATAAAATCCCCTACTATTAACTGCTCGCTTTTAAATGTATCTCAATCATGTACGCGAAAAATGCTCTTCAAACAGAAGAAATGTATCTTATTCACAACAAATACATTTACTGTATTTATACTCGTATATAATTTTTAATGCTTAACAGTAGATATAATCGGAGCAATCCCAATGTATATATTTTGAATCTTTTGCGTTTAAAATCAAAGCAACACACGCATTGAAAGAAAAGAACATTCACTGTAATATTTCAATTTATTTTTCAGCTCAATAAAAAAAAGGCAGTTGAATTCTGTTAGCATATAAATATTGGCAGATGAATATTACTAGCGATTTACTCCAGTTCGTTCAATGTACAGAATAGTAACCTTCCGCAAACAATATTTTGAGTATGAAAAGTACAGGATAAAACCATGAAGAATGAAATTTTTAAGATTAAAAAAATTATTAAACAAAAACACCATCGACAGATTTTTAACGAGTCACGGCATGTTTTGACATAAGATGGATAACTACGTAACGAATACGAAGTGAAATCTAAGCAATAGTTTTAAAGTAACGACACACATACATGTGGACGCTTTTAAAGATTTATCTTTACAAGAGTAGGCGAAACCCCAATAGTCCCTTCTATAAGCTTCTCCTTCAGTAGTCGTTGAACACTGGTAGTTCTGTCTGGGGGTCGAATCCTGAGACTGAGCTGGTTGCATGAATGTTTTCGTGTTTTTCTCCATATGTAAAGGGCATACGAGCCAGTTTCTCTTAGAAAGTCCTCCATGAATGCACATATATACTCTTCGGAAGATAGCCTTTATACTTTTTGCCATAATCAAATAAGCCAAACCAAATCCTCATTTATGAGACTTAATGTGCACTTAAGAATTATGCGCCTCGCTGTGATTTGAGGATAACTGAAATCGTGGCTACTCTAGATGACAGACTGCCTTCGATTTTTATCGTTTTTCTTGAAAAGGCTTTCCCAGAAGCATCTCTTCCCTCAGCGTATAGCCCCCGTGCGTGTTCCTGCGATAATTAACAACCTCACTTCTAAGAGAATTACCATGTAACGCATTTCTTTACAGTATGTTGGTTTAAATTATACGGTTCCCCGACAAAAGCCCACTGAACGAAAGCGCAAGCAACAAAAGCCCACCAAAAAAAAAAAAAAAAAAAAAAAAATGGGATAATTGCCCACGCGCCAAATACCCATACCGATGAAAGCGCACTTTGATAAAAGCCCACGTTGATATAAGCCCACACTGACAAAAGCCCACGTAATCAAAAGCACACATGATTGCTATCACCATAAAATGTATTTATAATTTTAATTATAGTAAATGGAGTATTTAGATCTGAATTTTAATGTCTCAAAAATATGTACGTTTGTATATTTTATCACCAATTTATTTGTTCATTTTATTTGGTTAAAAAAAATTCTGCTTTCTGATTGATTATCTATAATGCTTCGATGATATATCTGAAAATGCATTTTATTATTTATTTGCTTATTAAACTTTGGTATGTGTGTGAAAATGAAAAATATCATTGTGAAGTTCCTCACATGATATTTTTAAAGTAATCTGGCTGAGATTTCTTATAATATGTTTTAATATTAAAACTATTAACGTTGACTTTTATTTTCTTCCTTTTTGATTTTTAGCGTAGTTAGCGCACAGTTTTATGTCATTAAGCACCATGAAAACTTGCTTGAGAAATATTTTAACCTTTGCTTTAGACTGAGCTTACTATTAAAGTTTAAAAATATTTCTAACTGAAAGCTTTTTTGAGTGTAACAATTATAATTTGGCGAATTTTTAGAGATATTTTCTTTTAGACTTTTGAATAAATGAAAACTGTTAGCAGACACCCTCTCAGAAAATAAATTCCAATTGTAACACCTTAATTTTTCAACTACAGCAATTTGGAAGATAAATGTTTTTAATTTTCACTTTCTTTCTTTCTTTCTTCTTGGGGGGCGGGGCTGGAACAACTCTTACCATTCAAGATAGGCGCACATATCTACAAATTTAAATACATTCACCCCAAACCATAGTCATAAATATGTAGTTTGTTATTAGAGTTTGTGAAGATTTATAACTACATCAATATATCAAATTCAAAGCTCGCCGTTTTCAGTTGCTAAGTATACATATTGTTACGAAATTAATTATAGAAAATTTAATTACAATCTTGCCGGTGCCTCCAAAAAATTGCTACGTGCGTACGGGTTCGTTATATATTGAAGCACAAGTCGTAAAATTTAACAAAAATTTATTCTTTCCACCAGAAATAAATTAAAATGCTGAAATATTTCTTCTCAGATCTTCGCACAATATCACAATATCTCA
>KK119439.1:0-12602 GCA_000611955.2 Stegodyphus mimosarum
GTGATATTATTGTAATAATGCATATAATAATTTAATGTATCTAATATGCCTTATTTATTTTGCGCTTTCTGTCCTAAAATCCGCACAACCTCTGGTCCCAAGCATTGCGGATTTCTGGACTTCTACTGTATAGCTAAGTTAAAAAGTTTGTGGCAAAGTTACTGCAGTTCAAAAAATTTTAAACAATACTTAATCACCAGTACGAGATTTTATTTTTGTTGTAGACCTATCATAAATATATCATTCATATGTAATTTCGGAGTCGACATATATCATCATGTGTTTCCCGTCAGCTTCTTGCCGATCACCGAAGCTCAGGGCTTCCATTTTCCCCATACACACACGACTATCTCAATTGGAGAAACTTCATCTTTGGACTTTTTACATATGCCAGGACCCTAAGGGGACTCTCAGGATTCTGAAAAGAGTAGGAATAGACTATCTCCCACTGCATGCCAGAATAACCAACAAAGTACCAAAGTTTATCATATGTAATGAAAAATATAGAGAAAACGTTTAAACTTATATTACTTTTAAATTTCTTTTAGAATAAATAGCCGTTTTTAAAATTGATACTGGATTAAATAATTCCATTACCTATTTGAAATAATTATAGCGATCTATCTAAATGACACTTCTCAAAAAGACATACTATTTTTGAGAATATAAGCATTGGTACTGAGCATCACCTCTCTAAAACCACCACATTCAGAAATCCAAAATTCTGTATTTGAAATCATTGAGTTTTTAATCAAAAATTCATTAAAGTTTTACAAAATATGAAATAGACAATAAAACAAATTCCAAATTCAGGGCCATGTTCAGTTGGAGGACTACATGATTCAAAATTTTATCACTCTAGGTACCATTGTTTTTTCACAATGTCAGAAACATGTACATCCATGCAGATTCTTCATTATTTAATTTCTTAAATATAATACGAATATGATAATATTTGATGGCAACAATTTGAAATGTGATACAACTGTTTATAGTTATTTGATGCAAAATGCTGTTCTGAGACGAATAGCCTTCTGGGCTAAAAAAAAGACAATAAAATAAAATCAAAAGTGAATTCATGTATACATATTTGGAACATATGCAAAATTCATTATTTTGTTAACAGTAAATTGTATAAAATAAATATTGGAACTTTTCTAGACCAGATGTAGAAATACATGTGTGTGTATATATGCATCTATTTCTGAATCCGATCCTTAGAATAGAAGAATACCAAAATATTTAATAAATACTATTAGGAATCAAAGCTAAACTAGGTCTGGAAATCTGTGCTAAACTGTTTTAATTGACGAATGCAGATGTTCATGGCATCAGTAATTTTCCAAGAAGTTAATGAAACAGGTAAGAGGAAATTGGAGAGCGAAGGCAACGAACAAATCAGCACTATTTTGAGCTGAAGATGAATCAGAGAAGGATAAAAATGGCACCAAACCAGTCCACTGGCTCCCAATGGGGTTGATAACTGATTCCCTGGGGGGTCAATGAAATTATAAAGAGTACAAATGATGATTAAGGGGTTGATAATTGAATATGAACTGGCATTTGATCAGCATAATTGAAATCCTATCGGCTAAAAAAATTATTAATAAAGCTGATAAACATTTATTGATAAAATGCTATATTGTGTAATACAGAAGAAATCCTGCAAAACAAATACAGTACAAAGTCTGAGATCTGGACCTCAAAGCCACCAACTTTTTTTAGGATATTTTTTGTATGCTTTATGGATGCACATTTTATTCCCCCATCATAAAACATGTGGAGAATACAGATTCTTAATTTCACTTCAGCATTAAATATACCTCGTTATTGAAGAAACAATCATTTTAGCATAAATTTATGTGATTAATAATTTGGCTCCGTAGTTGTGTATCTGCTTGGCATACATCACAAACTGAAACAATCTACATAGAAACATCGTTTACATCTATGAATATTTTACACTTCTGACCCAACATTGCGAATCATTATGTATTAAATTTTGCTTTCACTGCTGCATGTTTATTAACACATGACAGCTTGAGTAATGACTCATGCAGTGATACCTAAACAATTTTTTTTATATCGGTAACTGAATAATAAAGAGTATAGTAATCTTTTATGTTGGCATTATGCTTGGTGATGATTACAGATTTAAGTTAAATGCACTAAGAAATGTTGAAATTTGGTTATTAGAAACAACTTTATTTTTTATCAGGATAGCACACACTCTCAATATTTGCCTTCGGTGTGTCCCTGTAACTGTCCAAAAGTTCTGAAAACACTACCTCAGTCACTAAATTTAAACCCAATAGAACATATTTGGAGAGAATTTGAGGTTACAATATGAAAACACAGCCTTAAGACAAACGCTAAAATAAAAATAGTTAAAATAGGAAAAAAGGAGGAATAGATATTACCAAAAAAAATTGGTGAACTCTGTACCTAGATGTTTGAAAGCTGTCATAAATACTGCAAGATCTCCTACAAAATATTAACTGGCAGGAATACTACTAATATGTGCAGGTTTCTTTAAAATGTACAAAGAGTTGTGTAAAGTAACTTTTCTTTTTGATTATTGATTTTACAAAATAAAAAAGTTTCACTAAATTCATAAAATAATAAATGTGGTTTTGCTGAGAGAAATTTACAAAATATTATTAAGAATGCTCATCCTCAAATCTTAATTTTTATTAATGAACAAAGTAATATTTGATTGAAACTCATAACTGTGTGAACACTTTTGAGAGCCACTGTATAGAATACAATATATACTCATAATAATAAAAGAATACAGTGCCTAGCTTAAAATACTCTAATACATTATAAATAGTCACTACCTGACTACGCTTCTACAAAATATTATATTGTTTTTCGGTATACATAGGGCACAGGCTCAGGTTAGGCATTAAATTTGAGGAAAATATCTAGTTATTAACCAAAGATTATGGTTCGACTGGCGAATTAATAATAGTTCAAGGTTGAATGGCTTATAACATAACACTTAAGTGTATTATTTGTTAGTTTTAAAATAACAAGTGCGAGCTTTACGTGCATTTTGGTTAAAAATAATAATAATAATAAATTAAAATATTTCCCTATTTTAGAAAAATAAAGTGTTCAGAAAGAGAGAATGTTTTGAAAACACAAATATTTTATTGATTTACTGCACGTATAATCATCTATATTTTATCAGACAAATCAATAAATGAAATAATACGGTTAAGTTAATCGATTATTACACGTTACATAAACCTAAGCATTAATTTAAAGCAATTCAAAAACATCAGTACGAGTGGAAAAAATGAATAACATCTATTTCCCCACACGCTTTTAGTCGCCATTAAAAAAATTCTCGTATGTATGAGCACTGCTTGGAGCACAACCTTTGCAGGGTTCGTATGTGCCATGCGTATGTGAAATCTGAATTCATCGCCAAGCGTCGAAGGTTACCATGCTGAAAATATGCCTACTGCGCATGCTTGGAGCACAAACTTTGCAGGGTCTAGAGGCTAGTCAATTTCTCCCATTGAAGTGTCGACGCTTTACTTACATACAGCTTTGCATCCGTCATTCGAACGTGCGAACTTGATGAAATAGTCTGCTGTGTGATGTTCAATATGATTTGCTGTGTGCTCTTTTTATTCTTTTTTCGTTAAATAAAGTGTGTTGTCCTAAATCGATAGATTTTGTACACTGAATATGGACCTCTGATCAATAAATGTTAGCAAAGATCCGTGGTTATATCAAGAAAAACTCGATGCAAAATGCCAAATAGAAATCGAAGCTTTCTTAGTGAAAGCCAGAAATGGAGAAGTGGAACGTTCCTGAATTAATTGGGTAGAACTATTTTATCTGGGCATTGAAAATTAAAGCTGCCTTATCATTGAAAAAACTTGACTCAGTAATTTCGAGTATAAAACCAGAAAACTTAGACGAGAAAGATGAAAGACTGTGGAATGAGAAAAACGCTGACGCCGTAGCGTATATAAAACTTTCACTATCGAATCAACAGGCTCTTCAGTTCTCCGCAGAAGAGAATGCAAAAGTACTTTGGGAGAAAATAAAGTCAACATTTACGGGACTAGCCGAAGATCCAAAAATAGTCGCCGGTAATGAGTTAGAAAATTTAGAAATGAAGTTGCATGAGTCGGCTAATGATTATATCGCGAGAGGAATAGCAACTAAGTGTCAATCGCTAGGACTAGAAGTATCTCCGCGAGAACTGGTGTTTTACACAGTCCGTGGACTTCGTGGAATATTCTCTCGAATTAGGGAAATTTTAAAAACCCAGCGTGAAAAAACAATTGATGAAGTACTCGAAATACTCCGCGAGGAAGAGTCTACACACAGTTTAGCGAACGGGAAACGACCTGATGGAACCAACGCTGAGGCGTTCGTATCAAGAAGAAATAAAAATCATAATCCAAGAATTTGTTACATTTGCCGGCGGCCTGGTCACATCGCGAAAGACTGCTACTACAGAAACAAGAGTTCAAAAAGTGGGTTATCGAAAGGTAACAAAGAAAGAAAGAAATTGCAACCTACGAGTGTGAACGTTTCATCTCGTTCTGATGAAAGAGAAAGTGATTTCGCTTTTCAACTTACGCTTGAAAAAAATGATGAATGTGACAAAATTTGGTTGTTGGATAGTGGTGCAACTGGACACATGGCGAAAGACTCCTTTTGGTTTCAGAATATTATATCAGAGGTGAGGGAGATTTACCAGGCAGGTAAACATTCAAAAATATTTTCAAAGGGTATTGGTACTATTTAAGCAAGAACTATAAGTACAAAATATTCTAGTTCTGTTAATTTAACTATTAGTAATGTTGGTTATGTTCCTGATTTAAGAAATAACTTATTGTCACTCACTGCATTAATGGATAAAGGATGTAAAATTGAATCAAGGAATAACTCTGTTTTACTTTTTAGTAGGTGTAATCAGTTACTTTTTAAAGCATTTAAGAATAACGGTAGGCTTGAAGGTAATTTAGAACCATATTATAATTCTGAATGTTGCATTGCTAATGATTGTACTGGTAATAATTATGAACTTTGGCATAGTAGATTGTACCATTTAAATCCAAAGTATATGCTTAAGATGAAGGGATACATTGATATTAATTAATCCTCACTAAATCTCTTACATGGAACCCACACATTACAAATATTATCAAGAAGTTTCGAGCTAGTAAAGCTTCACTCTTCCCCTTAATTGCTCGAAACAGCGTTCTATCTATAGATAACAAGTTGCTCATTTACAAATCTATGTTACGCACCATTCTGAGTTATGCCTGCCCGGTATGGGCATACTCTTGTAAATCACTTAGAAAAAGACTGCAAGCAGCCCAGAATGGGGCAATTAGACAAATTTGCAATGCCCCCTGGTATGTTAGGAATAGACAGCTCCACAAGGAGCTAAAACTTGAGGAACTCAAGGATTATTACAGCCGCCTATCGCGGAATTTTTATGACAAGCAGGAGGCTATTGACAATCCTGCGATAACTAAGTATAACTATGATGTAAATAATCCTATGAATATTAAGCGCCCGCGGGCCATTATGTGTGTTAACCTACCTTAATTTCTGTGTGTAATGACTGATTATTATTATGCATATATAATCTACAAATTTCTGTGCTGTTATTATAGTATATATTATTTTTTAGTATTATGCATGTTGTCAGTTTAGCGGCACCAAAGTAGCGCACTTACCTCTCTTGTTTTTGCCATGTTTGTCTATGCTCTCTTTCCAGCTCTACCACTCGACAGCTTCTGTGCTTGACTGGCTTTCTATCCAGATTATTGCTTTAAGTTACCGTTAGGAGATATGCTGTTAAAAAATTATGTACCATTACCTGATAATTATGTATATCCACAACATTTTAAGATATGTTCGTTAGTGCATTCAGTTATAATTCACATATATTCGAAACTATACTATAATTTGTTCAATGAGGGGTAGGGTTAGTAATACCCAGGTAACCTGGTGTCTGGTACCACTTTAGATACCACCCCTTGTGATGTTCAATATGATTTGCCGTGTGCTCTTTTTATTCTTTTTTCGTTAAATAAAGTATGTTGTCCTAAATCGATGGATTTTGTACATTGAATATGGACCTCTGAACAACTTATTATTATTGTCATATTCCAATGATACATAATAAATGACCTGCGATATCTTTCTGCATTTCCCCTGTACTGTAAATGTATTTCAGTTGATGTATAATTATCAAATATTTAACAGTAAAAGTTATGGATATTCGAATAATTTTAGGAAATTCGTCCACAAGTTTAGGATGAAATAATAAACAACTAGAAACAAATTTTATTGACCTGTATCCAAAGAGCGTTGAAAATGACTGTGTAACACGGAATGAAAATTTTAAAATTAAACACAAAATACTTAAGGTATGAGAATTTATCTAAATTTAAATACCCATTGTAGCAGAATATAACGATTCCAAGTTTCAAGGTATAAGGCATTTCTCCCGCCTGCTTCGCATGCCTTCGTGGTGTAGTGGTCTGCATGCTCGACGCGTAACCAAGAGGTCCGTGGTTCGATTCCCGGCGAAGGCGTTGCCCATTTTTCATGTCTTCTGCTTCGAAATAAACCTAATGTCTCTACAGTGGCGCCCGAACTAAAAGGGTTGTGGATGATGACTCTCCACACCCAGGATTTGGCGACTAGGTCCCCTAAAACCCTAGTCGCCATTTAAAAAGGGGAGTATATAAGGTATATCTCCCACATTCTTAGCGTGACTTCGTGGTGTAGTGGTCAGCACACTCAGCCGGTATTTCAGAGGTCCGTGGTTCGATTCCCGGCGAAGGCGTTGCTCATTTTTCATGTCTCCTGCTTCCAAAATAACCTAATGTCTCTACACTGGCGCCAGAACTAAAATGGTGGTGGATGATGATTCTCCACGACCGCGATTGGGTCCCCAAAACCCCAGTCGCCCTTTAAAAGGGGGAGTATATAAGGTATTTCTCCCACCTGCTTCGCATGCCTTCGTGGTGTAGTGGTCTGCATGCTCGACGCGTAACCGAGAGGTCCGTGGTTCGATTCCCGGCGAAATCGTTGCCCATTTTTCATGTCTTCTGCTTCGTAATAACCTAATGTCTCTACAAAGGTACTAGAAACGTTTAATAATTTATAATTAAACTTTTTGACACTAACGTATATTTGAACATGAGTACTCTGTTGCATAGATTCCTAAAGTAGTACACATAAATACTTGTTTAGGAAACAAGTATAAGTTACTTGATAATTAGTAAAAATAAAGTTGTATGAAACAAGTTTTACGTACTTCTTAGAGAAATGCGCAAAACTTCATTTAATAAAAATAGTTTTTTTGTATCCCAGGTGGATCGAAAAGCAAAAATCAGTTAGGAAAAGCGGCTATATTTTTATAAGAGCATTAGTATTTATGATTATTGTTATCTTTTTTATTTGCGTCTTAGAAAACTATTTATGTCTCTGAAATTAATGACATCAGATTTCCAGTTTTTACATTGCTTATAAATTAAGACGTATCAATTTTTTTATCTCAATCATTAATTTATTAATGATAAAAATATGAAAATTAAATATAATGTATGGGAACATCTATCTATTAACGGAAGCTATTTATGTCTTAGAAAAGTTACGCAATGGTGCCGAACTGAAAGAGAATAATTTAAAAAGGGATTTTATGTGTGAAAATCGCATCATTTGCTACTGAAATGTGTTAATTAATTTTTTTTAATTTGCCAAAATTATTGAAATATTGCAATAACGGGCAGAGAATTCTTTTTTGAAATATTCCATTCGTTTGTGTAATGAAAATTGCAATAAGAGCTCTTTCAGATGTTGAAATGCAACTCCCGAAACAGCTAAATTCAGCTAAACATTGAATATTTAGCTGTTTCGTGTGCTAAACTATTATGACAACGCGGCCATGCATATGTTTAATATTTTCAGTAATTAATTTACCGAAATTTACGAAGTAGTATATACTTTTAGTTGAGTAATGCCGTTTTTATTTTCATTATTACATTATTATCAATGATTTCACGTACTGAATGCTATGAAAAGTGGATTAAAAGCAAAAATAAAGTAAATTGCAAAGTTTCATTTCAGATAACGATTAGAAAGTAATCCACGAAGGCGTTGTTGCCCTTAGATAAATAGTCCTCGAGTGCTTTATTATTATATAATAATTCAATCCAATTCCGCACAAATTAATACGCATTACTTACGCGTACATTAATTCTACGTTTAAATGTTTCACGTTGTTAAAATGAATTGTATTTTATTGTATTTTTCAAACGAAGGGAAATTAATATATTACTTTCAAAACAAATTTAATATTTTTAGAAATATCTTTTACAAATTAGTGTGAATATTTGGTTAGATGCATAATTTAAAGACTAAGAAAAACCACAGCTCTCTTCTCTTTCCTAAGCAAATTAAGTAAATTCAAAAGTAAATGCTCAAGCATTAAAATGTGCTTAGTAAATGAGACATATTTTACGAGTTCTATGTCTTCAGATTTAATTCTCGATTAGGGATTTTAAAGAATTCTTAAACTGCATTTTATATGCAATGTGAGAATATTTTGAAAAATTTGATATGAAAAATTGGATAAATATTGATTTGCTCATTATTTCAAGTAAAAATATTCATCCATTCCCTTTCCTCTCTCTCCCCCCCCACGAGTGAAGAAGTAAGGAATTTCGATGAATTTAATGAAAAAAAAGAAATTTACGCCGGAAAATAACTGAAATATTTGGCCGCTTAACGCTTAAACACAGAGGTGAGGTCTGTATGACCGCGAAACTGCTTGAAAGTTATATAGTCATTCTTCTCCTTTTTCAGTACTTTCAAGTTGACATAAAATATAATTATTCCTAAATTTTTATTAAACTCTATCAATTAATTTTTTTAAAAATTATTTTTAAAATTGGACCGCGGTCATATACACCTCACCTCTACGTTTATGTTACTTTTTTCTCACATGGGGGGATGGCTTTATTATACTTGAGTCATTTCAGCAGCTGGCCTGATAAAAGATGGTGCCAAATTGGAAAAAAACTGATTTTTTGATGGAGTTATTATCAGGATTAGTGAAACCACATATGGAATGAAGGCTTCAAAAGCCAGATGTGAACTGAGAAGAAAAAATGTGCATTCAGAGAGTGCTAGGAGTTTCCAGCGGAATCCATTCTAGCCCAGATGTGCCTGATACCCTTAAAAGTGTAGAACAGGGATGTCAAACTCATAGGTACTCTTGGGTCAAACAAACGAGGTTTAACTTTAGGCGGGCCGCAACAAAAAATCAATATTCATAGAAACGTAGATTTATTTCGAATAATACAATAATAAACATATATATATATATTTATATAGAAATGAACAAGAAAAATTTAATGTTTACGTCCTGATACTTGACATCTCTTCTCTTCTATTATCTTTCCTATTTCGGGAGAAATTTTGTTTGCAGTGATAACTTTCAACGCTGACCGAAGGTGAGCATCATTAATACGGTTTCTAATAGGAGACTTATTACCTTTCATGACTGAAAATAACTGCTCGCACCGATAAGTGCTACCAAACATGGAAATAATTTCATATGCGAATTTTCGAGTATTTTCAAACCTGGCTGGTAAATATTTGTAAAATTCAGGCACGCCCACTTCAATGAATTTTGCTTTCAAATTTGAGTTGCATTGAATCTCGATCACCTCCATTTGCATATGGCTGGGTACTGAGTCAATACTTATTGAGAAAATCGAAGAAAACAAAAAAAATTTGTCTTCGAGGGAACTAAAATCATTAAACCTCGTTTCAAATTCAGTTGTTAAATTTGCAATTTTTTCTGCGTATTTTTGATACGAACAAGTATCATCTAAACTTGATTTGTTCATGCTGCACGTCGGGAAGTGCGTCAAATCTTCATTTTTAAGTTGTTTTTCCCAAAGAACTAGTTGACATTTGAATGCTTTAATTATGTCAAACATGTTCGTAATGATATGATCTTTTCCTTGTAACGATAAATTTAAATCGGTTAAGTGTTTGGTTATATCAACCAAGAAAGATAAATCTTGTATCCATATTGGATCGTAAAACAAACTTACGTCTTGATTTTTCGTTTTTAAAAACTGACATATTTCTTCTTTCAAATCCCAGAATTGTTTGAGAATCTTGGAGCAAGATAACCAACGTACCTCGGTATAGTAGGACAAACCCGAATATTCACTATCTAACTCACTTAAGAAAGCAGTGAATTGACGCTGATTTAAACCTCGAGATCTTATAAAATTTATAACTTTTTTTATATATGACAAAACATTCTCCATATTTATTACTTTCGTGCATAGAACTTCTTGATGTATAATACAATGCATATGATGAATGTTTGAACCGTGAATTTCACTAAGTTTTTTTCTTAGTAATGCTACGAAGCCCTTGTTTTTCCCGGTCATTGATGGAGCGCCATCTGTAGCTACAGAATTTAATTTTGCCAAAGGTAGATTGTATTTCTGCAGAAGTCCAAAAACACAAGTAAATATATCTTCTCCTGTGGTAGTACCAGGCATCGGTATTAGTTCCAGTAATTCCTCAAAAATGTTAAAATTCTTGTCACAAGAACGAAGAAACACTGCTAATTGAGCTTTGCCACTAATGTCCGTGCTCTCGTCACAGGCAATGGAGAAACTTTCGAAACTAGATGATTTTGCTTTGATCTGATCACTTAAATTCGCGGCTAAATCAGTAACTCTTTCCGCAACTGTATTTTGAGACAATAAAATTGATTGAAAAGCCTTCACATTTCGAGGACAAACAATTTCTCCAGCTTTCATTAGGCATTCCTTGATGAAATCATCGTCAGTAAAAGGCTTCGAATGTTTAGCTATCAACTCGGACAAGACGTAACTTGCATGTACCGCCACTTCACTTTCTTTCAATACTTTACTGTTGCTTTTTCACTCCTAACTTCAGCTCTTTCAACTTTTGATCTCTCATTAATCCTTCGTAATTGTTATATTTCGATTTGTGTTGTTCGTAATGACGTTTAATATTATATAACTTTGGTACATTAATAGTATTATTACATATCAATTTATTTTATCATTATCAGTTTATTTTATCTTTTATTTCACAGCAAAAATATTCTAATTCCCATTTTACTTGGAATTTTCTATGTATTGTTCGTCCGCGATTTTTCGTTTAATTTTACTACCACTTGGTTTTGATATAGACATACTGAATACAAAGGGCTGGAATAAACACGGTTAACGTTAAAAAGTTAACAAAAATTTATTCTTTCCACAAGAGATAAATCAAAATGCTGAAATTTTTCTTCAAAAATATTCTAACAATATCACAAAATGTCAAACGTTTAGCAAAAATCAATTCAAAACAGAGAAACTAATTCTATCTCACAGCGAAATCCCTACAAATCAATCACAGCATTAAGTTAACAAACAGTTCGCTAGAACTACAGCTACTACTGAGCTTACATACAGCTTTGCTACTGAGATGAGTTGTTTGCAGCGCCAATCCACTGCAGTGGTGGCGATGTAAACTAAATCTCTCCCCTCCTCCTTTCCCCTGCAGTGACGTCATGGAGGTTCGAAGTAAGATGGCGAGGCTGCAATGAATTTTGACAGGATTGGATGTAAATATTTTGCAATTGCGTCGTAATTATATATATAAATAAATATATTTTCTATTTGTACAGTATTTCAGAGTCCTAAGTATACGAAAAGAATACATTTTTAAGCAAAGTTTATTGTTATTAACATTAAAATTATGCAGTATTTCTTCTCCACTTACAGAGTCTCTACCTAAAATACTTTCTCAAATATGACATGATTTTTGTAGCTCCTGAGGCATCTTTTAAATGAAAAAAATCTAAGTCAATTTGTAATTAATGCTCAATTCGGTCCATTTCAAATTAGCGTTTTTTTTTATTTTAATAGTGAAATACATTAAATAGCACATAACTTTCTCTGAATATTTCTGAAAGGGAATAAGAAAAAAGATTTTTTAAACTATTATTTAAAACTTGTACCTGCGTTATTATAAAATATAGCGGAATAAGAAAAAAGATTTTTTAAACTATTATTTAAAACTTGTACCTGCGTTATTATAAAATATAGCGGAATAATTCTTTTAATTATCAGATTTTTTTACCTTTAATTTCAACAACACGTATCCTAAAACTCGTCTTTATTACTTCCTTAAGTACGCATCGTCTCAAGGAAACGTGTAGAAATATATTCCATCAGATTTCGACGAAATCTTACTCTTGCAATCCTTAATCCGCAGTATCGATACGCCATTAGAGAAAATTTAAAAAACAAAATTGGTTCTGAAAAGAGCCTTTTGTAATTAAAAAGTACAAAATTAATAAGTTATAAATAACACAACCAAAGCACGTTAGAAGCTAACAAGATTTTGGTAGAATCAAACAAACAACCAAATCAAAACAACCAATGACTGAAAAGAAAAGGAGCATGCGCAGTTTTACTGATTGTGTTTCCACATCGCCACCGCTACGAGCGCTGCGGTCGTTACGAAGCGCAATTTCTCCCATTGAAGTGTCGACGCTTTAC
>KK119439.1:36846-71560 GCA_000611955.2 Stegodyphus mimosarum
CTAAAATACTGCAAGAAAAGCCCTGAAGAATGAAAGTTCCTACTTTATTCATCTCCTTTACAAATAAAACCAGATAACACATGCATTTTCAGCCGGATGTCTTATACGTATTATCACCAAATGCGTTTCTTTTTGCCAAAAGGAAGTGTTATTTAAGAAACAAAATAAAACTAAATGAGTAAATAAGTGACGAATCTTGCACCGAGGTAGTCGGGTAAGATCTAATATTATTCTTTTCGTTTCAGATGGTCATAAATACTAATTTATGATCATCTGAAACGTAAAATCAAAAAAGCAGTATGAATTCAAAACATCCAACGTAGCACAATTAAAATTTCTATTCAGAAATCAACAATTACTTGGGAAAAATTTCGGTTATGCAAATTAAATGGGAAAACGTGTAGCTAAAAAATAAGGAAATATGAATGTGCTGTCCGAAAAAATTTGCGAAATGTATGCAGGTATTTGCTAATAATGCGAAAATTAAATTTAATACTCTATCTTAAACATTTATAATGACTCTTTGACATTTATTGTAACATAAAATTCCAGTTTTTAAATAGTTTCAAAATGTGTTTAATTTTCTTATGGAGCAATAAAACAAAATAGAGTGAATGGATTTCTTGCTTTACATATGAAAATCTGAAAAGAGAGGGATATGGACTTGAAATTGGAGAACACCAGATAATAAGATCAGTTTCAATAAGCATTGTTCTTGTCATCTGGTGGCATTAAATACATACACGCAATATATAAATTTACGCATGTTTAAGTCGTTTAAAAAAACCTGTGTTGCATTACGGAATTATTGATTAGGGCTTTATGAAAAGTGACAAAAAAATTTTTTCAAAAGTAGTAAGAAAGAAAATAATACTTAAATTTTAATTATAAAAAGTTTAATCTCCAGCTCTTAACTGATTAATTAAGGTAATGATGAAACTTTGAAATTTATATCATTGTATTTAGAATTGCTTATAGGAGTAATTTATGGGAATATTTATGCCTTAAACTAAAATTTCTTTTCATATAGCTATGGTTTTCATTATTCAATGTAGTGTTTAAATTTAAAGTGTGTAAGGTTTTAGTTAAACTAACCAAGTTTTATTTTAATTTAAATCTGTCTATCTCCTCTCTGCTTCAACTTCCCGTCAGAAGAAGCGCGCGGTTTCAGCTTATGCTAATTTTTAAGTACAGCCAAGTACTATTTAAGCCAGAGGTAGAAACCTCTCAGTATGAGAGAGCTTAGTCTCAGACCACGGTCAATCTGCTCAACGTTCGTCTGACCAGCTAGCAGTTTAAATTTATAAGCCATAGTGCTTACCACGTGATTGCATTGTAAAACAATTTGAAGTACGTTAGTATTAGTATATCTTGCTACGCACCCTTTTAGGTAGAGGCCAACTTCCGCGATTAGCTCTGCGAAGCAAAGTTTAATTTAAGTTCTATTTTAGGTTTAGCATTTTAAATTATTTGATTGTTAAGTTCGACCCAAGTGCGGTCTTTTACTTTCTGTATCTCTCCCGAGTTGGGAAGTTTGTAACTAATAGTGATTCAATAAAAGAGGATTTCAAATCCCTTCTCGTGCAGTTACTATCCAGCCCCAGCAGTACATCAGAACAAAGCTCACATTTCATCAGCTCACTGTTCCAGTTCAGGACCTGAGAAGAAACACCCTGGTAAATATTTCACAATGTTCTCAAAGAATACACACAGAATACTCAGTCCTGATAAGTGTTAATTCTTAGAAAAAAGTAGGGCTATTAGAAAAGTTCATGTCAAAGTATGTTCTAGAGCTGTGGTCTCAAATCCAGTTGCATACTGGTCGAATTCATGATCTGAAAAGTGGTGAAAGACATCTCTATCTCTCTCTCTCTTTTCTTTTCTTTTTTTTTTTGGATAAAATAAATAGGTTATATTAAAAAAATAAAAAATATTTTTAATAAATTTTAAATTTCACTTATTGAATATTTATCAAAGCAAAATGAACAACAATAATAATATTGCAAAGGAAAAAATTCAAATTTATAATTATTTTTTACCTGAAGTCTTCAGTTTGGTACCTGCAAGACATTTTTATTGGTTATACTTTCTAATTCATAGATATTGACAGCCAAATATTAAATTTCAGACTGACATTTATTTCAAATAATGCTAAAATGTTTAATTAATCATTAAACAATTTACTCTAATTTTAAACTAAAAAGAAAAGTAAATTAGGAAAACTTTCTAAGTCTTCAGAGAAAACTTTACAAGTTTAATAAAACTTCAAAATAAATAATAAATAATGGCAACCTAATCTATTTCTCTTATTCATTGTGATGAAGTTTGTAGCCTCGGAGAGGAATTGTCTTCATTACGGATTGTAGATGTTCATCGATCAATCGAGTTCGTTTATTATTAATTTTTGACTGTGAAAAGAAGCTCATCATGCATAAATGTTTTCCCAAACGAAGCGATTATTCTTGGAACAAAAATTTGTAACTGACCTTTTTTGATTTTGATAAATGTTAATAAAATCTGTATCGTCTTTTAATAGAATATTTATCACACTTTAAATTAATTCATTCCATTTAAAGATTTTCTGGTGCGTTATTCATGCTCATTTTTATTGCAAATAAAATAATATAAACTCTGACTTCTTCAAATATCAAAAATTTTGAAATCTTTGTAACGCCATATTTGCCAAAAATATATAATTGAAATTTATTGGCGGCGCGTAAAATTGTTTCGGGGGCCGTAAGCTTCTCGCAGACGCCAGTTTGAAAGCACTGTTCTAGAGTACAAAAGTATTATTTATGTCATTTCCTACCTATATATAACCTTTTGTGCATATATCCAGCATTCAGTGAAATTAAAATCGTACCACTTGACTAGAGCCTCTTCAAGTTGAATGAAAAGTGAAGCAAAATATCACTTAATACATATGTTATGATAGTATGCCCTTATTTTGAAATTGCGGTTAAGGAAACGTTTTAAAACATTAATTTCCTTGCTCTTTCAAAAATAAAAAGGGATTGAATCTACAAAGACATTAAACGCTCTCAAATCAATCAGCTTAAGCATTTACAGTTATTTTACTTGTAAAAATAACATCATCCTAATATTACAACACGTTCGAACATGGAAAGCTTATGCTTAATTTCAAGAACTCAAATTATCACAAAGCAAACAATGAAATAATATTTCTTTTCTTAAAAAAAGTGGTAAAATAATTAGTTTGCTTTTTATCGTGTAATTTGTAAGAAAAATAATATTTAAAGTTACATTAAATAAATGCTGAGAAGAATGCTATAATTTTAAAATAGCACTAGTGAAAAGTGTATCGTCAAGATCTTGCGTATAACTAAACTGATGATGGAATGCGTATCATAGCAACAATGAAGGAGATTTCTTCACTCAAACGGTTGAAAATATCATTTCGTAACCATGCTATTTATGTGAAAATGACTTTTGTTTGTGCATTTACATTTTTTTGTGTGTGTGTTTTTTGTAGAATTGCAATCTACAACTTAAAATTATAAATAGTTACTTACTCAGTTTTAAAGAAAAGACACTTGGTCAAGACTACTCTCCTTTTCACGTAAAAAGTATATTTTACATTGTTTATAATTTGCAACAGATTAACTCGTAACTTAATTAAAACTTGATTGTAGGATATACTAGACTTCTAAGAGGATACGATTAAAGGAGAATTAAGACAGTCTACATTAGGAAAGTACGGATTAGCGGATTAGAATTTCTAAGCAGATATGCAGTCAACTCCTGGGGCGATACCGCGGAAGATGTCCAGGATTAATTCAAAATCACGGCTAATCCAAGAGCAATTAAAAAAGAGACGAAAAAAGAATAATCCGTATTATAACTGATAGAAAAATGCTGTTAATAATTTTTTTGTATTCCTAAGCATTTTAGTCGAGCAGCTGTTCTCAACCTTTTGACTAACGCATACCATCTAAACAAAAATTGAAAAAACCTTAGTACCACCATTACATTTTACAGTGATTAGTTTTCAGTTTCTCAATAATGCACACATAAAAAATATTAGATTAAAAATTGGTTACTATTTTAATTATCAAAATTTAAGTTATAATACTTTAATTCTAAAGTTTAGTGTGAAATTTGGGCCTGTTAAAAAAAAAAAAAAAGGAGGCAAATTTCTTTATGTCTGGTCTTATCTCACTTCGTTTTAACAGTAATTTAGGATCCACTTTTAATTTTTATCTGTATTTATTTTTCAAATTATGACTTGGAAGAAAATCCTTGTTAACACAAATAGGTTCTGCGAAAAGGTGATAAAAATTTAATAGCTTTATTTGAAATGCCTTTGAATTCTTTTTTTTTTTTCGATTCAGCCAAAAGTTAACAAATGTTATTTTTTAGATCTTCAGTTAGAGTTCAATCACAGGAAATTTCTATCAACTGTTCTTTTTTTTTTCCACGAGATTTTTGAATTTAATAGTTAAAAATACTCTGTTTCTTTGCGTATCGCCGGTTGAGAATCGCTGGTCTAGAAAATAAACTGATTTGGTTTCGTAAATGAAATCGGTATTCAAAACAAAAAGAACCCACTATAAATAACGGAAAAATAAACATAATTAGAAATGAAGAAACTAAGTTACAAATGACTATGACATCATTTGCTATCACTACCTTTTCCTGTTTGTATTTTGTGAAGATAATTTTGTTTTACATTGATGGCTTGTGATAGTAATTTTTCCATTATTTCGCAATAAACAAGCTTACATTTTTTAGACAGGTCTGGTTAACCTGCTGTTTCCCGGTTAATCAGCAATTCACCCTATCAAGGAAAAACAGTAACCGCTTTCGTTGCACTTTAAGAAATCATATTGAGTTTATGCAGCCAATATCTTATTGCTAAACTCGAAACCATAGCTTTAACTAAGCTAACTAATCATAGCTTTAATTAAGATGCTTATGAAGTCATATTTCATGGCAGTTTGATTTGAAAATTATACTTTTATTATCGATTTTTAAGAACCAAAGTGAGAATACTCTCTCAGAGTAAATAAAGAGACGGGCATTTATTAGAAGAGTTATTTGAAAGAGGCATTTAATTTTCACGGAGATTCAAGATGCAGTTAAGAATCTTCACAATCGAAGTACATTAAGATCAAAAGGTTGATAAATAAGTAAAAGAAAGGACAGTTTTTATTTTCTGTTCCAATGGCCATTCGACTAAATTCAACTTGCATTTTTCATGTCTAGAAAAACAATTTCGAATATATATTAGATTTGTACATAATGTTGGTCTAACATTCGTATTCTGATTTTAAAAAATCCCATTTTTCTGAAATAATATGTATATTTTCATTCTACACGACAATTATACCAAAATACCAAGTTCTGTAAATATCGCATGAACAGTTTTTTAAAAATTGCTTTCAAAATTTGATCTCTGCAATGTTAATTAAATTTAGGTTATATCTGACACATTTCCATTTTTAGATTTGTATCCAAAAACTTATGATTTTTTTCAACTGTCTAATATATTTATTATAAAAATGAAAAAATATAGAATGGTTTCAATGAATCCAACTAGGTAATTTCAAGGGTCTCGTTTGCTTTGCACAATCAGTTAGTTAACCGGCTAACAACTGACCGTGCTGAATCGGACTAAACTATGGCACTAATTAAGTAACATACGATTAGAATTTAGCCTTCGAGATTGAGAGTTTTCACGCATATATAAAACCTCGTTAGATTTACATCTTAAATATTTGCCTTATCAAACTGGAAAAGTAGATGGCATTCTTCTGTAATATTCACAACCAACAATTTCGATTTGCTTCTCCTTTGACGAATATAATGACAGACAGATAGATGATTGAAATGCAACAGTTAGGAAATAATTAATTGCCATCCTAAGATATTGTTTCGTTAAACTTCAGTATCAAAGAGTTCTTAAAAACTAGGACCAAATTTTTTAATGGCTTTTCTTCATTATTTGTAACTAGATATTTGGCTTTAATTAGACGTCTGTGTTTCATTATTTAAACCAAAACCATAACGTATCTACCCCAATAAGGTCAATTTTTAAGATTCGGTATTTAAGTCACGATCAGAAGAATTTTTGAATTTCAGAATCTACAACTGTTGAATTTCTCGAGCTACGATAAAATACTTTTAATACCAGCACGCTAAATTTGCTCCGTTTTAAATTTTCATGCCCTATTTATCAGTTAGCCAGGTGACTTCGAACACTTTCGGAAAATCGATTCTGCAGTGAAAAGCATATCGCGCATACTTTTGAACGAAGAGATGGAGGGAACTATTCATATAGGAAAGAATGTAACGACGAAATTTTCTTTCTTGTGAAAGAGATTTATGCAGAGGAATTCAGTAGGTCATTTTCGGAACTGAATGGAATAGATATGAAGCTCTTAATGCTCATAAAACTTCGCCCATGCGTAAAGCGAAAGTGTTGCACTGCTAAGAAACAATATTTCTTTTCACTATTGATTACAAGAATTAAAAGTAGTTCGTTACAACTCAACGCAACGAAATAAAAATGAAGCTGAGAGGCTATTGCATACAGTCGCAGCTGTTTTGAAGCAAACGGGTTATCAGAAATTATTTTTCTACACGTAAAACATAATCGATAATTTCCTATCTTTGGGCATGGATTTAAGGGCAGTTACAAAGTACTTTTTAATGAAGATAAAAAAGGCTTACATTATTATTTGTCGACAATCTGTGTGATGTTGAATTATTAATATCTATCTAACGACCAAATATGTTCCCCCTTCTTTATTTTTCCGAACCTTATTTCAGAGCGGTCGAGAACTTTAAATTCTTCATATATTACGTACTATCATAACAGTGAAAGAAATAATAGAGATCGATGAAAGAAACGTTAGGCTAAATAATAGCGTCTGCCATATATTTACTTTATATTTGGTTTCTGAGCAATTCTTTATGTAGTATTTTTATTGAAATTAAAGTGTAAAGTCAAAAAAGCTTACATTGCTTAATTTAGAAATTTACAGTGCTTATTTTTTGTTCATGAATTTATAAGGTATTTCTCCTGCCTTCTTAGCATGCCTTCTTGGTGTAGTGGTCAGCACGCTTGACGCGTATTCGAGAGGTCCGTGGTTCGAGTCCCGGCGAAGACAATGCTCATTTTTCATCTTTCCTGCTTAAAACAAAAAATTCTAATGTCTGTACAGTGGCGCCCGAATTAAAAAAAAGTATGGATGATGATTCTCCACCACCAGAATTTGGTGATTGGGTCCCGTAATTACCAGTCGTCCTCTAAAAGGGGGGCATATAAGGTATTTCTCCCGCCTTCTTAGCATGCTTTCGTGGTGTAGTGGTCAGCACACTCGACGCGTATTCTAGAGGTCTGTAGTTCGAGGGTATTGCTCGTTCCCGCCGAGGGTATTGCTCATTTATCAAGTTCTTCGCATCAAAATAACCTAATAACTCTACAGCGGCGCCCGAACTAGAAAAAAAGGTGGATAATTATTCTCGACCACCAGGATTTGGCGATTGGGTCCCCTAATCTCACTACAGAACTATTAAACATGTTAATTGGTTCCAAATTCTGTTCCCGGTAAAGGAAAGTATTTAAATAGGAGGTTTTAATCTCACAGCAGGGGTTCTGAAACGTGCTTGGTTCGCTGAATCCTCTTTCATTCCCAGGAATATTTTTGGCCCATCGATATACTGGCAGTCCTTCCTGCATTAGAGGAACTTCGAAAACTCAAAATCGGTCCCACTAGATATTGAGCCCTAAGGAATAAATAGTGTATAAACTACTGCAGGTGAAAAATATCGACTAAGCTGGAAATCTAGTGGACGGCTTGTAACTCAATCAAGACTCGTCTGCACTTCACGTTTAAGCTAGCCTACAAACCCAAACAAAAGGTTTACTATGTTTTGCAGCTGACAGCTGATTGAGTCAATGTTTGATGTTTATACAAGATAATTTTAAATCTTTTTTTCAGGATAGGAAAGTGTTTTAGTTAAATGGCAACGATTAAGCAGCAGTGAAGAATATCATAATGAAAATCAGGTGATCCAACTGGGTCAAGAATCAGTGCCAATGAATTTCCCCACAATAAGTCCTCTTCTTGTGCTCTACCCAGATATCAAGATTTGTATTTAAATTTTGAATTTGCGGAAGCTGAACCTGGAAATTATGAGTTTCCCGTGTGCTTTTTGTATGGGGTGAACGTATGGTTCTAAGCAATTTAACAAAACACCTGAAAATGAACTGCAATGATTGAGAAAACAAAGTTAAAGCATATTTAAGCCGTTTGCTGCATTCTCAAGTAAATTAAGACAAGATAATGAATAAATTAACAACAAAACTAACACTAACTACAAAGTAGCAGAGGTAATTGCTAGGAAGATTTATTCACATACAGCTGCAACAGAAACTTTGATTTTATCTGCTTTCAAAGAAATAGTTAAATCCATACTACAAGAGGTTGCCGAAAGGAAGACATCAGAAATCACTTTTTTTAATATTGCTACTTCTCACAGTGTAGAACGCATGTCCTCTAACATGCCCTATTCTCTCTACTAATTCGGATATGGAAAACCCTTCTTTCTTTGTCATTCCTTTCCTAAAGGTCCTATACAAAAATTTGAGTTTCATATATTTGTATTATTAGTAAGATCAAAATTGTCGTTGTCTGAAAGCCTACCTTATTTGATTCATTTCTTGAAATGGAGCCACGAGCTAATGACTAATTATGCAAGCGATGGTTAGGCATGCAATCGTTTGAAACGCAGTGTATTGTTGCGTTATATGGGTTCGTGGATTTGAGAGTATCCGATGAAAACACGATGCAGAACGATAAAAAGCACAATTTATTTACAAGAATCACTATTTACATCACAGTTCCAAAATTACCTTTAAAAGCGTCGAAAATCTACAATAAATACGCTGAAACAATCAGCAACACAGCTTCAGGCTGTAACTGTAAAGGCAGCTTCACGGCAACACTGAACACCGTGGAACAATCACCAATACACTGTCAAGCTATACTGTAAAGGTCGCTTCACGGCAAAGCACTATCTCGATCGCTTTCCGTTCTCAAAACTCTCGCGTAGCTTAGCACTCACAGTAAGCAGCGATTCTCATAATTCTCACAACACTCACAATCTTAATCACACTCTACTTCACAATACTCGCAACATCGGCTCTCAGAAACGCAAGGGTTTATATAGCTTTTCATTTGGTTCCACAGGTTTCGAGAAATATCTCGACAGGAAATTATTCTAGAAGCTTCCCGATTGGACCATGGGATATCGCCGATTTGGTCGCCAATCTGGCAACTCTACCATACACTATTTTATGGCAACCCTAGTGCTATGCCGGAAAGCTTACATACAGGCGCAACCGCCGAATTTTTCGCAACAGTATAATCATTTTATAGCATTATTTTGTGCAATCGAAAACATAAGCATTTTTAGAAAAATAATTTGGAGAGCAGAGGGCATCTGCCTCAAAATCATAAAATATTTTACTTCTTTGGTTTTCCAGATAAGACAACTTACATGCGCTATTTATACTCATTGGAAATTAAGCGTTAGTATAAATTTTTTTCCATGAAAAATTTCTAAAAATTAAATCTTTCCTTTGATTTGAATTGAACTACTTGTGTTTTTAACGTAATTAATCATCCAATCAATGCATTTCTTAATTATAAGTGATTGTAAGGTATGAAAACATACTATATTCTTACGAGTTTCGTCAGCGAAAATTATATCTTAATGCTTTAAATATTTTTTTCTTTTACTTTTGTGTTCACTATGGTTTTCAAAAAATAATTTTAATGATAATTATGTTTAATTGTTTTTGTTTTAAGGAAATAGTAAAGAATATTAAAATTAATTCTCTTGGTCGGTTGTTTACTAATTGAAATTTATTATATTTTTGGAGGCGTTTATACAGATATTTAAGAAACCCGGCTCCTTTGACATTTTTCTTAGTTGTTCCTTGAGGAAGACCAGAGGGATTATTAACTTTTTTTTTAATAGTTATGTTTATGTTACGATTTACATTTAGTTACGAGATTAATTTTCAGATTTATGCCTTTTTTCATTTTAGGTAGCTAGCCATCTTCGAGTAGAATGATATTAAAACTTATTCTATTCTCTCTCTCCTCAGTCTACAATTACATATCGCAGAATCAGATGTCACTCGGCCCGGTTCTTCACATTTCTTTTTTTTGTAATTCATATTAATCGATTTAAAATTAGTCACTATCTGCCAGAAGCCCGCATTCCGGAGACTGAGAATACCATAATAAAATACAGTATTCAGGCGATAAAATATTGACAACTCAGTGATGTATGTGGAACATGTCGATGAGGGTTCAATTAAGTGCTCTACAAGGAAGTCATTTATGAATTGTTATTGAGTCAAGTCGTCAAAAAGTCGTTATTTTATAATCTCCGCTGTTTAATTTTATAATCTTGCCATTAATTTATAAGCGATAATAATCCTGAAAAGGAAATTTGAAACTGTTTTCTGTGAGTGTTAGTTCTGACAGCTGGAAAACTTTTACAAATTATAGTTCGAGTTTACTGTCTACCGAAACCTATCATGAAAGTCAATCCTTGTCTTGAACTAAACATTTCAGTTTCACAAATTATAAACAGTTTCTATACACACGTATCAAGACAAGAAACCGAAATGAAAATGAATGCTTTGGCATCGCTATATATTTCAGTTTCTAGGGTGCATAAAAATTAATTTTTTAAAATATTTTCTGTTATATTAAACGCTAATTAAACATATTAGTTCTTTCACTTTATTCTCCCTTTTAACATCAAATAAACATAATGCTCTAAAGGAGAAAATGACAGGAACATCTATAAAAAGTCCTGTAAATTGAATGATATTGCAATAAGAGCATGAAACGTGCACAAGATCTTTACTTTGTCATATCTGTTATATCTCCGAAAGGCAAAATTGCCTATTTCTGCAAAAAATAAATTTTAATAAGAATATAGGAAGCAAGATATCATGTTGGGTAAGGAAATTGGTATTACAACATTTCAGAGATACTTTAAAAAATTAGTAAGGTGTGTGATCATCCCTGACCAAAATATAAGCTTTACAGCGATTTTCCATCCCGTGTATGATATTGTCTAAAAGTTCCTCCAGTAACAAAGCATATTCACGATGAATAACATCTTGAAACTCCTACAGAGTGCTACGTGGAATGCCACAGTGATGCAAATCGGCGTCTCACACATTCTGTCGGATTTCAATCCGAAGAATATACGAGCAACTCCATTCGCTAGACTAAATCTCGAAAAATAATCGTTCAGTATGGTAAGACATTGGGGACAAGTATTCTATTTCATTAGGAAGAAAGTATTATCGAGTGCATCCCTAAAGAACTTGATAAAGAATCTCATATTGTATATTTCAAAATTCTTAGTTATTCTGATAAAAATATGTGAGGCCATTCAAATACCATACCATGATTCCACCATTTTCCAGTGACTCCATTTCCATGATACCATGATTCCACCATTTTCCACCAGTGACTTTCACGGATGTTTTCGCTGCTACAGCGAATGTTTTGTTTTTTCCAGATTCTAACAATTCTCAACTCACTCTCCAAACAAAAATGAGATTCTGGTAAAGAGAACTCGACGCCAGTCTATGGTAATCCATTCATGGTGGTTTCTGCACTACTGTAACAGTGTGCATTTCGCAGCTCGAATTAGTGGAACACGAATCATGGATATCCTTGTATACAGCCCACTTTTATGTTGCCTGTCACGGTTTGTATAACTGGATATTTGAGCTCCTTTCGTTGCACCAAGTTGCCTTGCAATCTGATCTGACATCTCTTGTCTATTTCTTTTAGCAATGCTTTCCAAATAACGGTCCTGGGAGTCTGTTGTGGCAATTTTCTAGCTTGATCTCCTTGCCTGCTTACATTACGAGCATCTTCAAATCGTTTCAAGATTATTTAACAAGATGCTTTTGGCTACTAAGTCTTAAACACCTGTTCTGTTTCTATTCTCCCAATCGTACGTCATTTCTCCCAATCCGTAAAGTGTCTGTTAACGATATATTCCATCTTCCACAGCTGAAAATATTATTCAGTTACTCGTACAAATCTTGAAATCAGAATTTGAAGCACCGCTTTGCACTCCTTCCCGAACATGACGAAAGAACGAGCTCAGAATTTGCATATTTCTGTGTAAGACGGTAAATTCAATTGGACTACGTGATAACACTGACCTTGAGTTACCAATTAACTACATTTTATTTGGACTTCACCTAATAGAATTAACATAAAGTACTTTTTGCTTTTTTATGGCTGTTCTTTTAGTTTTTTCCACCTAGTGTATATCTATGATTTAAAAGAATAAGGTTTTAAAATCAGGTACCATTACTCTTTGTTTTCTTGAACAGTCGAATTTCGAACAGTGTGGGATAACAGTAGACTCAAGCGATCAGACTACGTAACGTATTATTCCATTTTAATTTGCAAAATCAAAGTATGGACGTAATAATATTTGTTTTAAATCTCGTGAGTTCATTTAGAGGCTGAATTAAAGATTGTTTTCTTTATTGTACTTATAACTTGCCAGAAAACTTATGTAGAATAAAGGTGCAAATTGGCAGGAGATATTAGAAAAACATTATAACCTTGCTTTCGGAATGGATTGGTTTGACTGATATACATGTTAATTAAACATAGCAATAACAAAATATTTAAACAAATTGTTTCACGAAATTACTTTGACATATCTACGTAAACTGCATTCGAGTTAAATATTTATGCAAAACTTCCGTAGCAATAAATTTCATTGCTAGCCTTCATTAGTATATTCTTCCATAACAGATGAATTTTATGCTTTTGAATAAGAGATTAACGACATATTGTGCAATTGTAAGAACTGTGAATGATCAAGTGAAAAGTAAACTCGGTAAGTTCTGCATTTTTAAGTAACAATGAGAGAAATACGCCAAAGAAGCCCTTAAAATTTCTAATTTGCTTGTAACTTCTATAGTATGAAATAACTCAAAACACACGTAATGGATAACTGTAGAAGTTAACTAATTAGTTTGGGAAGTTACCGCTTGTGGTAACTCTTTACCTGCTAATAACACATACCAATTCAAATTTAAAACCAAACAGTTGTTTATTATCTATTGCTGGTGATTTTACAAGCTTAAAATGTTAACCTAAACAAAAACGATTTCTTCTTGTACAAAATTACAATTTGACGGGAATTGCCGGGCGAATAAGTTTCAAACTATTTACGCAATAATATCTTACTTTCAAACCTATAAACATTTGGTGTTGTATTTAACTACTTAAAAGAACTCATCAAACCTAGCAACTTACTCTCATATCCGCTTCATAATTACAACAGTAAAGCTTAAATCCTGTAGCTCCAATAGACCTACGCTTAAGATTAACATCCTACTTTTAAGCTATGCCGTTTGCCGTTTAAGTTGCATAAACCTTCTGAGCAAGTACTATGAAGAACTAAGAGGAATAAGATAGAGTTTAACTCCAGTGTAGCTGTTAGAAAAATTCATGAATAATTGTCGCATGCTTAATTAAAGCTCAGATCTCAGAAACTGTAATTTGAGCTGTTATTCAGTGAAACGACAATAATTATTGGTTTTAGACGATTAAGAGAAAGTTGAAGCCGAAGTTTCAAAAACATTTCTTAAGATATTTATGAAGAATACCTTCGTCATGCAAACTCTATTGATTCTAAGATTTTATGTTTGCCGACCGTGTTGAAGTTTCTAACCCTCAATATTTATAGAGTTTGGTCTATTTGGTTCGTGCTGTTTCGTTAATATTTAAAATATATATATGCATATATATACGTTTTCAAAAGCTAATGTATTGCCAGCAGAGAGGATCAGATCCGTGATATGTCTGTTGGGAATACTCCTTCTTTCCTTGAATAGCCATTCTGATTTTTCTGTTACACATTTCTAGGTGGGAAATTGATTTCTTTAGATAAGTGAGATAAAACTTTTTCATGAGCATAGCACCTCACACATATAAAAGTGACAGCTTCGTGTTTTTTTTTCTGTACATTCTGAGAGACAGGTTACCTCCTTTTATTAGGTTTCTGTCTTATACGACTTATTCACCTCGAAGCACACCGATGGAACGAGGCTTTTACTGATCAATAAGCATTAATCTCGATTATTTCGGAGCACAAATTGCGCCACTGCCAATAAAATAATACATAAAAGGAAAAACTTGAGTGCTTGCCTTTTTTATGTTCCTGAATAGTTATTTTTACCCTCATCCATCTTATACGGCATAAAATACGGTGCAAGGCCATTTCTTAGCAGTAAGAATGACGTATTCTATATTGCTCCCGAAGATGAACACCTAAAAATAGAAGTGAGTAGGTTGAAACAGATTTTGAACCTTGGAGCTTATCATACTTCAAGGAAAAAAGCACTTTGTTTAATCTAATAATGTGTAACTGACAGATGGTGAATGGGATGAACAAAGCAAAATGTTTGAAGGGTAAGTGAAAAACAATAAGCACTACCTTTCAGACAAAAGGAAAATTGTCATATTTTTTATATATATTTTTTGTCATATTAATTATTATTCATAATACTTAATGGTCTTTAAAATAATAAATACGTTAATCTGATAAATTTAATGAAATTAACTACATATTATGTTTCCAAAAATTTACATAAATCATCATATATTCAAAACAACAAACAATTCCACATTCTTGTGCAAGACAAGCATATAGTTGCTGCTATTATCTCTCCTTTCACAGTAACTGAAAAAGAGGGTTTCAGAGTTTGAAATAAAAAATTCATATTGGGGGGGCAGACTAATTGTTTATATTTTAAATATTATGACATTTATTATGGTCACTGTCGTAATTAATGCTAACTTTATTCTCTTTAATTGCTCTCA
Organism: Stegodyphus mimosarum; assembly: GCA_000611955.2. Taxonomy (NCBI): domain Eukaryota; kingdom Metazoa; phylum Arthropoda; class Arachnida; order Araneae; family Eresidae; genus Stegodyphus; species Stegodyphus mimosarum. The sequence goes on from KK119439.1 coordinate 51,768, forward strand.
AAATACTAGAGTTTCCTTCTTGTGTAAAGCAAATATGAGACAGTTTCCATTAAAAATGTTCTCCGTGAAAGCATATTTTCCTTTATGCCATACAGTCCTCACGCATTTACCATCAATTCTTTCTGTACCAACTTATAATTCTTACATCTGTAATTTTTTTCTTCTTGTGCTGTGCAATGTGTTAAAGTTTTAGGTAACACAGATTTTAATAAAAATCTGATTTTTTTGCTTACTTTTCTCAGAGACAATAGAATAAAGCTGCCCTAATGATATTTTAATGGGATATCTATATTCCAGTGCACCATTTTCCAGTTTGCTTGGGCACAATATGGTCTACTGGTAGTAAAAGGGTTAATGAATGTTTCAGCTAGCTATAATGCTTTTACTGCCTCTGGCTAGGAAGCTTGCCTTCGAGACTAAACATACATAGCAGTTTTCCCATTTTTAATGTATAAACATCTATATTCTAATCTTTCCACTTCTTTGCTTCATCATACGTTAAATTACCCCTTAATCAACAACGCAGCCTGGCAAGGCAATCATTCGGAATGTTGCTGCAATTTCATGCACCATAACTTTATGTCTTAAATTACAACAAATATAATTAATTTATTTTTCAAATCATAGCTGTCCGTTTTTTCGTCATTCTATCAAACTGAACGATTTGATGCACGTATTTCTCAATAAACTTTGTTTTATTTTTTAATAATATATCAAATTCATATTTTTAAATACTTTTAGCAACCTTGAAATAAATAAAATACGCTATCAAAAACATACTTATTATGCATTTCTGCTGCAGAAGAATCGTTTCCCTGCTGCCTTGCAGTGAATTTCTAATATTATTTGTTTGGAGGACAGGTTTCGTTTTCATTTGTTGTTATCGATTTCATAACCAAAACTGGGCATTATCCCATGTCTTATGTTTCCATATAATAAGTTCATTTAATTGCAAATTTTTGGTAACATGAAGAATGAATGGAAGGAAGGAGTAATTCTTTATATCGCCATTGCAGACTTTTGCCCTCTGTTACCCTCCAAACCTTAAACGAAATCTCGTAACTTGATTAATATCAAGTTACGAGACCACGCAAATCAAATGTTTCGATTACATTCGATTCACTGTGAGGATCACGAAGTGAGAAAAATGTAGATTGACAACAAAATTTAATGATGAGCCTTACGTTTTGGTGAAGCTCCAAAAACATTTTACATCTTTAAATTAAAGAAACTAAATATAATCTCTGAATAACTGAAGAAGGAGGAAAAGGTGTTGATTGACAGCAAAATTTAATGATGAGCCTTACGTTCTGGCAAAGCTCCAAAAAAATTTTACGTCTTTAAATTAAAGTCAAGAAAATAAATACAATCCCTGAATGCTTAAAATAAGGAAGCAACAAAGAAAAGAAGATTATTTTAGAAGAGTGAAAAGAATAGCAAGAAATAACAATTTGTTTAAAACTTTGGAAAATCGCTTATTCTCTACGATATTTTATTAATTTAATTGGCATTTCAGTCCACCTGTTTTTGTTATACATGTAACTTATACTATTCAAAGAAAAACTAATTTCAAACTATTTCCGTTTGTAATAGGCGCTTGCAAACAATAGTCCAATTGCTGTTATCAGGCTAACAAAATGGCTAAATCGGCGTTTTTATTGTTTTAATCCAATTGTAAGATATGAACTAGTGGCATTTTTAAAGTTTTTCACGAAAGCATCCTTCGTCTCAGGCAGATAGATTTAATGTGCTTTACCATAATCCAATAATACAGTCCATTCCAATCGAGACCGCTCAGCATGATAGCCCTTGGTGCTTTGTCATTATCAATTAAACAAATAAATCAAACTACTAGTAGCAACATTAAAAATGTCACAGATATATACTTGAAATTATTTTAATTCTGTTCATTTAAATAAAAAGAATGATACATATTTAAACTTACTGTTTAACAATCATAAATAATATCACAATACTTGTTGTTTTTTAGTTTTAAATACCTCCTAGTTCATAGTTATAATAATGGAGGAATTAAAATTAACTAAACAGCTGGGAAATCTCAAACTTCTACATATTTTAATATGGTGCAATTTCCTCTGAAGCATAACAGGGACTATGCAAAATTAGTCAGGAACATTAGATGGTGCCAATCAAAAACCATTATTACAAAATTATCAATTTAATAGTGAGCGCCTAAAATGGAGAGCGGTGCTGAACATACAGAAAAGTAACTCAAAGATTAACCAGAAGTTCTTTTACATTTAGGATATGCACGTTTTCTAAATTGTTTGCTTTAAATTACCAGTACTAAGTTAACTTTAATTACAGTTATTCCTTATTATTATCTCTTTAGTCGACATTATTGCAGACAGCCTTAAACTAACGGAAAGCATTTTATATACCTGAACATAGTTTCCAAAGCATTTGTGCATTTTTTCCTGTCTGGTTCTTTCCTCCACTTATAGAACTGCCGAGATCCGATTCCAAAAGAGAAAATAAGAAAATGGATAGAATCTTATTTTCATTAGGTTTCTTTCATTCAATCCGGTAACAGTTTATGGACAAATGGTCTATGGTCAACTTTATTTTAGTTTACATACATGGTGAAAGAAGGTAAGTAAAAGGATAGCGTGACACCAAAAATGAGAACAGATGACCTTTGAGCAAATATCATTAGCTCAAAATTTGAAGTGTTGTCATTGCTACCATTTAATTCTCCTCTTTACGTTATTTTTCAGTATTTGTCCAAGGCTGAACCTATAGAACCTCTGAATATAGAACTTCGGAAATAGTTCAAATTTTTAAAGTAATAGGAAAAAAATAATAGAGAAAAAGAAGTTACGTACGAGGTTTACGCCTTGGGTTAAATGAAAGACTCAAAAAAGATTATAAAACACGGTAAAGGCGGTTTCGGGGGGAGGGGGTGGAGAAGTATCTTTTTATTGTTAGGGAAGCGATAGTGAAAGGAAACAGTTTGTAAATAGCAGCTCTTTTTCTTTTAAAATTCGCAAATATAAAATTAGCATTTCGTAAAAATATATATTAGGTTATAAAGTCTGGTGTTTTTAGGTAGCATAAATTAACTAGACGTTAAAAGACTGTATAGGGATTTATCCCTAAGTATGATAAGTCCAGAGAAGGGTGTAAAGAAACCTTTTATTACCTCAAATTAATGTTCACAGATGGCACCGACTCGTGCTTACAAAAGCCAACACTTTTGGCTTAACTCAAATAGTAACGAGTAACTTAAAATTTAATGAAATTACGTCAGCCTAACGGCTTCACAGGTTACTTAACGTGCAGGGAAGTTCTGACTCGTAGAAGTCGGCGTAAACAAGCCTAATGGCAAGAAGCTCTTAACGCCACAGAAATCTAATCGCCTATTAAATCAAAGACAGCAACATGGCTTTCAGGCAGGCAAAACATGCTCTAAATTCGTTTTCCAAAACCTTCTCTTAAATGCTAACTTCTTTCTACCTCAATTGAATGCACGCGCGCTGACTCATTGACATGCTGGCAAAAATGCGTGGGTTGAAAGCAAGAGTGATAGGAAAGGTTGCTTCAAAATGAAATTAACTGTTAAGTAAAATAAATTCCCACAATGTAATCAAATTAAATTGGGTACAACTGCAAAAGCTTCAAGCATAAAACTTTAAAATGGCATAGCAAATTTTATTTTGCTTTCTACAATTAAACTAAATAAATATTTTTGGTAAGCCCAATATAATTTATTTGACAATTTTACTCACCCCCAACCAAGAAACACGGAGATATCTGTGAAACAAGGAAAAGCCTTTCATGAATAGCCTTTAAATGACCAACTGCATTTAGAATAAAACACAGAAAGTAAAAATTATCATATGTGGAGCAGTGTGTAAATATTTTATCAACTGAGGCAAAAAAGTAAGTTGTGAGTGTATATATAGAATGAAAGGTATTCGGCCACTTAGGTGGAGTGTGGGAGTAGCATAATTTGTATATATATATTGTAGGGTGTTTCTCCCGCCTTCTTGGCATGCCTTCGTGGTGTAGTAGTCAACACACTCGACGCGTATTTGAGAAGTCCGTGGTTCGAGTCACGGCGAGGGCATTGCTAATTTTTCATCTCTGCTGCTTTCAAAAAAAGTGATGTCTCTACACTGGCGCCCGAACTAAAAGGTGGTGAATGATGATTCTTCACGCCAGGATTTGGAGATTGGGTCCCCTAATCCCCAGTCGCCCTTTAAAACGGGGAGCATGTAAGGTGTTTCTCCTGCCTTCTTGGCATGCCTTCGTGGTGTAGTGGTCAGCACGCTATATATATATATATATATATATGGGTTTGTGTGTAATGTTTTAATGCGTAGAAGAAAACATTGGAACTTTTAACAGCTTTCGATAGTGGCTGAGGGTGAAGGCTCGATGACTCATTTAACACAACTGAGCTTGAAGTATATACAATCTTTATTTTCACGCATATAAAACCATCAACTAAGATAAAATAACACGCCGAACAAGTATTAATTTAGAATTCAAACAACAAAAATCAAAGTTATATTTGCAAATTTTCACAGGACTAGTTTCGATGGTTTTAAACCGATCGATGGTAAAACCATCGAAGCTAGTCCTGTGAAAATTTGCAAATATAATGCTGATTTTTTTGCTTTAATTTTAAATTAATATAAAACCATCTTAATAGACATTTATATAATTATAATGAAATATGATAATTTTTATATATACTGGTTTTAAAGTAAGACGTAAGCAGTACAGCACTGCGGTGTTGGCAAAGCAGAAGTTAGGGAAAGGAAGAAGTGAAGTAGCTACTTGGCGAAGATTATTTATATTTAGTATGATGCGGAAGTACAATTAAGCTATGACTGGTTAATTTTGGGTTTTAGTTTCATTTTTCAAGGAGCGTTATGTAACATAGAAAGATCTCGAATTTGGGAGAACAGATGAATTTAGAGGGAGAGCATAAAATCCAGAATAGTTAATTTTGAGGTCTCCAATTGTTCTTAAAGCAGCCATCGTATTCTGTTACATCTTACATATTCCAATTATTCTTAAAGCAGCCATCGTATTTTGTTATATCTTACACACACATGCACACACACACACACATATATATATATATATATGTATATATTTCATAATCTACTTGATCACCTAATTTATGTACGATTCGAGATAATGACCATGTTTGAATGTTTTCTTGACCTAATGAAAATACAATTTTTTATTGAAGTTCTAATTATTATTATTATTTACTGAAGCTTCTTTCGCTACTAGCAAGGATAATTGGAAACATTAAAATTATTTTTAATACTGCTATCAAATTCGGATACGACTGAACTAAATTGCAATCATGAATTGTTTTTAGACGATCTAAGCTTGTAGATGCTTTTGCACCTGAAATTATTAAAAATAGCGTATTTTTAGAAACTAAATATTTTTGATTAAATTCCTGTAGCATTTATGCCAATTCGAATATTTAAATGTTAAGTTATACGTTGCTGCCTTTAAATTACCTAAATTCTATGACATAAATTTTTCACCAATTAGAAAATGAAAACTGGAACTTTAGTTTTTCATAGCTTTGTTTCAAATGCATAGTTAAAACATCTAAAAGTTCTTTAAATTCGACTATCAGAAAAATAGTTTTCTAAAAAATAATTTTTTTACCAATTGATTCTTGACAATCTGATATATTAACTTTTTTTTTGGTTTCTGTTCAAATTCTATTGAAATATTTATTTCTAAAGCTAAATGTTAAAAGTTTCTAAAGCTAAAATATCTCGCAAAATTACTTTCAAATATATTAAAGAAAGACACAGTCTCTCTGTTAAGCATGCAGCTTCATACGTAATTATTGTTTTTGACTGCAAGGCTTTATTTAGTTTTTCTGTTAACTGCAGTATTAAAGTCCGGGCAGATAATATGTGTACACACTTTTAATTAATCTGCTTTAAAATGTTATTATTTTCACATTATTGCAATGGTTTATCGTTTGACGTGATATCTTTTAATAACTGATGCTCCTTTATTTGCAGATCCAAGTCTTAAACAATCTTTGCCTATTGCGTTACCGTGTGAAACGTACGTAAGTGCATACCCTCAACTCATAAGATACAAAAAAAGTGTAGATACTCAATACAGTTTTAAAAATATATTAAAGTGCTTAAATCTGTAGAAGCGGCATCAAATAATGGCTTGCATAGCTTTGTATAGACCAGCCATTTGGTTCCTGTTGTGACTGACAATTTGGGTGTTAGGTAGCGCTAAAGTGCGTTATTGTTGAATCTGTCCAGAACTTTATCTTCGCATTTTTAAAGTCTAGTGCCATCTTTAAAGTTTTAGACATTTTTGCAGCAATTACGGCACCCATTAATTCTAATCGGTGACCCATTAATTCTAACTCGTTTCACAGGCGACACTTTACTTTTTTTGCCCAGGTGAGACTTGTTTCAATTTTATTATTTTAGTGAAGTACCTAAAATAGGCCACTGCACCAAATGCTTTAGGACCAGCATCACGGTAAATGTAGATTTGTACCCTGATCTTTTATCGAATTCGTTCCTTGTTGGAAATATTTTCTAGGTATCTGTAATCTCTTAAGATGTTCCGTTTCAGAGCACTAACCTTTCCATTCATTTTCCAAATCAAGGTATAACTGATCAGCTCAGGGCAAACACTTTTTTCCAAATTTCTTGCAATAAGCTTTTAATTCGTATGGTGAACGTAGATATAAACCCTAGGGGATCACATATATTTAGCATAGAACAGAATCCTTTCTAGGTTTGACACTTTCTAGGTTATCTAAAAGAGGCTGAGCATCCAGTTCAAAAATATCAGAGTAGGTATTTCATAACATTCCTAAAACTTTTAAATGAATACCAGAATTTTCTTGTTCACTGCATGACATATTTTCTTTCCACATTTCTATTGGTTTTATTGAATTAGAGTTAAATTTGCCTGAATGCATCCTATCATCTCTAAGAATTTTAGCGGCAGTAAAAGATAAACAATAACCCTTTTATCAGAATTTGAGCCGGAAATTAAATCATGAACATACAAGGATGTCTCTAATATTACATACATTTATAATGCTCTTTCTTACATCTTTCATGTTTGAATAGTATATTTGACAGTATCAGCTAAAATGAAGGGACTACAAATGACACCGAATGGTACTCGCGTAAATCTTGTAAATTTGAATAAATCAACTGCCGTAATCAAACTACAAAAACTTCAAATAATTTCGGTCTTCTGGGGTTAGGAAGAGAAGGAGAAGAGCCTTCTCTGGATCCGCGCAGAACGCGAATTCATGTTTCCAGAAATTAATAATGATATCTAAAATATTTGGTTTTAAATTGGGCCCTAGCGATAAACAATCATTTAAATAGAATAGAAGAGAAACACGCCAATGTGGCAATCAAATTCGCTGAAACAACCTTGTATTTGGCGTACATTTACTAAAAACACTCAATCGATTTCGAGGGCAGCTACAGGTCCCTCCTTATCAGGAGATCTCCTGATGTTTCAACAGAAACAGTTAGTCTTAACACTAGTTGACAGAGCAGATGCTGTAGAATATTACGTTTAAATTTTTGGTGTCTATATTTTTCTGGTTTATCATATATTTATGGAACTATTCAAATGCACTGTAATTTCAGGCGATTCTATTTCTTCGTAAATAAAGTAGATTAGTTCATTGATATCTCATTTCGAACTTTTGGAACGCCTTCTATTAAATTCTAAAGCAATATCTGATGGAAGCAACTTAAGCAAAATTGGGCATAATAAATGACCATAATTTCCAGATGTAACTCCTAAGGAGTTTAAATTACGAATTTGAATTTCTTAAGTGAAAAGAATTATCGGATTCAGATTCAACAGCTTATTCGTATGGATGTTAATAACGATATCTGTTCTAACGAACCACTCTAAGTGCGATAACAAAACTGTCATTTTCATTACTCAATGGAAACCCAGATATAGCAATTGCTGCACTTCCACCAAGCAGCGATTTCAAATAACAAAATTTATCAGTTGGTGTCAAATGTTCTTTACTATCCATAGACTTTGAAAATCGGTTCCAAAACTCAAGCCATAAGCAAGAATCACCATAATATTTTTTGATAGTAAGCTTTGGAAACTTTATAAAATTAGGTCGAATTATTACTGAAAACACTATTTTCACTACTGAAAACACTGGAATCGGAATCATTAAAATTAGTTTGAAGCTTACACTTCCAATTTTTATCTAAATACCGAGTAATTCTGTTTTTCCAATCAATAATTTTTTTATTGTGATCTTCAATAACTTCAATTTCGGATTCAATATCTTCAGCGGCTAAACTACTTTCGATTTCACATTTCAACTGCTTAAGACCATCACGCTTTTCAATTAATTGCTCTTTGAGAACACTTAATTGATCAATGTTTTGTTCATGTGTCATTTCAGTCATTTTCGTTAAAATAGCTTCAATTTTTGTTAACATGTTTGTAGTAGTGGCATGCAAAACTGAGATTTTCCGCTTCAGTTTCTTAAACCTATCCATTAAGTTCATGCTATATATCAAAATATATGAAGTTATAAATCAGCATGCACTTACCTGTTAAATTTTATGTTCCGAAACTCTCAATTCAAACATCCTGTTGCTGTAGCCAAAGAGTGAAGTGCCATTTGCACTTCGAAAGCAGGTTAGTATCATAATTCTTACCATAAACACAGTTCAAGAAAAACACTTTCGATATGCGAATAAGACCATCTTTTCTAACTTATAAAATCCCATTTGCTAATTTATGACCAGTTTTGGCTTTTATTTAAGTAAATCACTTAAAGCTTCCATCAATTTCTATGGGTTTTTTTATGCGTCTAATAATTTGACGCATGACATTCATAATGCGAAGCATGTGATGCGCAGTCAAAACTTGAAAAAAATACTTCGCCTTTTTACCAGAAAAAATTGGAATCCAAATCGACCATCTGATATTAACGTGATGAAATTTTTCTAAACATAAGAAATTATCTCCATTTAATTAGCTTAATAAACAAAGAACGAACTCGAAAACAACACTGTTATAAGAGCTAGAAATAACACATTTCTACAACGAAAAATATATTATACTTTTGTAAGGTTTATCCTACGTTTATTAACAGTTATTTTAAGTTATGATTCCTTCCTGTTTATTCTAATTTCAGCTTACAATTTCCTACCAGAATGTAATTTCAGAAACGCAGTTAATGCAGATGAGTAAGAGTACTATTTAAGTCGATGTTTCGCCGACTTCGAGAGAGAGAGTCTGATTTTCCTGACTTGCGCGCGTTTGCCTTTTGGCTACGTTCTCTCTTTCGGCTATACCCTTCAGATAGCTTTAGTTAAGCTTAGTTTAGTTTAAATTCATAATTATTTAAGTTCAAGCCCAAGTGGAGGCTTTATGTATTTTTCAAGTTAGGAGTTGATTGTATTTATTCTGAGAAATAAGGGTAGTTAACCCTTCTTAAGTCTTACGTGTTTGTTTACACACTTAAGCGATTATTCGCTTGTTAGTGTTCGTGGTGTCCTAAGGTAGAGCACTGGATTTAGAGAAGTAAACCCCACGCTTTAATACAATTTCTGGTTTCGTTACATGGTATTTGCAATAATTTACTGCCACACTGAATTCATTTATGCCTCAAAATGCAAAACATTCTCAATTTACGTTTATCACATTACCAGGTCCTGCTCAAAGGCAATAAAACAAAAATTATTTAATAGATATGCATGAAATTGATCCAAGAGGTTGGTATGTCATTACTAGACTACATATAAAACAATATGGCAAAGATATATAAAACACCTGTATTACAACCATCACATTGCAAAAGGCCAAATGAGTCTGACGAATGTGCAGTGGAAACATCAAGCTGATAACAGGTATGATACCCTCTATCTGAAATGAATCTTTGACAACGGACAACGGCGAGATTCAAGCTGCCAAAAGTGACGTTGATCGCTTGTTGCGGCAATAGCGCCAATTCCTGTAGTGATGTCCTGGAGGGTGCCTAGCTGCACACTGAGACCTGCTATCCAAGGTCGCAACATGTCCTACACATGTCTATAGGATTCAGGTCCGGTGATCTAGCAGGCTACGACAGATGTGGAATGGTTTCACTCTCCAGATAACTCCGCACCACTTAAGGTATATGTAGACGGACGTTATCGTCCATAAATATCGCGTCAGTACTCATTGCAGGGACAAAAGGACTCTCAGGAGGGTGCAGAATTTCTTCGCGTTATCGGACGGCTGTGACGGAACTATCAGGAATCACGTAGAAATCTGTGCGGCCGTTTTTTTGCTACGCCAGCCCACACGAGTAAGCCTCCTCATCTGTATTAATCTCTTTTGACGATGTTTGCCACCTGATAGCCTGTCCATGTCTTTCGACATATAATTCCTCTTCGAGGCAATTAAATCGAGACTCACCCGTAAAGAGTACGTGGTCCTTCTGCTATGGTGTTTAACTGCGATGTTCACGGGCCCAGTTCAAGCGCGGTCTGACATGCGATGAGGACAGAGGAACACAAACCACAGGGCGACGCAGTTTGATAAGATATAGGCCGTCTTGCAGCAGCAGAGAGATGCCACGTCAGCTGTCGTGTTGTTAATGATCTACGACGTCTTGCACATAACAAGAAGAAGCGATCGTCTCCCGTTGTGTTAATCCTCAGTCGTCCAGATCCACGTCTTCTACAGGGGTCCATTTGGTAACGATTCCACAGCTTATTGATGGCACTATAATACACACCAGCATTCGCTCAACAGCGGATTGTCTTGAACCAGCTTGCAACATCTCGAGACCCTCCAACGCATTCCATTGTACAAATGGTGTCTTCGGGTCATGCTTTCCGCTTTGGCTATCTCAGATTACACGGAACTAACGCTACTTGTGAACTGACGCATAGATTCCCATAAGCGTTGTGGTGTGAGTGCGATATTGCGTTTTATGCTAATTTTGGTTACCCATTTGCATTCGTGAATGCAACCTCTACCTCATATGTAAATTGTATGTATTAATTCCCTTTTTCACATTTTGTTCCTTTTCTTTCAGCGTTGGTTCTTTTTCATTTTCCTTTTCTTCATTATTAGTATTAGCTCAACAAATGATCCAACATCTTTCATTTTAAAAAATATTCCTGACTCCGGAAATTTCAGTAGCAACTATTCAAGTTTTATGCTCTTTGTTGCTTCGTTAATATTCATTGTCCACAAGTGGGATAGTACTGGCTGCTTGTCATAATACAATTCATGATGAATGGGTTGGTAGGGTATAATTTTTGAAAATAATTTATCAACAATTTGTTTTAATTTTTGGCTTGAATACGAAACTGTTCTCTTAGTATATCCTTCGCGAAAGCCTCCTTTCATTCTGCAAAGAGCTTCCCGTACTTTATAATAACTGATTAACCAGTGAACCAGTCTTTAACATTTCTACACCGTTTATCATTCAGATGAATTTTTTCGACGAAAGACTTGAGCTAAAGCAGAATTTTATATGCAGCTAACTTTAATGTAAATACGGCCAATAGATTGGTTGTCAGATAATATTTTTATAGGTTATCGTTCTCATCATATTCCCTAAATTATAAATACAATTTAAAATTTGATAAGATTTAGTAATGTATCATGCTTTATATTTGCTTTTACCCGGTCTCATCAGTTAGCTCGGGCAACGCGTTAAATTTAGCGAATATGATACGGGTTTGCAACTAATTTGCGTTCCTAGCAGTACACTAATATGTCACAACTGATCTAATTGTTTTCAAAGTTTTAATTTAAGTTTTTTTTAAGCGGCAGTTTTATCGCACTCATTTCAGTTTTTCCAAAACTGTATTTCTTAACTTTTCTTTAGCAAGAATCGCATCCTTTTTTATAAGTATATTTTTATATCGGTTATCTTACACTCAACGTAACGTAACTATATTTGTAAGATATCTACATTTACATCAGTATCAGTATTAAAATTAGCCATATCAGTTTATCTTAAAAATTCTTTCTTTTTTTTTAAAGCTAAGTAATTAGTCCAAAGGGGCTTTGTCCCTGAAGAACTATTGTTTTCTTTTTGCGATTTTGCGTCGAATCAATCTGAATGTTCGTTTCACTTTTCAAATTGTTGCCACCAAATGTTATCGTCCTGTATTATATTTGAAGAAATTAAATAATGATGAATCTGCATAAATGTATGTATGTTTCTCACATTGTGATAAAACGACGGTACCTAGAGCTATCAAATTTTGAATAGCGTAATCCTCGTGCGAATATGGGCATCTGGAAGCCCAAATTTTATATTTGGAACTTGTTTTATTGTCGATTCACATTTTGTAAAACTTTAACGAATTTTTGATTAACAAACTCAAGGATTTCAAAGCGAGCAATGACAACGTTGTACAGAAAAAAACATTTTTATCTCCAGCGCGCGAAACTGTGTATGGGAAATTCTAAAGATATCCTCATTTTAAAATTAGTTTGCGATATTGCTCTTGAACTGAACAAAATGGTTTAAGTGCGAAGAACATAATATTTAATAAATAAAGGTAAAACATAAAATCTTAAAAAAACGCCCCTTTGGGCGTAATTTCAAAATCTGAAACCTTTCAGATTTTTTTTTTTTTTTAGTTTCATTTCAATCATTCAAAAACTTAGAAACGTGACTGATAATGGTTGACTGAGTGTCATGCATTCTTTCCCTCGATAAGACACAGCATGATATACAGTTTCTGTTACCATAAGGTTTTCCAGGTCTTATTTGCTGTTTCACTTTTGTATATTTCAATTCACTGTTTGTCCTAATTTTTTTCATATTTTGATGGTTATTTTACTGCCTTCTTGCATTAGTATGTTTTCAGCAATACTAAAATTTTAGATATTTTAACTTATTAGCATGCTTATGCAACAATTGGAATTAAGTAAAAATTTATTTCTATACTGCTGCTTTTAGCGCGTACACTTTTTTTTAGTTTCTTCATTCACTTTAACTATCAGTTTTATTATGCATACAATATACATATATTGAAAGAGAGATTGAGGACTAAGTAAAGCGAAGTAAAGTTATATAGGTTACTAAACAGCATGAGCAATGCGTGGAAAGCTGGCGGCAAAAAATATTAAAAGCTAGTTCGTAAATGCTTTTAAATTGCTAAAAACTTTGAGAGTTCAGTTATTGCAATCATAAATTAGTTGGCTGATTGCAAGTTACATGATCTCACTGGGTGCATGCGTAAAAAAGTTTATTAAGTGCTTTAAAAAAATATATAAACTGATAAAAATATAAAGAGTTAAAATTCATCCATACGAAATAGGTTGCCATTTAAACTGCGAGTTGACAAAATATAAATGTGGAATAATTAACTAATAATGTCGCAAGCGAAATCTTTCTACGCTAAATGAGTTTCAAAATCCAAACGCTAACATTCATTTACAAATCGAAGAAATGTAGATTATGACTGTTTGAATTATAAAATCTCATACCAATAAAAAATATCACTTCAAATAATATTTATAAAAACCGTTTAGAATAGTTTTCAGTTTCCATAACTGCAAAATATGACATCAGTGCTAAACGGAAATAATCAGAAAATAAAAATAATACGGATAAATGCCGAATTAGCTTAAAAAATAAGACATATATAGACGAGTCTGTTAGAAAAAAAATCTGATATGTACGCCACATGACTTCCTTGTACGGAGTATTAAATTATACGCATTTTGCATTTCATTTAAACTTATTGGATTGATTTGTATCTACTTCATCGACAGCGCATAAACCACAATAGAATAAAAGCACTCTTTAAAATTCACTATATTTGTTTACCACAGCGAACACTCTGGCGCTAGCTTCACTTAACAGCGTTACATCTCATTCATTTTATAACTCATCAGAATGCCCAATAATTATGTATATCATCTGGAGAATAACCTAATCGTTGAAAATGTTCTCTTCAAATACTATAATAAATCTAAAACGATGTGTAAAAGAAATTAAACAAACAAACAAAAAAGAAAAAGAAAAAAGAAGGAAAGAAAAAGAAAAAAGAAGGAAAGAAAAAGAAAAAAAAAAGAAAGAAAGAAAAAAACAGCTTTCCACAGACAAATCAGTATTTCTCATTCAATTAATTCAGTTCTCACTTCGCGACAAAGCAAAAATGCATTATATTAAAAATTACGAAGTAAATCTTAAACACTTATTTCCTCGAATAAATTCCAGAATGGAATAAGCATGATTTAATTCGCAATAATAAAAGAAGGCGTTATCTTTGTTGTTGCGAAGCTTAGTTTCTCTAGATTGGCAACAAATCCAATATTCTCCTAAGTTTCAAATGCAAACAAATATCCGCCATGAGAAATATGATTAGGCTTAGCCGCACTTAAACAACTGAAGTAAATATCATCTCGGGGTCGAGGAGGAGTCTTCATCGTCTTTTCAAATCTTTATTATTTACACTTATATTACAAATACTATATACAGCTATTCAAATTAAATATTCTGGAATATTCACATAATATGTGCCGATATTATATGCCTGATTTCATAGACAGCCATCCTCGCTGACGTCTAAAGGCATTCTGAATACGCTAATAGGGTTGTCGTAATATCTGGCTCCCTTCAAGTGCCAGTGAAGATTTTTAATCTTCAACATCTTCCCCCCCCCCCGATGAACACTTTGTTCATCAGAGGGTCCAAAACATTAACAAAAATATTACTTTGTAAAATTTTAAACATTACAACAAAATTGTAATACTTACTTCGAAGACAATTCAAGTTAACCTTAATATGTTATTTGACTGGTAAGAACAATGAAACTAACAATTCTGAAAAGTATCATACATCATTAAACACATCAAATTAGCATCATTAACACATGATATTAATCAATATTAAATTTAAAATAACAAAGAAACATAATATTACATTAAAACTAAAGACTACTTAGCAAACACTAGTCCTAAAAATATCAAGTTACTAGTAAATTGTTATCAAATTAATATTCAATTAATGATACTTCTATACCAAAGATTAGCAAGTTTCCACGTACACATTGAAAATTTCTTAAATGAATCATCTGGAAGAAAAAAGAAAATATAGCACAATTTGAATTACAAAGATAAATCAAATAACAATTGCATCAGTTTTGGACCTCTAAATTGTATAAAAGTTGTATTGGTCTTTTAATTACTGAATGTTCAGTTTTAACGGAGCAGGATCTAACCAGACCATCTCTACCAGGAAATGTTTCTATAATTTTACCAAGTTTCCAAAAGTTTCTTGGTAGTTTGTCCTCTTGTATGATCACAATATCACCAACTTTGAATCTGTCAGATTTGTTAAATGAACTGATGGAGTTCGCTGATTTCAAATTTAACAAATATTCGTTTTTCCACCTTTTCCAAAAATGGTTTGACAGAGTCTCTCGATAGTTAAATCTTTTCACTAATGTCTCCCTGGTACTTTTAGGTACTTCTCCTGATAATCTGATTGCAGGTAAGTTCAGAGGTCTATTTCCTAAGAGGAAGTGACCTGGAGTCAATGGATAAGGTTCCTTTGGATCTGCATGCACAAAAGTGATGGGTCTTGAATTTAGAACAGCTTCGGTTTCCACGAGCAAAGTCTCTAATTCTTCGAAATTGAGAGAAGTTTTGCCTAAAGCCTTTCTTAAAGCAGTTTTGACAGAGCGTACAAGTCTTTCGTAAAAACCACCCCACCAAGCTGCCTTTTCAACAATGTATCTCCACTTGATTCCACGGGAGGCATAGAATGTCTTCACATCTGGGTGATTGATTATTCTCCACATGTTCCTGAGATCGATTTCAGCTCGCTTGAATGTTTTTGCATTATCTGTGAAGATTACTGAACATAAACCTCTTCGTGCGAAAAATCTCCTGAGTGCCAAAAGAAATGTTTCAGTTGATAGATTGCTGACAAGTTCAAAGTGCACAGCCCTTGTCACAGCACAAGTGCACAGCAAGATGTAATGCTTAGATTCGTTGTGTTTTATGTATAGCGGTCCAGCGAAGTCAAGACCAACTGCAGCAAATGGTTGAGACTGTTCAATTCGAAAATCAGGAAGAGGAGCTGTTAGCTGAGCTCCAGGACGTGCATTGAAGCGTTTACAAATTACACATTTATTAAGGACAGATTTGATGAACTGTCTGCCTTTAATGATCCAAAATTTGCGTCGAATTTGGGTTTGAGTGTCAGCGATTCCAAAATGAAATACCTTCTCGTGGGCATCTCTTACGATTAATTCAGTGAATCTGTGTTTCTTCGGTAAAATGATCGGATACTTTGTATCAAAGCTTAGATTTGCTTTTTGTAGTCTTCCTCCTACATGGATTATGCCTTTATCATCAATGAATGGATTTAAATCTCTAATTTTTGATTCCCTGGGGATCATTTTCTTCATTTTCAAGAGTCTGACTTCTTCAGGAAAACATTCAGCTTGAATCCTTCTAAGCCAGTAGTTCTCGGCTTCATCAATATCATCAGCATTTAAAGTCAACTGATCTCTATCTTCTTTCTTCAGCCTAGCATTACGAATAAATCTCTTGATCCATGCTGTAATACGATAAATCTTATTTATAGAACTGTATTTAGTTAAATCCAAAAGATGAGTTTCAGCATGATCTGTACTGGTGCAATAAATTGATATCTCACATTTCGATCTCCTTTCTTCATCTATCGTCTCATCAGAGATATCTTGACCTTTAATCTTCGGCCAGTGTTCTTCCGACAATCTTAACCAACTTGGACCGTTGAACCAAATGGTTGTTTCTAATAATTCTGAAGGTAAAGAACCTCTAGAAATTATATCAGCTGGATTTTGAGCTGAAGGAACATGGTTCCAACAATTAGTCGGAATGAGATCTTGAATTTGTGAAACTCGATTAGCCACAAAAGTCTTCCATTTTCTTGGCAAGCCTTCAATCCATGAAAGAACTATTGATGAATCTGTCCAAGCGTGCAATGAACTGATATCCACGTTCAAAGTTTTCTGAACCTTGCTTAGTAACTTGGCTAACAGAACAGCTCCGCATAATTCTAAGCGTGGTAGTGACACTTGTTTTAATGGCGAGACGCGGCTTTTTGATGTCAAAAGCCTGACACTTATTTCTCCATCTTCATTTTGACATCGTAAGTATACAGCAGCTCCATAGGCCCTTTCAGATGCGTCTGAAAATCCATGTAGCTGAACGCAAGCAAAATTATCAATCATAACGTAGCGTGGAATTTTCAGCTCTTCAAGATGAAAAAATGCATTCCTAAAGTGTAGATATTCTGATTTGAGTTCATCTGGAAGTTCTTCATCCCAATCAAGTCTAGCTATCCAAAGTTTCTGAATGATTAATTTGGCTGAGACAATAACTGGTCCCACAAGACCAAGAGGATCATACAATTTTGAAACTTCTGAAATTATTTTTCGTTTAGTTGAGTTTTCAGTTTCTGTGGTAAGGCGAACCTTAAAAAAGAAATAATCAGATGCTGCATACCAGTGCATTCCTAAAGCTTTCACTGAATTATCCTCATCAATAGCAAGTGAGCTTTTGGTTTCGATGTAACCTTCAGGTAAAGAATCCAATAATTTTGGTTCATTTGACGACCATTTCCTTAGTTGGAATCCCCCAGAATCAAGAAGTAAAATTAATTCCTTTTGTAACTGCAATCCAGAAGCTATGGAATTACTCCCACTAAGTAAATCGTCAACATAAAAATCCCGCAGAAGGATATCTTTAGCTAATGGAAATTTTGCATCTTCATTAGCAAGTTGTTGGAGAGCCTTTACGGCTAAATACGGAGCGGAGGAGGTACCATAAGTAACAGTTTTTAAACGATATTCTTCTAGTTTTTCGTTAGGAGACTTTCTCCATACTATTCTTTGTAAATCAGCATCAGAGTCAAATACTAGTACTTGTCGGTACATTTTTGCGATATCTGCATGAATGGCATATTTGTAACAACGGAATCGAATCAAAATATCAAAAATATCATCTTGCAATTTGGGACCAACCATTAATTTATTATTGAGTGATATACCCGATGATGTTAATGCAGAACTATCGAAAACAACTCTAAGAGCAGTTGTAGTACTATCCTCCTTTATTACAAAGTGATGAGGTAGATAATTGGTTTTATTTAATATTTCCTTTCTCTCATGAGGTGGTATTATTTCCATATGATTTAATTTTAAATATGTGTCCATGAACTCATTATACATTTCTCGATATTTTGGATTTCTTTCTAATCTTCGTTCAACACTGAGAAATCTTTTTATAGCCATCGTTTTTGAATAACCCAAATTTTTATCGTCATTTTTTAATGGTAACTTAACGCAGAATCTACCGTTTGGAAGCCTACTATAAGTTTCATAAAAGTGTGCCTCACATTTCTTTTCTTCCGGCGAGAGAAAATTTATCTGTTTAATGTCTTCAAGTTCCCAGAACTTACGCAATAAGTCGTTTAAATTTTCATTAACTGATTCAGAAACAAATAATACACTTTCACTGAAACAAAAATTTTGAACGTCAAAGGAATTAAATTGCGATTCATTACTTGCATTTCCGCTGAGAGTGTTCCCAAATATAGTTTCAATACAGCACAGACCCTTGGAAATTTGTTTTTTATTTCTTGTGTTTATATTCCAAAAGGCATCGGCTCCAATTAGAATGTCGACCCTTGATCCCAAGCTAGGGTAAGACATATGTTCCAAACATTCGCTTTTCGAGCATAACTTATTTATTATGTTGTTCGGAATAGTGACACATGCATTCGTAATGTTATCAGTAACTAAGAGTTCAAGGTCAATGCGTTTTTGCGCATCATCAGTATTTACTAGCTCTACCCTTGTAATCGGATAAATTTTTTCAATTGGTTTTCTAGAACCGAAAGTAAATACTTTTAATTTTTCTGTTTTAACAATCGGCAATGTCAGCTTAGTTACCACCGCTTTGTGTATAAAAGACTTGGTGGAAGCACTATCTAATAATACAGTTACATTTTCCGAATTAGAAGGGGAATTTATTTTTGCTACACAAGTTTGTAACAAAACCTTACTTATTTTTTGATTTCCCGTATTTAAATGAGAGACATTTTCTGTAGGAGACCGATGTTCAGAACTAGAATTTACATTGGAAGCAATTTCAGTTGTTTTTGTTTTCGGCAGACAAACTGACGTATGATGATATATTCCTTTACACCTTTTACACGGTTCAGTTTTGAGTCTACACTGAGAACTAATATTAGAACTACGAAAACAATTAAAACAACGACCTTCTTTTTTCAGTTTTGTTCTTTTATCCTGCACGGATGTATTACTACATTGAAAAGAATCGTTATTAAGATTACAGAATAAACAACTATATTTTAAATTAGTTGTAAATGCAGCTGCTGTTGGAATAGAATTATATGATCTTTTTTTATTTGTTTCGAATTTGGAGAAATTTGTATTTTTAGCCCTCGTAGAATTATGTAACATTGATGTAATCTCGCGGCATTCAACTTCATCCTTAATGAACGCTAACAATTCTTGAACATTAAATTCCCTTCTTGATGATCGTTTTCTATTGAAATCTAAATTCATATCTTCGGGAATTAATTTCAAAAGAATCGGGCATAATAACTGTCCGTAAGTTTCAGATTCTACTTTTAAACTTTCGAGTGACCTAATATTTGTTTCAAGATCGTCGTACAAATTTCTTAATGCTTTAACATTGTTAGAACTTTTTACCGGTTCTAAATTCAATAACTTAGTCATATGACTATTTATAATTATGTC
>KK119439.1:71751-104918 GCA_000611955.2 Stegodyphus mimosarum
AATTAAATCTACTTCGTCGATAGGGCATAAACTACATTAGAATAAATGCCTTTTTTAAAATTCACTATATTTATTTACCATAGCGATACTATGGCTCTTGGTTCCCTTAACAACGTTACATCTCATTCATTTTGTAAATCGGAATGCAAAAAAATTATAACATCGGAAGAATTACCTAATCTTTGCCACATGTTCTATTCAAATACTATAATAAATCTAAAACGATGTGTAAAATAAATTAAACAAATAAAAAATAAACTGTTTTTCACAGACGATTCAGGGCTGCTTACCTAATGCGCATGCGCTACTCGTAAACATTCTTCTCTGTCCAAAACAGACTGGAGTATTCTCTGCTAATATGAAACACTTATTTCCTCGAATTTCATTAGAGATGTATTTCTAATTCAGTTAACTCAGTTCTCACTTCGCGGCAAGGCAAAACTGATAAAAACACAACATATTTTCAATAAAAATTTATAGAAAAGCATAAACACCAAATACAATTAATTTTTTTCTTAATTTTACAATTAAAATTACAGTTTCTAGCAAAAACAAACAAAATGTAGCAAGAAGACTTGGGCACCGAAAAAAGATTTTTCGGTGCACAAGACTGAAAGTTTACTTTTGATCTCACTCGGCAAAAAGACACTGAAGGCTTAGAAACTGGTTTAATTTGTTGTGGATGCTATGCTGAGTCAATATATGGGCTAATTTAATAATTTAAATGATAATTCTAGAATGGAATAAGCATAATTTAATTCGCAATAATAAAAGACGTAACTTTGTTATTGCGAAGCTTATTTTCTCTAGATTGGCAACAAATCCACTATTTTGCTAAGTTTCAAATGTAAACAAATGTAACAGCTATGGCAAAAAAAATTAGTCTTAAGCGCACTTAAACAGCTTTTAAATCGTTGATAATTCTACAGCATACAAGTTAACTAAAAGCATAAAGACTTTAACCGGAAGATAAGAACAATATAAGTCAATCATTTTTAAAGCAAAAAATGTACAATTTAGAAACATATAAGAATAAAGAAACTGAGTTCACTGAGCCGAGTAACAGAGTGGATATATTCTATATACATATATTTATATACTTTTGGTGCGGCCGATTGCAACCAGAATGGGAGGTGTACATCTACATGTTAAACAGCCCTATATACAAAATTTCAACGTTCTGAGGCTCCTCGTTATTGAGTTATGCGAGATATATACATACGTACGTACGTACGTACGCACAGATGCCACGAAAAAGTCTCTTCAGAATCCATTTTAAATCAGTTTTATAATTTTGGGGGAGAAAAAGAGTCCTTTATTCTGTTTTTACGTATGAATGTCACCCAAAAACATCGTTAAACTGCATTCGATAGCGGTCAAAATGGATATTTTCGTTGGAATATGATACCCAAAATTTTTCTCGATTACAATACTTCCTTTTTACTTCGTACAAGGAAGTAAAAAGTAATCCTAAAAATGTACCTGAATGAAACTCGTTTAAAAAAAAACAATATTCTTTGAAACACAACAAATGAATACTCTTTGAACAAATATGCTTTGAAAGAAGAAACAGAAAATTTCATGGAAAGAAGAAACAGAAATCGTAAGTAAGTATTCCATCCTCTTACAAATAAGGAAAAAAAATACATTCATCAAAATGAGCAAAACCAAGTTATGTTCAACAAAGTTTTATCCAAAATTGTAAGAAATGCACAACCTGTCATCTTTCGCGCAGTTTTTGATTCTGCATTTACTACAAGCAACTAATACCTCCTTAGGTCTTCAGGATACCTAAAGATTGTCTGCAGTAACGCTTAAAAATTTATAAACTTGGAATTAGAAATTTCTTACTGAGAATATAGACTGATACTTACTATTCAGATGCTTTTCTTAGAAAATTTTTAATAAAATTTGTTACATTCTTTCTTGAGAGTAAAATATTAAGGATTTTTGTAACCATTTCGAAAATCGAGACATAATTAGCTCTATTTTATACGCTCGTTTAACATAAACTTATTATATTCCAGATGCCCTTCAATTTCTCCAATAAATTTTGTAGCGTTCATTGAAGTGCCATTATCCTTAATGTGCTGCGAACGACGCCTTTTCCTTTTTTTTTCTTTCTCCCTCCTCTCTTTTGCATACCCTGCTCAAAACATGAAAGTATTTGGATTGAGTCCAGGTTTATTAAGGTTTATTTTCGTCTTACCTTTTTTACATTTCAGTCAGAATTTGCATGAAAACTAATCAGACTTTATAACTAATCAGAGATTAGTTAGAAAGGCGCATGAAAACTAATCAGAGATTTCGAAACTAATAACGAAAGTAACTTTGATAACTAACTAGGGTAATTTTAATATTTTATAAAGTAAATTACATAAAATCGTTAGAGTGATTAAAAATATATTTTGTATAACCGAGTATAAATGAAATGGCTTACAAGTTACAATGTCACTAATGTCCCGCCCCCCCCCAGACGGGAAATTGGTTAATGGCTCTGACTACTGTACCGATGGGCTCGGATTAGAATCCCGAGAAGGCATGGATGTAACTTGTCTATGCCTTCATGAGAGGTAATGGTGGCCCCCCATAATAAAATGACCACCGTTTTCTGGTCTTAATAGCGGCCAAAGCCTGTAAAGACTAGTGTCCGCCATTAAAAGAAAAAAGTGTCACTAATATAAAAGCCCATATTTTTTATGAAGGTTTTATACATAATAATCACTCCTGCAGCAGTTTATTTCCCTCTTCTATATACCTCTCTCACTTTTTTCTGTCTTAAAAAAAAAAAAAACTGAATAATAAAACAGCTACTATTAGATTTCTGTTCATTTTCGTAAAAGAGAATTTATATGGTGGCCAATAATGTTTTTTGTAAATATATAAAATTTATGGAAAAAAATTGAAATTAAAATATTTATGTCTTAAAATTATCGAACTGAAAATATTGCAATTTCACAAACTCTATACCTAATCTAACTTTAGATTGTTGTAGAAGTAAATTTTATTTAATATGAATATAATTTATACGTCTGTTTTGAGCAAAATAAAAAAAGTCTTTAAACCTACATATGAATTTAAGACGACACATATCATAACATACGTGTGTGCTGGAAACGAAAAAACAATCAGTTGCTTGAGAAATTCATATCTATATTTATTTTTAAACAAAATTTTTAAGAGTACTTCGAGAAGAATTTTAAAACTCCGAGTGTATTATAATACTTTGAAGTTTTCTATATCATTCTTCATAAAAATATTTTCAAGTTTTTACAGAACTCTTACGAAAGAGTTCACTGCAGTATCGCAGAATTCTTTGTACAGGTTTACTGAAAATATTTGACCCCACTTTCATATGAGCAGAACTTCGCACCTGTTGGACGAGCAGCAATTTGATATGCATTAAATTAAAAAGGAAGTCTACGTAAGGTCACCAGAATATTGGCAAAAAATATGTCATTTTATTTTAACTAAGAGTGCTGGATCACTTGCAATGGATCTAATGAGCTTGCGTTCTTTAGCTGGCGAATAAGATCAACGAATCTTACCCCATGTGACATTTCGCTTTGGAATTAAATTCAGGACTTAACGTCCTTATGACTTCTGCATACACACCTGGATGATCTCAATGCATTGTATTTGTGGTGGAAGCAATAACAAATGATATGCTGGAGAATTTATTGTTTTGATGTTCGAGTAAGTGAAAGAAGTTACATGAAAAACAACCGTTGGTAAAATTTAGAAAATTTTCATTTTATTTCATATATTACTCCTCCATGCTTGTGAATTTCAAAAATAAAACATTAAAACTGAGTCAAACATTTTGGATAATCCTATATTATAAACTAGAAAGGGGAAAATGAAAAGTTTTATGACAAAGAATTTTGATAAATGCTCTATGTGACAGATGTTATTGAATGCTTGATAATATCAGACTGATCTTTCAAATATCGGACGTAAGTCGTTAACATATTCTTGTCTAAACAGATTTAATTCATCATACTTTCGTTAAGGGGAAGAAATACCAACATTGCACTTATTTAGTAAATGAAAATGAAATTTGGCGCTTTGATGTAGAACTTAAGAAACTTAATTACTCGTTCTTTTCGTGTTTTTTCATTAACACTACTAGTCGCGCAGTAGAAAATACTGCATTACTCCTTCCAAATTTCCTTTCTGAAACCGGAAAAATATATTCTTCAATAGCAGATTGATATATTATGTCAAAATCTTTGAAACAGTACTCAGGAAATGGTGAATCTATAAATAACAGCACAGCCTCTTCTTTCATTGTTTCAGCAACACTCTACGGAGAAAAAAAAATTAATTACAAATCATATTTTTTCATGTTTATTACAAATAGTATTTACAATATTTTTACTAATCATAACTTTGAATTTCAAATTATAAAATCTGAGACATTATATATAAGCAAAATTCTCTTCAATTTGTAATTTTTAAAATCGGCGCTGATTTCTATACCGCAACCTGTCAGCATAAAACAATTCAGCGTTATTTCTAGTGTCACTTTAAAGAGATTCTTAGGTATGTTCTAAGCTTTCATTTACCGAATTTTCACTCTTTTCTCTTTCCTTCAAAATCTTATAAAATATTGGGTGGATCAAAGAGTAATTCGATTGTTACAGACAGTTCCAAATAGAGAAAGAAAATATTGCTACATAACTTCAATTATTAATCTGAATCATCATTTTAGACAACTCCTTTTCGTCTTTCAGGCAGTTTTCCAATTCCCTTTTCGAATAACTCTTCGTTTTTTCTGCAAAATATTTAGTTATTACATCTTCATCCTCCAGTTTACTGCGCACATTTTCCGGAACAAAAAAATGCTTTGGTGACTTAAAAACAAGTAAGGTAATATTTGGATTTTTAAGCATATGAATAAGAATTTCCTATTAAGTTTTCGTTGAGTCGCTATTACAGTAGGCAAATTAGTGTTATCCTACTGAAGAATCACATCAAGTTTGTAGATCAATACACGTCATTTGATGGTTACAGCCCGTTTTAAATTATCTTACTGATATTACAGATGTCTGTATTAATGTATGGCTTTTTTGTAACGGTTTAACATAAATCTTACCTTTCACAGTAGAGACATTAGGTATTTTTTTGAAAGCAAGACAGATGAAAAATGAGCAGTGCCCTCGCCGGGACTCAAACCACGGACCTCTCGAATACGCGCCGAGCGTGCTGACCACTACACCACGAAGGCATGCTGAGAAGGCGGGAGAAATACCTTACATCACATCCCACCATATGCAGAGGAAACCGTCTCTAAGTGCAGTTCCAGTTTGTCTGTAAGACTTGGCTTCTCCTTCGGATTCAATCAGTTTCAAATAACATTCACATAAAAAGTCCTTTTTTAATTTACAGCCCCCATATGCCTTAACAAAGGCTAGGTTCCAATACATGTCTCGAGGAGAAAAAAGTGTAAATCCATATTCTGATATCTCTGTGTTATAAACTCATATGGAACATAAACACCAGCACGAGAAACTTCCTTGATCATGTAGGGTTTCCCTCAGTTCATTTAACCTATTACTCAAATGTTTGCTATCTTTCTTGAACTACTCAACTTCCCCTCGTATTTCCTCGTCAGGATGTAAATTTAAAGTTAAGTGAAGTGAGTATTTAACCGAGTGAATCTTGGAGGTTATTCAGAGCGTGGTGTAATGGACAGCACACTCGGCGCGTATTCTAGAGGCCCGAGGTTCGAGTCCCGGCGAGGGCATTGCTCATTTTTCGTACTTCCTACTTCAAAAAATCCCCCTCCCCAAAAAACTAATGTTTCTACAGTGGTGCCCGAACTAAAAAAGGTGGTGAATGATGATTCTTTACCACCAGGATTTGGAGATTGGGTCCCCAAATTCCCAGTCGCCCTTTAAAAGGGGAGTATATAAGGTATTTCTCCCGCCTTCTTAACATGCCTTCGTGGTGTACTAGCCAGCACACCTCGGCGCGTATTCCAGAGGTCCGAGGTTCGAGTCCTGGTGAGGGTATTGCTCATTTTTCCCGTCTCTCAACATCGAAAATCCTAATGTCTCTACAATAATTTCAAGTGATACTACCAGTGCCTTAACGGATAGACTTTCTTGCATAATTTCTTTACTGGTGGTACTTGGTCTGGTTAACTCTCTCTTTAGCACATCTTCCCCCACCTTCGTTTCTCGCCCATTTTAGGCTTGTTCTGAAATTTCACATATGGCACTGACATTCACTTGTATCATGTGGGTTCAGAGGAAAAAAATCGCCGATTTGCTTCTACAGCATTTTCATGTAAGCGAAATTCATAAAACGTAACATCGAGAATATGCAGATTATCATAGAACGCCATCTACCTATGACGAAAATTAATTAATTATTGATCCAATGGAGTCCAGGAAGAAAGAATATGGGTATTCACGATTTTAATAACCTCTAAAATTTCGATCACAGGATCATTTTAGTTTAAAATCTTGCATTACTTTCGGAGCAACCTAATATTACATGATTACTGCATATTTATATAGTTTTAAATTCATCGTTTAGTTTTATTAAGTGCGCAACAATTTCATGTAGATCTATTTTTTTTGTGTGACATCAGGTGCACATTTTCACCTTATAGGGATTAAATTCGCAGGTCCTGCAACCGAACTGGCCGCCCGATGGTTTTCGTGATTTTCTCCACGTTTAAAGTGAAAACGAGCCCGTTTTTGTTAGAAGGTCTCTCACAAAACCATCCCTCCTCTTAGGCAGACATCCCTAGTGAACTTGGGGGGAAATCAAATAATCCAGTTCAATCCAGATTGGATTTGGCTGTAATAATTCAATCTTTATTAAATTAAAGCTTGAGTTATTCATTTTATTATTAACTAATTTATTTATTAACTTTACAATTAATCATATTTATTTATTGTAATAGCTTAGTCTTCCGTTAACAAAATTTACAGAAAAATACGGTATAAAAAGAAGATTTGAAATGAAGCGAGAGAACATGGAGTATGTCTCCTACTGTTCATTTCGATTTCCCATTACTTAGTTTCGCTTTCCAAATTTCTGCATATTGGCACAATGGCGGTTTTTTCAACACCTACAGTAACATTTAATTTATAGGTCTTACTTTTAATAGGTATTACTATGAAATATATAGGTCTTACTTTGTTATGGTATTTACTATGGGTT
Source organism: Stegodyphus mimosarum (assembly GCA_000611955.2). Taxonomy (NCBI): domain Eukaryota; kingdom Metazoa; phylum Arthropoda; class Arachnida; order Araneae; family Eresidae; genus Stegodyphus; species Stegodyphus mimosarum. The sequence continues at coordinate 78,931 of KK119439.1, forward strand.
ATTTTAAAACAAGTCAATAAGGTAATATCTTCTTTTTTTTATCTGGGACAATTTTCCTTTTTCCTTTTAATTTCCTCGTCTTTCTTTTTGTTGTTTATTTGCACAATTTCATATTTGATCTTTTCTTTCTGAACAAGGAAAAATCACTGAATTAAATATTTTCAAATATTCACATTCATTCATAAACATTGACGAGCCAAAACATTATGACCATCTCCACATTTTTCAATGAACTCGTCTGGATAACAAGGAGGATATGTGATTAAGTGGAAATGGTATTTAACCGCTACTGGAGAAGATAAGGAACCATTCTCGCAATTACTTTTGCGAGTGAAGGGAAGGGTGCTTATCTAAGCGAATTTGATAGAGGGCAGATTGTAATGGCTCAAACACTCGAAACGAGTATCTCCGAAATTGCACGACTAGTAGTAGGTTGTTCACGATCTGCCGTTGTTGGTATACATGCAAAGTCGATAAATGACGGTGAAGCCACCAGTAAACGCCAAGGTAATGGACGTCCACACGCCATCAAAGAAAAAGACCAGCGCACCAACCCAATACAATGCAGGTCCAAGTGCAAGTCTTTTGGAATACACAGTTTAGCGGATAGTATTCGATATGAGACTGCGCAGTAGACTTTCCATTCGTGTGCCTCTGTTGAACAAGCGTCATTATGAACTACGCCTACAGCGGGCCGGGAACATCGAGACTGAATAATGGATAAGTGGAAGATAGTTGCCTGGTCGAATGAATCATAATTTCTTATTCATCACGCCGATGATCGTGTCAGGGTACGCCATCTTCCAGGCGAACAGGTGCTTCTCCCGTACAACAGGTCATACACAGGTTGGTGAGGTCGGTATTATGCTTTAGGGGACATTCTCATGGACGGCTCTGGGACCCTTAGTTGTGGTAGACAGACCATGAAATCTGCGGACTATCTGAACATAACTGCAGATCAGTTGCATCCCTACGTGGCTTTTGTCTTCCCAACTGGAAATAGAATCTTCCAGCAGGACAACATCCAATGTCAAAAGGCTCGAATTTTGTTGGAATGGTTCGAGGAGCATAAGGGGGAATTCCAATTAATGTCCTGGTCACCTAACTCGTCGGATCTTAATCTGAAAGAGCACATTTGGGATGTCATGGAGAGGAAACTAAGAGCTCAAAAACCACCACATCGGAATAGCTCGACTTTACGCGACCGCTGTTTAGACATTTTAGTACAACCGCTCTCCATACATCTACCAAGAACTTGTGGCATCCAAGTAGAGACCATTGTCGCCCGACTTTTGTTTTGTAGACCATTGGTCGCCCGACTTGTTATTGAATAGGTGGTCAAAATGTTTTGGCTCTTCAGTGTATATAGAGAGAGTGATTCGTTAGCTCATGTACTAACTTCTAGGTTACTCAAAGACGAATCGGGATCAGATAGCATTTCAGTGTCGGAAACGCTGTTATTGCGCATATGCGTGCAGAGAACACCAGCAATGAAAGAGCAACACAAAAATGAAGAACACTATTTTAGTCATGAAAATATAATAATTGTGATATTAAGTGAGTTCAGAGAAAGTATTCGTTGAACGTTTCGGCCACCAGATGCGACACTAGTCTGACATCGGCGCCTCTAGGAATCATGGACGTTTTGAAATATTCCGAGCATCTATCTGATGGCTGTGGAAGCAATGCAGATGAGTGTGACAAGGTCCTTCTCACTTTCCATGGTTGTATCATACACGAGAACTTTCATAGGACCCCAGAAAAAAGTCTAGAGAGGACAGCTCCGGCGATTATGCTGGCCAATGAACGGCATCAGCACACCCGATCCACTGTTATTCAAATGTCGAATTTAAGTGTCTACGAAACTAAACTCAAAACATTTTTTTCAAAACTAAACTCTGGATCTGTGTAGCCAGGCCGGAGAATTATCTCCCATCTTAGACTTCCAGTAAAAATAACTCCACGCTCAGAAGAAGATTTGAAATAAACTTTTTAAGAACTTAACTTGCTCGTGTAATCATTAGAACAAAGTCACCGCTTCTTTCAGTATTTAACAGAACATAAATATCAAAGTAAAACTTAAGCAATTAAAATTCACAAGGAAAGATCTACTGTAAGCTTTGGCTCAGCGCCCTCTAATCATAGGAGAAAACACGGCTAGCAGAGTTAAGACCGATTCAGGTATAGCTAAAATTTGGCAAACCTAGTTCGAAAAAACACAGTGGTCGCTGCCAAAAGAGCTGTCTGTCAAGAGATCTGTTCTTATGCACATTGAATAATTTGCATCCTGGTACCAATGGAAGAAAGTAAAAGTGACAGTAAAGTTAAAAAGTATTGGGTTAATAAGCATAAAATCCTAAAAGTACTTCCAAAAATGATGCTTGAAATGGGCTGAGGCCTCATCATGCTGGAACCACATATCATAAAGCAACAACTGTTTCATGCCGTTAGTCATTCAATAGTTCGCGCAGGATTTCTAAAAAAAGTCTTATAAAACAATCCGTCCAAAAGAACGGACAAGAGATACGGTCTGATTAAGTGGACCCTTACAATACGGACTAAACTTTGACAGCAAACCAAAGTCGTTTAGCATATGTTCGTGTAGGTGGGAGTTTTCCAGCGCTCATACATGAGAGTTATGTGCATCATAGCAACCTTCCCTGGTGAAGTATGCCTCGTCTATAAATAAGACGGAAGCTGGAATAGGGGGTCCGCCACATTCTTCTGAAGATACCATTGGGTAAAAGCAGTCGTCTATGGTTAATCATAAGGTTGCAGAGCTGTACTCGCTGCTCATAAAATGGGTGCAATAGGTTCGAGCTCAGAATCCTCCATATGCAGGTGTGGGAAAGACTGAAGCAAGTAGTGATTGCTTGTGTACTACCACGTGGCGTGCCTGCCTTCTGTATGATAAAGAAACATCTTTTCGATTTCAGGGGTCCGCGGCATTTGTTCTCGATTCATGGAGCGTCTTTCGAAAGAAGCCGCTTCATATAATCTTTGATGCAGTTACACAGACTCATGGGGGTTTGATATACGCCTCATCGGGTAGTGCTCTCGGTACGCATAATTCTTAACCGCACTTCGGCATTGCAACCGAGGGAGGGCCTTCGAGTACGGACCAGTGGGCTACTACTGCTTTTGTGATGCTGAATCTTTGATTGCTGGAGTTTACATTTTATTTCACATCTGTTTCGTTGTATCCAACAAGTATTCGTATTCCTTTCAAATTCTTTCAAGCAGCAAGATGTTTTAATTTTAAGATTATTTTGTAAAAGAAATTGGCTATTAAAAAATGCCAATTATCTTGATGTCAAATGTCACGTGACATAACAAAAAATACTGCTGAAAGCCCACTGATCCGTTCTAGAAACCCCTCCCTCAATGGCGATACCAATGTGCATTTACGAATTATGGTTCCAGTACAGAAGTATAGTGGCTGTCCATTATAATCAGTAACTCCATATGCTACATGCATAGCTACTAATTCCTTATTTGTGAAACCTTCCATCCTACTACCTCTGTAGGCGGTCAATGAATAACGCTTTTCCTGGGTGTATGCTATAACGGTCCCACAATAACTCTGTCCAATGCGTTACAAGTGAGTTCCCGAATTCATATTACTATCTGATGTCGATTCCTTTTTGAGTAACCTGCTTTTCCCAGAAGTTCTTAGACGCGATAATGAATCACCCTGTATAAATATAAACCCACACGTAATGCCAGTTAAGCAGTTTTGTGAAAAAACAATTTCCTTATGATATTTTTTTTCAAGCATAAGTATTACTTATTCGTAAATAGCCCAATTTTTTCCCTTTTTGAAAGCTTTTTTTTATGCATTTTTCTCTAGAAATCAAAATACATTGATGAAGAATTGCTGAAACTGGGCATTTCATTGCAAAGTGCAATATGGATGCAAAAATAAAGACCTGTAAGGACTTTGTGGACGTGCATAAAATCACACTACTTTTAATCGAAACGGGCAGCCATATTTCTGATTCATCCGCATGAAACAAAAGCGATACATTTTGTAACTGGTAAATGATTTCTAAATAAAATAAGCTAAATTTTAACTAATTAAAATCTTTCGAGCTAGAAAAGGAAACGGGAAAAAAGTCCGCGTACATAGTCGTTTGAGGAAGCTAACATCTTCAACTTCAAATGCGAAACGAACCTAGAAACATTGATATAAATCAAATCATTTCATATTTTAACAGCATACTTTGTAGTTTGTACAGACATTAGGTATTTTTGAAAAGCGGGAATATTGAAAAATTAGCAACGCCTTCGCCGGGAATCGAACCACGGACCCCTCGGTTGCTCGTCGAGCTGCCGACCACTACACCACGAAGGTATGCGAAGAAGGCGGGAGAAATACCTTATATACTCCCCCTTTTAAAGAGCGACTGGGGTTTGGGGGGAACCCAATCGTCAAATCCCGGTGAAGGAGAATCATCATCCACCACCTTTTTAGTTCGGGCGCCAGTGTAAAGACATTAGGTTATTTCGAAGCAGGAGACATGAAAAATGAGCAGCGCCTTCGGCGGGAATCGAACCACGGACCTCTCCAAATCACCAAATCCCGGTGGTGAAGAATCATCAAAGTTCGGGCGCCAGTGTAGAGACATTACGGGTTTTTTTTTTTTTTCTGGAAGCAGAAGAATATTGAAAAATGAGCAATGCCTTCGCCGGGAATCGAACCACGGAACTCTCGGTTGCGCGTCGAGCGTGCCGACCACTCACCGCAAAGGCATGCGAAGAAGGCAGGAGAAATACCTTATAAGTTAACATAATGCTTCCTAATATCGCTGTTTGAGAACAATACCGAATAAATATAGTATGATGATGCAACTATGCATAATTACAGTGGAATACGTTTTGAGTTTGACTTGTAGATTAGAATTAATTACCCTTAATGGGGAATGTAGTCAGAAACCTAACATCCAAAAATTGACGGTGCAGTCGAACACTAGAATACTGGCGTGTTGATTATTTTCTTCATTTTGCCGTTTAACCTTCAAGTTTAATTCATGACTTTTGTGAATTGCGCGTTCTTTAAATAACCAAACTGTACCGCATAATTAATAATAATTAAAAAATAAGAAGAGAAAATCACAGCTTTCAAAAATTTTATTTCTGTTCCAGTACTTAAAGCATCTATAACATATGATTAATTAGTATGAGAAAAACGGTGAAAATCTAAACCATAAAATAAATTAAATTCCTTTAGGGTTTTTATTCCCCTTCCTTACTCACGAGGGCACTTTTACGACTATAAGAAGATACATCGGGAACTGCACAATGAGAACGTGCTTCTTCCAAAACTCAATCGTATGAAGTTTTTCTATCTTCCGGTCTGACGTTCTTATAAAAATTCTCATCCAGTTTTCATTTTTGTCAGAAGATGCTTGAAAATCAGGATCATTCTGCTGTAATTCAGATTATTTATAGCTGGCAAAAGGAAAAGAAATCTGGAGTAAAAGAATTTACTGATTTTTATTTTTCGTCGATTAGTAACAGCTTGTTATTTTAGACTAATATTTTACTTATCATTCGAGGTTTAATATAACAAACAAAACCTTTCAGATTTCTGGCCTTTGCATTGATTTATTTCATTTCATTAGATAATTATGTGCTAGCTTAAACAGCACATTCTACAAATTTTAAATAGAATAATGATTATGTATAAATGATATAAACCGTATTCATAAAAGTGCTTACTAGGCCTTATTTTTCGAAACCGTTGGTCGTAGATATAGTATATTTCCAATAACAGAAATGTATTAAAATTACGAAATCTAACTTACTATACCTTGACTCGGTCCCAATAATCATGTTTCGAAAACTATTGCACTCATTATATAAAATAAAACGTAAAAAATTTGACTCTCATGCGACAAAAATTTACAGGAATATTTAATTTCAAAATTTCCGATTTTTGACATCATTTTTAATTTCCATTGAGGTGTCAGTTAATACATGAATTAGAATAATTCGAGGTTGATTTATCTCCATAAATACCATTCATTTATATTCTTCTGTGATATACGTCTGTGTCTTTTATTTATAATTGTGTAACATTTAGATGCCAAAAGAATTTTCACACAAGTAATTCATGTTTTCAAATCTAAAATTACGTTATTAATATTCTCATGAAATTTTATTGCTTTAGTGTCATAATCTAGTAATCTTAAAAAAATCATTAATGTACAAATATTTTTCCTTTTTAATTAATGCAACTAATATTAGGAGTCGGGCTATGTGCTAACACTGAAGCTTGCCAATGTTTTCTTGAATGTGGATTCTGAATGATTCTGTGAATAAGATCTCCATTTTGAAAAAAAATAAATTTATTCATCAGTACGTTTAACAATATTCTGCAGATAAATGCTTGTTTCTTAATCTCTTCAGAACGGAAACCTTTTTCTAAACTGATGCTTTACTTTTAAGTGCGACGAAATGCAAACATTTCACTCTTCAATTTGCTTACGCCCTCTGAATATGATTTCCGATTTTTTAATATCAAATACCTTGGTCAGCTTTTGCTGTACGGGAGGGACACTCCCTTTATTTATTTTTTATACCGAATATAAATTTTCTTAAATATGGGCATAGGGACCAGAGGGACGTATAAAAGGTTATTTTCTAAATTTTTACGTAATTGATTTCTTTAAATTTAAAAATGCCAAATCATGAATATTTGTATCATCTAAAATATTTTTGTAATTTGAAGTATATGTCTATGGCCAATGGGCCGAAAGTCATGGAATGGAAATCAAGTAAAGTCTCCTGTGGATATGGTGCATATTTTCCTCTTCGTATTGAAATTCTTTTCAAATGAAATAATTTTTATCATGAACGAAATTGTTGCGCGGTGTGTATTTTATATGTCACTGAAACTTACATACATTATTCATAAATAATTCGTAAATTATAACACCCTTTTCCAATTAAATTTAAGGCAAACAATATCTTGCTAAATGGAGTACTTCCTTTTATGAAACTATACAAATATTTAATAATATATTTAATAATAATACGTATTATGTTCTATAATCACATGGAAGAAAAGCGTACTTCGAAAAGAAATGTATGTACTGACTCTGTTTCTTTCAAGAAATTTGATAAGATAATAGTTTGCCTCTTATTTCAGAATAGTTGCTTCTAAAGACGATCGAGAATTTCAGTTTCTTTCTGGAAGTGTATTGAACGTTTCATCTGTTCTCATAATTTAAATGAATACTAGTAGAATATATAAATTCATTAAAAGTAGTAGCTAAGCGAATATAGGATTTAGCACGAGTGAAAAGCAGAATAGCGAAACAGATTTTTCCTATTCTCAAGTGTATACGACAAAGGGCTTTTTTATAATTAGGCAGAAACAACCTACGACTGATAATGGTTTTACAGAAAAACTCTATGCATTTTTATATAGACAGGCACACAAATTGCAAAAATAATCTGCACTGAAAGATTTTGTGAGATTTTGCTCTTTGAGGAAGATAGACTACATGCCTCTGTCTAGAGCTTTTCTGTAAAAACAACATCAGCTGTTACCATGATATTTGCTTCTATAAAAACGCCAACTAATCAGCCAAGTTACTTCTAGATAACTTTAAATTTGATAGTGGCTTTCATCTCTTTTATTAATATTTGCAAAGATTCATTTTTACAAAGTTTAAGAAATGAAGCATGACAGACACTTATTTATTACTGTACCATTTAAGCACACTTACCTTGATGAGAGATTTCTTTGTTTCCAGAGGAATAATTGATAGTAATTTCTGCATTATTATAATATCAGCTTCACTCAGTGCAGTAAAATATTTTGAATCTTGCACCAAATTTCCAGGCAAATCCACCCTCATATAGACCGTTGTAACATCGGTTTCTTTGAAGAGATTGCTTGCATTTCCGAAATTTCTTTCTCGTGTGAGGAACTCTGTAATGTTGAAACAAGATGACCAGCGTTTTGCTGAATCGACTAAAGTCAAGTTTAGAGTGAGACATACCGTTCTTTCGTAAAAGGCACTACAGAAACCAATCACATCATTACCTGGCCCGGCACCTAGGCTTATGACATTTATATCAGCGAAATTTAAACAACAGTTTAGCGCTTCACAGTTATCTATTGCTTCCAGCACTCTGTTTCTGGCCAAACCAGCACCAAGGGAGGAGTAACGATGAATGTATCCACATATGTTTTCTGCGAAACTGAGATTTATATTTTCGAATCTACCTCCCTTGCTATAACGGAAAGATGCGATAATATTGTCTATTGCCTGCTGTATATGAGTTTCTGAAATGTCAGCTACTTTACAAAAATTATCAAGTGCTTCCCAGAACAGTCGAAGAAAATTAATTTCTTCTTCTTCATTTCGGTTAAGCTTTGCTCGCTTATATTCGCTTATAGCATCAGTTGGACTTAGTTGACTAACACGCTTTGAAGAAAGGATTTGTGATAAGTCCGTAGTCATTATCTATAAATGAGAACACTCTTGATATAAAACATTATTTTTTGTCGTATTTGGAAGCATTGTAAAGCGTTAAATGAAAAAAAATTAGTCGCGATAGAAAGCCTTGATTCCTAAACCTCGCATACGTGTAGAGATTAGATAAGCTATTATTTTAACGATAAACACAATTTCGTTTCTTCTGCTCCTCCAGCCACTTCCGTCTTCACACAAATTGACATTGTTTTCATACGCAGACGAGATAAGATGTTTTAAAGCTATCAGAAAGGGAAATATAGATTTTTCGAAAAGGGATTTTTCTTCCCTCACTTTCTCCTTTTTTTGTGTGTATATCACGTGTTAATTCTGGTATTTTGCAAAACCTGAGCAAATCAGTATGTTTGTGCTTACACCGTTAGACTGAATTTTATTCAAATAGTGGTTGCTAATGTCATGTTACAGATTTTGGGGGAAATCTTTGAGAGATGAATATTTATCTAAAATGTACTAGGATTTTTTTGGGGGGCGGGGTGTCTGGAAAATATTATATATGTAAGAAAAATAGAGAATATATAAAAGATAAAATTTAAATTAGAAGCGTAAATTAATTGCCCTTCTCTATTCTAAAAGTAGTAATCTCTATTTGCATAACGTCATTTCGAGACTAATCCATACCATATGACTCTAACATATACCGAAGAGCCATTACATTATGACCACTACGGCACTATGACAATGGGCTTGCCCAGGAACAACGCATGCCTTCGTGGTGTAATTGAAAGCATACTCGACACGTATTCAAGAGGACCAGGGTTCAAATCCTGGTGAAGGCATTGCCCATTTTTCAGGTCTCCTTCGTCAAAATAACCTAATGACGTTACGATATAATGAAGTCATGGTGTTTCTATAGTCACTTAGTCATACAAACTGAGTCCAGCATGGTGTTTCTATAGTCACTTAGTCATACAAACTGAGTCCAGCTGGGCTAAGAAAGATCCGATCTCTTTTGTTACTATAAATTCACTCGTATTGTCGAACATGTTATTTCATTTACACACTTAATAACGAAAATCTGATCTTATCTGATGAAATCATATGATCGATCGTCCAATGTCTTGCTCTTTCAGTAAGACTTGAAGTACTAATATAAGGAAGGAAACATCAAATAAACAAAGCACAAGCACGGACGTATTATGGTTTATTTTGGCTTTGAAATCGAGTACAGAATATTTTGATCGAAGTATTTTACAGCGTAATCGAGGCAGATGACGGCCTATTCCTAATATTTTTCTAATTTCGCTCACTAATGCATGGCACAATTATATTTCACATCATATTGCATTAGAAAGCGTTCGCTACGGAAAGACCTTATTTATTATTTCATTGTAAAGGTGCTCAGTTCAGCGAGTAAAAAACACTATTTGTAGAAAGCGTTATTTTTTACCTGGTATTCCCCGATCCGCGTACCTTCAACCTCTGCTTGCCATCTTTCATAAGCAGAACGCGGCCGGTTTGGTTTTGGTTTGGTAGATTATGGCACCCCATACTAGGGCTATCTGCTCAAGGGGAGGGATGCATTCGTGGAGAACTTTCTAAGGGAAACTGTCTCGTATACATGTTACACATGGGGAAAACCACGAAAACGCCCAGGCAGCCAGCCCATTCGTCTGGAATGGAACCCAGGTCGGAACTACCAGTGTTTACCGATTTTACCGCTGGTGGGCCTAGAACGCGGCAGGTATTCTTAGCATTCAAATGAATTAATTGCAAATGAAAAATAAAGCAAAACTATCAATTGGCTTTTGAAAAGTGATTATTACAGAAGCTCGTTATAACGACCTCTCACTTCCTAAGGAAAAAGGATGTAATAACAAATAGCTTAGATAACGAAAGTAGATTTAATATGCTGTTATCAGCTGGAGACTTTTTACACCGGTCGTTGTAATGGAATAATGGCTAAAATGACCGTTGACAGTGTTTAATGAATGCACAGAAAGCCAATAGAAGAAACTTCCGTCCTTTAAGGATGTTAACAGCGCATAAAACTTTGTGCTGTGAGCGGTGACTGAGCTGACGAAAAGATTGAAGGCAGTAGAAGCACTCAAGACTAAAAGCAGTCGTAACAGCAAAAGAAAGTGCTGGAGCTGCAGCTGTGAAGGACATTTAGACCCATATCACACATGCATTTGTTTCACGCGAACAACTGTTTCGGACAATTTTTCTGCCTGGTTTACTATTGAAAGATAGACGCGCGATTTTTTCCTTCCTTTCGAAAATAATTGCAAGTTGTTCGTTTTCAACCAATTAGCTATCAGCTTCTTTGCAATGGAGAACTAGTTTCCCCTTTACATGTTAACCTCAAAGTGATCTGTGGTGATTGGCTGTTGTGACAAAGCAGAAAAATTGTTCCAAACAGTTGTTCTTCCGAAACAAACGGATGTGTGATAGCAGCCTTACGAAGGCAGTGTGTATCCTGCGCGTAAAAGACTAAAACGTAAAATTCACACGGAAGAGAAGAAAATGAGTGAAAGTTGAAAACTCAGCTTAAGTGATCTGGAGATATCACTTCATGGTAGGTTAGATCTCCTTGCCTCATGACTATACACACAGGTACTAACGTAACTAATAAACTAATATTCGGAAAACAGGTGTATCCCGCAAATGGACAGAAACCCGCAGTATAGTGACCATCTTTGACTCAGACAGACTGCAGGCCAAAAAAAAAATGCCAGGGCAAAGGCAGATGAATGTGCACATCAAGTTTGCCTCTTGTGTTAATGAGCGTACAGTGCATGTGACTTTAATCATGTTTTTGTTGACTCATTTTAAGGCGGAGAGCAATCCAGAAGTACCATATTTCTAGTACTAAGTGCGGGAACACAGTGCGTGGTACTATTATACATTCTGAAAACAATGTCAGACTGGGAGTCGGTTTGGTGTCGTACATCTGTCTCTCGGTAAGGCATGTGTCCTAAGGCGAGTCCACCAAAGACAGAAACATTGCACAGAATAAAATAGTAATAGACCCCTTGATATTGATTAAGATAAAAAATAGGTAAAGGAAAATTCTAATTTTAATTTGCAATAGTCCTTTAATTCTCCAATCTAATTTCGCTATTTTCCTTTTCTGTTGTAAGTGCTTAAAATAAATCTGTCATTTCTAAATTAATTCCTCTCACGTGTTTTTTTATATAACGCTCTGAGGCAACTAACTTACATAAACCGTTTTAGCCAATCAAGATAAAACAAAGTGAAACCCTTTTTAAGGACCATAACTTCTTACTTCTGTTCCAGGATTTCTTTCTGAATGCGTCACTTTTCTGCTTTTGCTTGCTGCACTCCTAAGATGTCACCGTTGCCTCTTCTTTATCAGACGCATCGTCATAATGATGTCGAAAGGTAGAAAGGTGATGAAGAATGGGTGCAGATTGCCCTCATTATTTTGAAAAATTCATTTTAAAGTATGCTTCTGAAGAACTGCTTTGTCAGAAATAAAAGAGTTAAATTGGCACAACTGCTAATATTTAACTGAAACTATTTAACTGAAAGTGTTTATATGTATTACACATTATAAATTGCAAAATTAATAGTTCTTAAGTATTAATTTTGCTGGAGAAAGAAATCAGTATCAGTATTATTTCACAATATGAAATCTTTCCAGAATTCAGTAGACTCCTTAGCTTTGAAAATTGTTTACATATCTCATTTGTTAATATTTCGATACTTTCATTAAATTTAAAAATAAAATATTCGAACAGAAAGATTAACGAAATACCTATGGGCACAAAGTATTCCACTTCAATCTGCAGTCTCTTCCTTATTGTACAAGAATTCAATTTCATACAATCCTGTGAACAAACTAAAAAATTAAATCTTACCTTACATAAATGACATAAACACTTTCAATAATCTTGGTTTAACTGAAAATGCTAATATCTATACAAAATGTTTAAAACTTAATAAAACCGTAATTCGATTGCCTTGATATTTAAATTTTCAGTTGTAAAAATACTATGCGTCTTTATAAAAGTCGTAGCCAATAGAAATCAACCAAATTTTAAGAATTAAAACTATTTGAAATCATACTCAAGACCTTGATCAAGAAATTCAGCTTCTCAGAATTACACTTATTAATAGTAAAATTTTTCTTAATTTTTTTTAAATTTTACTCCGGAAAAAATTGCACATCAGGTCGTTTTAATTTTTGTTATGAGAGGAAACACTAAACCTCCAATGAAGTGCTTATTGGATGCTTAGTATTTGTAAATATCGAATATAAATATGTAAATAGTTTGTCTATTACTTATAACTGGCCATTTCTATTCAAGACATATAACAGATCAAACAAGTAGGCCATTGTAAAGCCTACTTGTTGTTACTTGTTATTTCCTCTTTCACAACTTTCCTCCTACTCTACTGTCGTCTAGGCGGGATAGTTTTTTTAGTGACGCTGACCGAAGGGCTAGGCTCGAATCTCAGCATGAATGTTTGTAAACGTATAGTGTCTGCGCAGCAAGCAGATATTCAAAATGGGGGAAGTCGAAATTCTCCCAAGTAATTGATGGTAGGGGAAAAGGAGTCGGAGAACCTCGAATTGACCCCGGGGTGTTCTTTCTCGAAATTGTATCCGCACTGGAAGCTTAGCAGTTAGCAAGGCCTAGCGGCACTTACTATACAGATCTATTGGCCTTGCTTCAAACTGTACCTGTGTTCCTCAAACCAGCAATTAATTTTACACTTTTACTAAATTCAATTAAACTCATAATAATAAAATTTGACTTCTACGCATTACCAACCCAATGTAAAATTTAAATCTAAAAATTCTTCACAGAATTTTTTCCTAATTTTTTTCCTTTATATTATTTTAATTATTTAAAGCATACGCAATACATTAATTCTTTATTTTTCTTTTCCCAATTTTAAATAATTTAAATTCTTACTTACAGTTTTACTAAACAGCGTTTACACTTCTCAGCTAGTATCGTTCTTACATTACCATCAATCATTATTTATACTACGACGTTTGTTTTGAAAAATTTTTTTCTTAAATTTTAATTTACTATTTCATTATAATATTAATTTTATCTTACCCTATTTTTATTACTCGCATTTTATTCACATTTTTATTAGCATTAAGCTAATTTATACAATAATTGTACTTTTATTTTCACTTTAGCAGATAACACTCACCTAACTCAATTCGTTTTTAGTCAAAAGGTGCAGTTTGCCCAGAAGGACTATTAATTTCGTTTCGGCATTTTGCATCAATTGACTATAAACGGCGAATCACTTTTTAAATTGTTGTCACCAAATATTAGAGTCCTGTATTACATTTAAAGAAATTAAGTAATGAAGAATCTGCTTAAATGTATGTAGGTTTCTCGCATTGTGATAAAACAACTGTTCAAAGCCATCAAATTTTGAGTAACATAATCCTCGAACGAATATAGGCATCTGGAAGGCCTAATTTGGAATTTGTTTTATTATCGATTTCATATTTTGTAACACTTTAATGAATTTTTTATTAATAAGCTCAACGATCTCAAAGTGAGCAATGGCAACACAGTAAAAAAAAAAAAAAACCCTCCAGCGCGTGAAACTGTTTATCGGAAATTCTAAAGGTATGTTCATTTTAAAAATATTTTGTGATATTGCTGTTGAATTGAATTGTATGGTTCAAGTGCAAAGAACGTGATATTTAATAAATAAAGGTAACACACGAAACGTTAAAAAAACGCCCCTTTGGGCGTAATTTTTTTTTTATTTTTTTTTTTTTTTGGTACTTTTATTTTTGACTAACCAAGCAACACTCGCGCAAATCAACGCGCTTCTTCCCATTTTAAAACATTCTCGGCTTGCATGCACGTTTATTCATTCTTCAAAACTTAATCGAAAATAAAAAGTTTAGTAATTTTTTATTTTCTTTTGCTATATTCAATTAAAAATTTAACTCTTAAATTCAACTTTTTATGTATTTTTGTTTACAAATTATACGTTTTTCTCAGTTTAGAAATTTGTACTTTATACCAAATAGGTATTACAAGTTACTTAAATTTTGAGTAATTTACTCATAAAAAGTGCTTCTAATTTCGTATTGCATCCATCAAATTTTGGCTTAAAATGCAATTTCTTTTCTTTTCCAACCATTTGTTGAAAAATCTCGCAAACGATTGATTTGTTCCGCCGTTAGAAAACGCTTCTCTTCTTTAAAAAAAATAATGTTTAGTTTTATTTACGATGTTGAAGTAAAGAGAGCCACCAATGGCTTCCGGGTCTTTTTTGAAATAAATTATTGAAGTATTGACTTCTATTAGTATTATATGTATGATCTGTTGTCTCTTAAGAAGTTAATAATAATAATAATAATAATAATAACATTTTTTCACAATTTTCTCATCTTACAAAAACATGTTTAGTTTCCCTGTATCTTTATCCATTTCTTGGGTATTTCTCCTCAACCAATTGAAAAAAATTTTTTTTTACTTACTTGTACGAAGTAAGGAAAGTATTGTTCAGTTTAGAATACAAGAATACCATTTTACAGAAGCTGTCAGTTTGTCTCCTTTTCTGTGTTTTTGGGGTCCATTTTCTTGACGATTTGCGCATTTGCCAATTTGCTTTACAAATTTTAAGTTTTTATAAATTTCCTAATTTTCTTCTTCCTTAAAAAAATTGACTTTTGAATATTTTATAATTTATTTCGAGTCACGTTGGAGCAGACGTACTGAAGATTGAATTCAAATAAAAGATTTTTTTCAGTTTTAAGTTGTAGAGTCATTAGGTTATTTCGAAGCAGGTGAGATGAGACAAATGAGCAATACCCTCGCCGGGACTCAAATACGTGCCGAGCGTGCTGACCACTACACCACGAAGGCATGCTAAGATGGCGGGAGAAATATCTTGTAAGATCTCGTTAGCCCAACTTGTCAGAAACTGGGATAGTGATTGCTGCTATGTGTGAAGTCACACAAAAACGTGCGAAGGGGTTGAAACTCTTTTATTGTATCTTTAAAATGACAAATACGTCTACTTGACGTTCACAAACTGCGCCAACACGGCGGTAACTAAAACAAAACGTAACACTGAAAGTAATAACTGAATGACAATTATCAAACACTATCGATGAGGCTCTGAGATCCTAACTAACCGCGTTTTAAATTATCGCTGATATTCAGCAAGATTACTGATTTAAAAGTTGAAACCTAGCACTTCTGGAAAGCTGGGCACAAAGGCCGACACGCGCTGATCTAAATTCTACCGAGCAATCTCTCCAGCTTAGCTTCAAAGCAAGACTCTCAAACTCTGGTTTCTTCTACTATTTAATTCAACTAGCTTCCGCTAAATTTGAACAAACTGCGCGTGCTACTAAAATTCACATACTCTGGCACGGGCATTTCTAGCGGAAAATGAAGGGTAAACAGGAAAGATAAACTTGAAATAAATGTTAGTTAAAATAAATATAAACCCTACAACCTTATAAAATTTTATTTTCTTATTTAGCAATGCTTTACGAGATAATGTATATAACATGCAAATCTTTCGTAAATGTATTCGCAATAATACATCCTGAAATATCTCTCAGAGCAACACTGGAGGAGAAATGTCTGAAGTAATTTATAATTTAATATAATAAATAAATGGTCAAAGACATTTTGTTTCACACGAATAACATGATTTTGTTATACCTTATTTACATTAACACAAAAATTGCTATCATTTTATTTGTTTCTGCAAATAACAAAACATTTTCAAATGTATAGTATATAGATTCAACTAATTAACTTCGTTCTGCTTTTTCTTCAGTACTGTTAGTATTCCTTTGCTGTCAACCGCATAATCTTGGCCAGATTTATTTTCTGATGGTCCATATTGGTACCCTTCAAGATCAGAACGATATTTTACATCCAAACTGTTTAAATACTTATCTTGGGAAGGTGCATCTATGTGTAATAATACAGCTTCGTCTTTCATTCCTTCAGCAATATTCTAGGTGAAAGAAGAAATTTCAGTTACTCATTAAAAGTATATTTCCATTATTAAAAAGGCTACATTTGGTAATTGACTTAATGATTCAGCTTAGTTTCATGAATTAAATTTAAAGTTAAACATGAATTCATGGATTTATATAATCTTTGTTAAAAGCACTCATTAAGAAAATAAAACGCACGTACCTGAACGCATCGAAAAAGATGAAAATTTCGCGAATATTTTAAAAATTTTCAGAACGTGGCGTAAAAAATTGCAAAGAAAAAACGCGAGAGTAAAAAAGAAGTATCTTAGAATTTAAAACGTATAAACCTCCTCCAATATGTCTTAACTAATCTCTTTTTAGCGAATTTTACTTTACAAAAGATATTAATTTACGCAACCGGGCCCGCCCTTAATTTTAATTTTACAAAGTACTTTCAGATATAATTTTCATTTCTGAAATATACTGAATATTTTCAGTCTTTTACTTTATTAGTATCTTAGCCTTATTGGTTGCTTGAGTTTTAGTTCCATTTACATCATCAGAATTATGTAGAGTCATACGTATGACATGGATTAATCTAGAAATCTGACTCAGTGCAGAGAGAGATTACTATTTTTAGAACTCAGAAGGGTAATTTACTTTGCTAATTTAATCTGTTACATATTCTCTATTTTTATATATCCCTCCCTTCAAGGAGAAAAAGCCGTAGTGACAGAGAAGCCGTTTTAAAGGAAAAGCGTTAAAGCAAATGAAGAGAAATAATTTGGAAAATGCGAATCCTGAAATTTTGACCAAAATAATTACTTACATAATTTCTAAATATGAACTTATATAATTTTTTTAAGAATTTTTTAGATAATATTTTAGAGTCCTTTAAAAATTTTCAGTCCAACAGATCTTGTATTTTGCAGTCTACATAATTACATTTCTTCAGAAAAGACTCTGCAAAACTTTGAAGATAATATCACAGTTAAAAAACTTTTGCACATATATTACTTATTTTGAATAATCACAACAAATTTCAAAACATAACTAGTTTCCATTATTGTAACTTATATTTTAACATCATAAATTTCATAATAGTATTACTAAAATTATGGTTTCATCAATATTGTCTTTCATTTGCAATTTCTGGTTTTACCAAACTGGAAGGCCTCGCAAAACTTCGGAACAAATATATCCATTATTAGGGCTAACCTTTTGAGCTAACCAGCGTGTTCTGCACTGGTGGCTCAGGGTACCTAGGCAGTTACTTGAAAAGGCCTCTGTTACTTACATAAGGTAACTGGCCTTTGAGAACTGCACTAATACATTCCATAATAAAAAAGTATAATAATAGTAATAATAGCAAAAATTACGCTCAAACATAAAATGAGAACCTTCAACATTATCTTGCATGAAGAGGGTAAAAGGAACAACTGTACAGAGGTAATAACAGGCCTCTGTTTCGGAACCACTATTCCCTCAACATACTGTATACTTTACAGTCACCCATAAGTTTTAACATGCATTTACCATAATTTCATATTACTTAGCTGTGCTAATTTCACTATTTTTTATATCCACTTCATTTTTAGAATAATTATAAAATTCCTATCCAAAATTTTCAACACTAATTCCAAAATATAATTATTTATCTTAACAACCTTCCCGAAAAATAATTAAAAATCTTCTTTACTTAGTTCACTAAAATATTACAATTCAAATTTTTAATACCATTTTTCATAAAACAATACTATTAATCCAATATAAGGAGAAACAGCAGTACGTATTCAGATGTTCGATATAATAATAATGACTAGTAATTTCAATATGATATTTTTAGTTGCACTAAATGAAACCGTTTAAAAAAAATTCATATCACAGATTTAGAAATCAGACAATGAATAAATCTTGCAAGAAAAATCATTCTTCAAGCATACAATAAATTACGAGAAAAGCACAGCACAGCATTATATGTATAGAGATGTCTTCACACTACGGCCTTGAAAAGGAAAAAAAAAGAAAGAAAGAAACGCAGATCCTATGAACTTTCAACACACGGCATTAAATAAAATTCCTAATTTTTATTTCGCAGTGCCGTCACTGGAAATTGTTGAAAGTTCATTGGAGTAAACTTTCGCACAACACATCACTTGAAAAGAGCCTGTACACATCCATTGGGGTTAGCAGCAGAGATTGATCCACGTCGACTCACTGAAATAATAAAAACAAATTGAGAAGTAAATGACCAACAGGAATTTTGATGTAGAATGCTGAGATAAATTTTGATGTAGAATGCTGAGATGTCGATCCATACTGAATAAGAAATTTGGCAGTCGAGGCAAATTAAATATATATTTTATTTTCAGTAAACATATTGCGGCCACAAACAATTTGCAACATTATTTGTGCCTATTTCAAGGGGTTTACATTTTTGATAACTTCAGCAAGAAGAAAGCGGCAGACAACAATCCAACTAGACTAAAGAGTAGCGACCAAGTGCTTGTTCAGGGTGAAATCTTAATTCAGACTGAGTTAGTTTTTTTTTCTCAATGCAATTTGATTGGATAGTTAAATACTTTTGTAAAATTATTATTGGTTGCTTGAGTTTTAGTTCCATTTACATCATTAGAATCATGTAAGAGTCATATGACATGTATTAATCTAGGAATGACGCAGTGCAGAAAGAGGTTACTATTTTTAGAACTGAGAAGGGAAATTTACGTTGCTAATTTAACCTTTTACATATTCTCTCTCTCTCTCTCTCTCTCTATATATATATATATATACAGGGTGGTCATAAAGAAAATTTACCAACATCTACTCTTCTAGCGTCCGTTCCGGTAAACCGATCGTGATGAAATTGCAAATATAGTTATTCGGAGGTATGCGCTCGAGAGTCTGTGAATGGCAACACAGGGGAGTTCATGATTACGGTTATAGTTACATAAACTCGAAAATATGGAATGGCAACGGCAACTTTTTCCATTCGCTAAATGTTCAGCGTATGCGAAAACCCTAAATAGCTTTGGAACGGTACCGATATGTCGAAAAACGGACGTTTTATGCATACACAAAAATAGAGTTCTGAAAACTAGCCAACGAAACACGATCAGGGAGCACGCAGAAAATTTGCATATAACAGAGGTAAGATACCAATCACAGAATGCCGATCGCCAGATATTCAGCGTAAGAAACCGATAAAATGCCAAGAGGGTACGCGAAGTCGTCATTCGGGAACTCGCACATGGCGACGAAATTACTCTTTCTGTAAAAGTTCTTGGTGCATTGATAAAACTGTATTATCAAAATGGGATAAACGCTACTACCGGGAATTGCGTAGGCAGAATGCTTTCAATGACATCGTTTGGATGCAAGATGGTGCACCTCCGCATATAGCGAGGTTTGTTAAAGGGTCCTGGAAAAGCATTTTGGTGATCGCATCATCTCACGCCATTATCCTTTTCCATGGCTTCTGCGAACCCCCGATCTAACGCCTACGGATTTCCGATTTTGGGGATATCTCAAATCCAGAGTTTACCTGTGCAATCCGCAAACTTTGTCGGATTTAAAGGATTCTATATGGCATGAGATTGCAAACATCCCTCATGCCATGTTACGTTCAGCGGGTATCATTTTTATATGTTTGATAAGTGTTCAATGATGATTACGAGATGTACACAAACTACATTCTACTCTAATGATTATATATTACAGTTATGATTAATAATAATAATAGATACAGTTACAGTTACATATATAACATCTCCCTTTTTTAACAGAAATAATGATAATAAAATATTATACATATTCTTGTAAATAATGAGGTTTTTTAACAGACCTACCAAATCGAGTAACGTAGTTATGTCCATTTGTAAAATTTGGTGATACAATACCTCTTTCAGTATTTGGTGGCTTAACACTTCTGTTAGACGCTGAAGAATTTACAGGTACATCTAAATTTGAAGTACCGCTACTAGGTATTTCAGGTATGTCAGTTCATCCACATCTTCATCCTCATGACTTTCATTTTCATAGTTGCTTTGCATTGCAAACTCTTTCTGCCTTTAAGAATGTCTCTTCGGTTTCTTTCTACAATTCTTCCATCTGTTCTTATAATCCTGAATGAACATGGTCTTTCCGCTTCTTCTATAATTTTTCCACTTTCATTTAGTTTTTTCCCTTTCTCTTTTATGTACACTTGATCTCCTACTTTTAGTGGTTTTAATGGTCTTGCATTCCTATCATAATAGCTTTTTTGTAAGGTTTGTCTCTTCAGTAAATGTTGTTTATGGTCTTCATATCATTCAATTTGAATGAAATTCTCTTTCATAGGCATCAATTCATTTACTTTTCTTCCAAACATCAATTCTGAAAGTGACTTAATTTCATCTGAAATAGGGGAGTTACGATATTCCAGTGATACTAAATATGGATCCTTGTTGTCAACTACAGCTTTTTCTAACATTCGCTTGACAGTTTGAATATGTCTTTCAACCATTCTATTAGATTGTGGGTAATTTGGACTTGAATTTCTGATTTAAAAATTCCATCTTCTTGCAAATTCTTTAATTTTTTTGCAACTATATTGTGGACCATTATCCGAATATACTATTTTCGGAATACCATGTCTTGCAAAAATTGATTTCAATTGCTTTATCCTTGCTACACTTGACAAATCTTCCAAATGTCCAATTTCAATATATTTGCTAAAATAATCAATAAGATAATCCCTTCCTTGAAAGTAGAAGAGATCTGTTCACAATACTTCCCATGGACCATTAGGTATTTCTTTAGGTATCATTGGTTCTTTAGTATTAGCTTTTTGTAAACTTAAACATGTTGGACAATTCAGTACAAAATCTTCAATTTCTTTCGACATTCCGGGCCAATGTAATATTTTTCTTGCTTTGTTCTTGCATTTTACTACTTCTAAATGACCATAATGAATTCTACTTAACATATCTTTTCGTAAACTTCTTGGTACAACAACACAGAAATTTTTAAATATTAATCCATTTGCTTCTGATAGTTCTTCTCTGAAGTTAAAATATGGTTTTGCCAGTTCTGGAACCATACATTTTTCATCCGGCCAACCAATTTTAATTAATTTTCTTAAAACTTGTCTTTCTTCATCTTTTTCTGTTTCCAGTTGAAAAATTTCCATTTTGTCCTTACACATTGGTATACATTCTGCAACCAATCCAACATGAGCTTCTATGTCTCCTTCAAAAAAATCAGATCCTTTATCAGTAAAAGATCTTGATAATGCATCCGCTATAAAAAGTTCTTTTCTTGGTTTGTATTTTATCTCAAACTTGTATGGCTGTAATCTTATACGCATTTTTTGTAATCTTACAGGGCATTTATTTAATGGCTTTTTGAAATTTGATTCTAATAGTTTATGGTCTCTTTCCACCGTAATATATTTTCCAAATACATACTGGTGAAATTTCTCACACGCAAGTGCAATAGCCAGTTTCCTTTTCAATTTGAGCATAATTCTTCTGTGTGTCTGTTAATGCCTTAGACGCATAAGCTACAGGTAAATTATTCTGCAGTAAGACTGCTCCTAGTTCTTGAGATGCATCTACAGATAAAACTACTGGCATGTTTATATCATAATACTGCAAAACTGGTTTATTCATTAAGCCATCTTTTAGTCTTCTAAATGCTTTTTAATGTGCAGCATTCCAGTTCCAGATAACTTGTTTTTTCAACAAATCTCTTAAACATGATGTCAGTTCTGATGCATTAGGTATAAATCTAGAAACATATGTAATCATTCCTAGGAAAATTTCTAATTCTTTGACATTTTTTGGTGGTTTTATATCTAGAATAGCCTTAATTTTGTCTTCATCTAGCTTTAAAGCATCTTTAGAAAATATATGTCCCATATATTTTACTTCATTCAGCCCAAATTTACATTTATTTAAATTAAATTTAACATTCTTTTCTCTGGCTCTGTCCAACAACTTCTTTAATCTTAAATCATATTCTTTTTTATGTTTTCCCCAAACTTCTAAGTCATCTATATATATTTGAACTCCTTCTAAATCACTAAAAATTTCAGAAAAACTTCTGTGAAAAACTTCTGGTGATGAACTCAGTCCATATGGCAACCTTAAAAAACAATATCTACCAAACGGAGTATTAAATGTAGTAAATTCACAACTTGAATCTGAGAGTTTAATTTGCCAAAATGCTTTGTTTGCATCTAAAATACTAAACACCTTCGCATTTGTCATTTGAGATGAAATTTCTTCAAAGGTTGGTATGTGATAATGTTCTCTCAGTATATTTTGATTAAGGTGCTGAGGATCTAAACACACTCTTAAATTACCATCCTTTTTTCTTACTATAACTAATAGATTCACAAATTCTGTAGATTGATTAACTTTCTTTATAATACCATCTTTTTCCATTCTTGCCAATTCCTCTTTTAATGGATTTAATAAGCTAAGTGGAATTTTCCTACAGGGCTCTATTTTACCAACAGCTCCTGGTTTTAATTTAATGTGATAGGTATATCCAGTTAAATTTCCAGTTCTTTTAAATAAATGATATCCTTTAAAAGATTCTGGTAACTTTTCATTAAAATCAGGATTTACTGTACAAATCCTTTGTACTAGGTTTAATTTTTGCAATGTAGGCAAACCTAAAATAGCTGGAACAGTTTTATCACATGCTACTACTTGAAATTCTACTTCATCTTTGTCCCCTTTCGATGTCTCATATAATAATTTACATTTTCCGACTACATCAATTGTAGTACCATTGTAATTATTTGATGTGACTTTTGATTTAGTTAAACATTTATCTCTTAAATTAAATTGTTTAAATTTGGGCAATGGTAACATGTTACACTGAGCACCAGTATCCAACTTAACTAATAAATATTTAGATATGGTTACTTTTAGTCTTTCAAACCATTCTGTTCTATTTTTAGAAAATGGATTTTTATCTTCTACTGACCCAAAATATATTCATTACCATTATTATGCATTACCATTATTATGTTCTAAATTATTCCGTACAACATTAACATTTTTATAAGTGCACATTTTAGAAAAATTACTTTTCTTTTTACAGTACATGCAAATCTTATTATAAGCAGGACAGTTGTATAATTTATGAAAAGTTCCACTTTTTCTGCATGGTTTTGAATTATTGTACGTATTTCCTTGATAGTTTGAAGATGATTTATTACTTTTGTTTTTGATATTTTTCTTACGATGCAGACTTTTTTCTTCTAAACGTGGAATTTTATTCTGTTTGATCATTTCAATTTTATTTTCTTCAGTTAAAGTTTTCAGCTGAAGTTCTGCTAATTCAGCAGCTTTACACATTTTAATACATGTCTCCAATTTTAACTGATCTTCCCTTAACAATCTCTCTTTAAGATTTTTATTTAGAATTCCACTTACTATTCTGTCTCTTATTAAACTATCTTTTAATTCTGCAAATCCACAATTACTACTTAATTTCTTTAAATCTGTTAAAAAATCATCAAACGACTCACCTACATGCTGTGTTCGACAGAAAAATATATGTCTATCAACACTTTCGTTTGCTTTCGGTATGCAATAATTTTCGAAAGCTTCAATTACTTTGTCAACATCCTTCTTATCTTCTTCAGTCAAATTAAAAGTATTAAACTTTCAAGTGCTTCTTCACCAATAATATGCAATAAAATAGCTACTTTATTTTCAGGTGATTTAGTAATACCACCAGAGGCTAACATGTAAATCTGGAATTTTTTTTTCCACTTCTTCTAGTTTTCGCTTAAATTACCTTCGAAATTTAGATTTCTTGATGGCTTTAATCCATCCATATTTACTTTAAATGGTTTATATGTATTTTTAGCCACTTCAAATAAAAATAAACAACGAACTTACCAGCTATGGAAGTTTCGATTTGACTGTAAACAATTTAGCATCGTGTTTTAGTTTAGAATCCCTTTACGGTTATTCACAAGTGACGCTGCGTGGTTCTTTAAAAAAGATTTCCTTTTTTAATCTATCGCTAACTGCGCCATGTATCATTTTTATATGTTTGATAAGTGCTCAATGATGATTACGAAATGTACACAAACTACATTCTACTTTAATGATTCTATATTACAGTTATGATTAATAATAATAATAGATACAGTTACAGTTACGTACATAACAACCGTCTCCCGATGCAATGCATACTTGCTGTAGAAACTATCATTACAGGAACCAGATGGCCCTGTGCATCTGATTTCCTTTTTGAGTCGAATTAATTGCGATTGAGGTTGGGAAGAATGATGAATCATGATATGTTAAGCGCGAACTCTATATATAACTTTCTCTTAGTGTTTTCTTGTCGTCATGCATTGTCTGTGTCGTCAATAACATTGGATAAAGTATCTTGGATTAAATCTCGTCTGACAGGTAAGAAGCTTTGGTTATTTTATTTTTATTGAAAGTTGAATTAGAATTCTAAAAGAAAGCGATTTTTAGATGTAAGTTACATCACTTGCCTGTGATGGCACCCATATGGAAAATGTTTGATCTAAATAAAAGTATTCTTTTGTCTGATATGTGTTGTCATCAGTGATCGGTGTCTCTGTCATATGAAAATTTTCTGCGTGCTCCCAGATCGTGTTTCGTTGACCGGTTTTTAGAACTCTTTTTTGTGTGTGCATAACACGTCCGTTTTTGAACATATTGGTACCGTTCCAACGCTATTTAGGGTTTTCGCATGCGCTGAACATTTTACGACCCGAAAAAGTTGCCGGTGCCATTCGACATTTTCGAGTTTCTGTAACTATAACCGTAGCCGTGAGCGCCCCTGTGTTGCCGTTCACAGACTCTCAAGCGCATACCTCCGAATAACTATATTTGCAATCTAATCTCGATCGGTTTACCGGAACGAACGCTAGAAGTGCAGATATCGGCAAAGTATCTTTATGACCACCCTGTGTATATATGTGATATTTGCAGTCGAGAGTCTGCATGTTTTCGTAGCGAGTGGAAAGGCTGCAGACTGACGACAGACGAATTTCACTTTAAGAACTCCACATCTTTATTCTATTAAAATGACAGCTCATTTTTCTTTACACGAAGATCAGATATTCGATAATAATTTAAATAGTAATACTAGTAAATTTAGAACTCGACGTCATAAATAGTTTTAACAAAGGAAGAACGAAGAGACAGAACAGGAATGGCAGAAAGCAATCTGACGAAAGTCAGTCAGTCAGTCAGTGATTTTATAGCCGAATTATTGCAAATAATGCAACTTTACCGGCTCAATGACAAAATTTGCCTAAAAAGGCCACAAGACGTTGAAAGTCCAGACAAATAAAAAATAAAAGAGCAAAGGTCAAAAGGGAAGCCACAAGTGGCAAATACAAGACGACTGAAAAGATATACAATGCATAATAAATATAAAATATACAAGTTTAAATACGATACAGTATCATGAGTTACAAAACAGTTAATGTAAATTGAAAAGTATAAGTAAGGTAGGCACCAAACATGTACAGGATATTAAACATTGTGTGAACGGAAACCAGTCATGAATTTTTATTACGTGGGGAAGTTAGCACT
>KK119439.1:108573-120908 GCA_000611955.2 Stegodyphus mimosarum
TATATTAAATATATAAAATAAGTAAACTTTCGAAAGTCAAAATTTGAAAAGAATATATGATTTACACGGGCCGCTTCAAAAAGCAGTTGTGCGATTAAATATATCTTGAATGTGTAGGCATTTTCCAGTGGTAGCGCTTTAACAAATTAATCAACTAAACTCTGTGACCACAGCAATTTTGATGACATTAAAATGTCTAATAAAAGCACATGAAACGTAAAACTGGCAAAACCATATACAGTTCCTTAGGAAAAATAGGTCAGTGAGGAAAAATTTTGTTTAGTAGCTAAATTTTTCAAATAAAACAATACGTCCTCATGCACCTAAAATAATCGAAATCTCAAATAAAGTGTTTGAAGACCGTATACAAATATTGCTAAAAGCAGTTGCACATTTTAAATTTTCGTATGCAAAATTCCTAAATCTAGTTTCATTATAGCTCAGAAAACCATTAATTTAGAAGCATGGATTTCAAGTTCTCATTTGAAGAAATGCTAAAATTTGTAGTTTGGTAGTAAACTGTTAAGACCGCAACAGTTTTTGATGACATTAAAATTTCTAGTGAAAGTACATGGTAAGATAAATAAGATAAAAATAATAAATTAGGACAAATAAGATTAAAAAACAATAAATTAAGATAAATAAGTTAAGATAAAAATAATAAACATGATAAGGTGATTTCTAGTAAAGCACACAATAAAATAAATATTTGTGTTGTCAGCTAACGATAAACGACAGCGTTATATTCAGTTATTCAGCGAGTATTAAAATGATCTCAGATTTAACATACTGAGACACAGCCATGAAATAAAAAAAAAAGTAATAATTAAACTGTTTAACCCGTCGGGCTATCCCATAATTATATAAGGCAAATGTACGAATAGTGCACGTTAAGTAAAATGTATGTTCAAAGTGCCGTTAGGCAAAAGGAAGCAGGAGGCGAATCACACGCTTGTATTTATTTGTTTAACGTACGAATTTGTTTATTTGTTCCGTTTGTTATTCTATCTGAGGAAATATATATATCTGTCTTACCTCAAAAGGATAACTGATACAGAGATACTGACTCGTCATAAAGTTCATAATGAATTTCGCATTTCGCTATATTTTTCATAGAGTAGAAGTATTTTGTTATACAAGCTGAAACTCTACAACTTTGTATATTACAGATTTCTTTCTCCTCCCGGAGGTCTAGTATCCAACCGCTTTGAGTTACTGAGCATACCAAATTGAAAGACAAACACGCTAATGTAAAATTTAAAATAAGGGGCAAGAAAGCAATCTTAGTTTAAACCTTAGCAAAATTGTCTTTGCTCTTGAAGAAAAGGAACCTGTGTGTAATCCCCTTCGAAATCGAGTTTTATTTTCGGCCAAATTTGAAATTACTGAAAACAGATGAAAGACTTCCTTTGAATAATCTGTTAATCACGCTTTTAGAAAACAAAACCATTGAATAGAGTGAAATAGGTAAAAATGAACCGTTTGTGGAAGAATATTGTTTACAAATGCCGAACACTTAATTATTAACTCATCTCTTCGCTCAATTGTGGGAAAGTTAATTGTTCAAAATGCATTGAATCCATCCGTAACAAAAGAAACGAAGAGTGACAAAGAAGATAACAGTTTAATCAAGATCATTTATCGTAAGGCTAATGAAGCCTTAATTGTGAAATTCGCCGTAAAAAAGTATATTGGGTATAAAAAGAGGAATTTTTTCCGGAATGATTTTAAAAAAAAAATAGTGGAATCTATGTAGCAAGTGAATACTTGAATTTTTCTGTGAAAGACTTCAAGCACCGGCAATATTGATGACTTCGAAGAAAAACTTGACTAAATATAATTAAGCTACGAATAAATTTATTGAGTAATAAGCAATGGCATAGTTAAGAGGGGAGCTGAGAGGCGGCCCATTTTTGAGGGCGTAATTTTTCGCGTGAAATATTATTTTAAATGGGT
This sequence comes from Stegodyphus mimosarum, assembly GCA_000611955.2. Taxonomy (NCBI): domain Eukaryota; kingdom Metazoa; phylum Arthropoda; class Arachnida; order Araneae; family Eresidae; genus Stegodyphus; species Stegodyphus mimosarum. The sequence continues at coordinate 110,530 of KK119439.1, forward strand.
TAGTCATGTGTATCGTCAAGGCATGTAAAAGATAATGAAATTCTGAGCTACATACCTAATTTAATTGAGACAACAAGTAATTTTTACTCGATGTAAATTATTCAAAGAAAATCATCAGGATATTTGAACAGCTACATATCCTTGTTATACTTTTTTACTGCGTCGAAACTTTTGAAGGAAAATTATGATAATCAACTATGGTATGATCACGGTAAGGAAGAATTCCTCGTTAAGAGAAAAGTATTTCAAGAGTTTTACCAGTTATTACTAGGAAAACAAAACAGAAACATAGATTGGCAGTTCTTTTTGAAATTTTTGTAATTCATCTAGTCTAAAATATAATCTCCAGAACAAAATTCCTGTTGCGAAATTTTCTCACTATTGTTGTAGGCACTGCTAGTAAGAGCTTTCTAAATAAAAATCCGTTAGAAAGTATTTAAGAACTACAAATGCTTATTTTGCATTTAAAAAGTCTCTAGACACGAAATTAAGTAATCAAGTAGATCTCAATAATGTCAATGACGATTTTGAGAACAAAACACAGACAAAATAATTTTAAATATTGCAATTAAATTTTTTGTTCAACAGTGAACATAATTTAAATTTATTTTCCGATATGTCAGTTTGATATTTTTTTAGTTATTTGTTTGTATATCAAAAGGGCGACAAAATTTCTAGCTACGTCACTGCTAATAAGCCTTATTTATTACCTATATTTGCAAAATTACGATATGCAGTTCTTTTTCATTCCTCAATAAGTATCTCGAAAATAAAAATCGTTTTGCTGCATTATGCAATCTTAGTCCGAGAAATAGACCTAGACCAATGATTCTCAACCGCTGTGCCGCGGCACTTTTGTGTGCCGCCAAATTTTAGAAATGTATGTAGCAAAAATTGTAATGGGTTTAATCCTAGTATCCGGCACACATGAGAATTGGCGAAATTCGTTTTTTATGACATTAATAAGCGCGCCAATTGTGGTATCCAAGCCGATTTTGTTGCTCTGGAGGAGAGCGCATTTTGGAGCATTTTCGTTATTTTTAATAGCAAATTCAAGTATGCAAAGGCTGAAAGAAAATATATTGAACTCAACAGATAAACTGATGGGATTCCATAAACAAATAACTTTATGGAAGAATAAAGCTCAAAAAGGCAATTTGGAAAAGTTTGAGTCAGTCCCAAAAGATTTTAATAAAGCTATTCATAAAATTGTTATTAACCATTTGGCAACATCAGAGGAGAAGAATTATTCATTTTTTCCCAAATTTAGATATAAAAAATTTGATTGGGTTTATAATCCATTTGAGATAACGAATACTTCTGTATTTGAATTAACTTTGAATGAAGAGAAAGAACTAATTTCGCTTGAGATTTAATTTTAAAATATTCGGAAGAATCAATTAATTTATTTTGGATTAATATTAGATACGATTATCCCATGATGGCGAAAAAAGCTTTAAAAATATTATTACAATTTTCTACATCATATTTGTGTGAATTCGGATTTTCAGTAGTAACCAACATAAAAACGAATAAAAGATCGAGACTGTTAAATGTAGAAGACGATATGAGAGTAGCATTGTCATTTTTACGACCAAATATAATTGAAATTATCAAAAAACATCAAGCTCAAATTTCTCATTAGAAGTATTCTTATTATTAACTTGTAATTAATCCCTTAATAAACGTATTGTTTTTTTTTGTAGCAATAGTATTTTATTTTACATTCAAAATTGTTATCATAAACTATTTTACACAGTGTATTATAGGTAAGTATCTTTTTCTTTGTGTGCCGCCAAATTTTGAAATCTTTAAAAGTGTGCCGTGACAGAAAAAAAAAAAAAAATTTAGAATCGCTGGCCTAGATGAAGCCCCGAATAGGCTGGATTATCGAACTTTTGCTGTAAGTTATTTCTCCACTGAACTTGCTTAAAAGCTATGCAAAATTAAAGATGCTTTTTTTGTTGTTGTTGTTGCTTAATTTTAAATACATACTAAAGTCATTCATTCTATTACTCTAATTTTGCTTTTCATTTAAATTTGACGTAATGAGAATTTCTTCTTATATTTGTTTAATGAAAGAAAATTAATGAAAGTGTTTTGTCCATGATTCTTTAAATTCTCTCCTAGATCCTTTACTCTAATGTATGCATTAAACAGAGATAACTATTGAAGCATATTCAATACACTTAGTGGTGCCTGGAACTTAGGAGGTAATTTCAAAATACGCTTGAATATTGTAATATTCCTTTTCGCAAAATAAGCAAATTATCATTCTATCGCTCACACCAGATGCTTCGTCACAAATAGTACAAAAAATGCAGGCATGTAAAATAAAATAACAGTTGACTTTTAGACGCTGTAGGAAAGCACATTTTGAAGCAGATTTATACATAACATACAAGCATACATACACATACAGACGCTACTAACATAATGCGGATAAACTAATTACTAATGTAATTCAATGACAAAAGCAAAAATGTAAGAGCTAATTGAAAATAAAGTTAATTAATGAACTTAGTTTTAACGGAAAATATTTTATTAATGGAAATATAAAGGTGCTTTTTTAAAACCGGATGTGATTTTAATGCCTTTTTTTATTACCTTATACAATTTATTCAAAATCTACTCCAAATTAAAGTATCGTTTCGGTCAAATTTTTCCTCCTTCATTTTAAGCCTATGTACATCTACTGCTTACAAATTGAATAGAGGAGTCAGTGAACGCTATTTCCGGTCGAAATGGAACGGTTGCATTGGAATTTGATCATGGACTTTATAAGAAATAGACTAACCCTGTGAGCAAAGCGCGCGTCTCCCACATATCCCCAAGAAGGAGTAGGGACGATCCGGTTTTAACACTGAAACCTATGGCTTTTGGATCACATAACTGTTTTTAATTATTAAATGTGATACGTTGTATAGTAATGAGATTATGAAAGTCACAATTTTTTCAAATAAGAGTTAATATGCCTCATTAAAGCACCTTTTTACTGCATTTTGCGCATTATTTTCAGACATTATTCTTGTATAAACATCTTTACTTTGTTAAACCGGTAAAAACTCTAAACACAAAATTTATTAACTTAACTTTTGGGTACAAGTAAAGTAAAATTAAACATGGCTGATAGTACATGATGCTTTGAAACAAATAAGGTAAAATATCTGATAATTCTTTTTTGTTAATTTTAATGAGTATTTTCAGGAAGTGGTTTCTAAAATTATTATAACATTACAAGATGATCATTTTTTTGATCCTATGATCATTAATTATTAACATTGCAAGATGATCACAAGATGATTATTAATTTTAATAATTCATAAAATTCGGAGCGTAAACTTTTCTGAGTGCAAAGAAAAAAATAAAATAAAGTAAAATCTGGAAGCACTCAGATTTTATATTACGCCCAAAAGAACTTTTTTTAACGTTTTGTGAGTTACCTTTATTTATTGAATATCAGGTTCTTCGCACGTAAACTACATAAAATTCAATTCAACAGCAATATCACAAAATATTTGAAAACAACATATCTTTAGAATTTCCGCTCTGGAGATAAAAATGTTAATTTCCTTAGCGTGTTGCCATTGCTCGTTTTGAACTCGTTGATATTGTTAATCGAAAATTCGTTAAAGTTTTACAAAATATAAAATGGGTTGAAAGAAATTCGAAATTCGGCCGTCCAGGTGCCTATTGCGTTATTCAAAATTTTGTGGCTCTAGGTACCGTCGTTTTTTCACAGTGCGAGAACCACACATGTATTCATACAGATTCTTCATTATTTAATTTCTTTAAATAGAATGCAGGGTGATAATATTTGGTGGCACCAATTTGCAATGTGAAACGGACATTTATAGGGAAGCAGCGCAAAATGCCATTTCGAAACTAATATTCTTTCTGGGCTACCGCCTCTTTTGGGCTAATAAATTAAATTCACAGTAAATAAAAAAATCTTATGCAGAACTAGAAATAAATTAATAAAATAATCACTATAAAATATTAGCACAATTAATTATTAAAGTTAAATACTATTTAAACATTAGAATAAATATATAAAAATTATTAAGGTGTGAAAATCACTATGATGTATTATGAAATATAACTGAAATAAAACTCCTTTATAGAAATTATGCTATAATATTCATCTATAATTTTAAAAAAGCAGCACAATTTAGAATTTTAAACACAAACTTTCCAAAATTCAGTTTTAGGTATTTTAATATTTTTTACGTATTTACACCAGTAAAAACATAAAAATTGTAAGAGAAAATTGTTTGTTTGAAATTTTCTATTAGTTCAGATTTAAAATACTATTTTCTGGAAGTAGTAGTTACAAATTTCCTTACAGCATAGGAAAAGCTAAAAAAAAAAAAAAAATCCAGGCCTGAAAGCAAGCAACAGCTTTATAATTATTTGGAACGTTAATTATGCTTGATAAATATGCTAAATTTTTAAAAATCAATCTCAGTTTCAAAAATAAAAATGCGTATAAATTCTAAATTGTGAAATGAGGCGCTAGGACCAGCTTTTTCTTGACAATTATACAGGCTGCAATAGCCAACCATTGTTAAGGTTCTATAATCGTCCCTACTCCTCCGAGTGTAGTCAAGAGGACAGCCGGGAAGGCGTCAGACGAGAGAGAAAACCCATTTGGGTTGGTCTATTTCTTATAAGGTCCATAGATTTCATCGTTTCATCATGTGTAATATAAATAGGAACCGGATTTCGTGAAAGGATCTCTTGAACCCCCCCCCTTTTCATTGTCTAGCGGCCAGAGACTTGCGCGGAAGCACTCGTCAACCGTCTGAACACCGAGATTTTTGCCCAGGTGATATCTCGAGTTCAATATTTAACCGGCGAGAATGAAATAAAATCATCTTTATCCAAAACAAAAGGTTTCCACGTGCTTTGCTGGGTAGTACTTTGATCTAAGCATACAGGCAGATATTACTTTCTACAGGTCTGATATTATTAAACAATTAAACTTTTTTTATTAAACAATACGAGACTTCAATACAGCATTTAAAGTTGCTTGGTAAAAGAACAGTTCAATGAAATGCCAAGCTTTATTACGACCAAATTTTGATGTATAACATAGCAAGGTATATTTTAATTTTATAACACTTATTTTTAATTTTAAAACCCTTTCCTTTCAATTCTTGTTTTCGACTTACAACTCCTTACCAGAATGAGTTTTTAGAATCGCGTTAAATGCAAATGGGAAAGAAAATAGTATTTAAGTCAAGTTCAACTGACTTTGCCAGAGAGAGTGAGAATTTCTGAGTAGCGCGCGTATGCCTTTGGGTTACGTCTCTCTAAGCTGTTATTACGTTTGGCCGTAATACGTGCCTTTTAATACTTCGCTGGCTAATTTAACATTACGGGCCAACTAGTTTAGAATTGCGTTAGCTTCGGTTACTTCTTAACATTTTGAATTTAAGCACAAGTGGAGGCTTTGCTGTACGCTCTGAGAAAGGGGTTGACTGTTAAATCTTATTTTCAGTAACTAACCCTTTTTGAGTTTACGTTTCTGTTCTTGGACTTAAGCGATTATTCGCTTACCAGTTCACTAGGTTCTTCGACATTTAGTTTAACAGAATAAAAGTAAGGAACTGAACAACATTTATAATAATTTATATTAAATTCTGAACAGTAATTTTCTTTATTAAACTCACCTTTTTTTTCAATAATGAGCGTGATTTTTTTTTCTTTTGTCAAACTATAAATTCGCCTTGAAAAAAAAAGTGAGCAATGACGCAATTTGCAATATAAAGTCAGCGACGAACATTGCCTTATATTCTTATATTCTTTGCAAACGTGGTTCACTACTCTGAATAAAAGAATGTTACAGCATTCAAGCATATTTTGAAATTACCTCATAAGTTGAAAGTTGAGATTTTAGCTTGAGACTATCACACTAGACAAGAGTTTGGTACCAAGATTTAACTCACCTGCCACACTAAACTTTGAAACAGGAGTTACTGAACTAAAAACTCCACAGATCTTGAAAATCTTCCTTTTAATTTTTTAATCCAAGTCTAAAGACTAAATACCATCATAAAAGAGGAGGTATAAACCTGAACAACAGAGATATATTTTATGCTTGAAAGCATTTGGGCAGTTAACAACCAATTCCTTCATAAAATTCTGGTAGCAATATATGCGTCTGTAAGTAAGCAGTATGTGTTCACATGGCTTTGTAAAGGTTGATTTAAGTCCCCACGTTTTCAGTATTACCAATTTTAAGTAGGAAACCGTCATTTGCCTTTTATTTATAAATGCTTTCCATCTAAATAAAAGTATTCCATGCATGCAAGGAATAAATAAAGCAGTTTATTTATTTATTCCATTGCATCGAAGGCAAATGCAGTTTCTTGTATTTATAAGTTACTCGAAATTTCCAGCATTAAGTTAAAAAAAAAAGAATAAGTAAATTTCTGTTAGATAAATGAGAATATAAAATATTTCCTCCCTCCTTTCTTCATGCTGTGACGGCAGCACACACCGCGCGTATTTCGAGAGGTCCAGGTTCGAATCCCGGCGAGAGCATTGTTCGAGAACCGTAAAAAAAATATCAAGCTTTGCTTTCAGAATTTTATATTAATAGCATTATCAGCAGAGAACTATTTTAATTTTCTTGAGAATTAAAAAAATAAGCCTTCTGTTTAAAGAAATTTAATCTTTTGAATCTTAGTTTTTCACTTTAGTCTGAGACTTGCACCTTATTTTTCTGGAGTTTAGATGTTCGCTATGGATCTTGAATTCAGTATAGATTTTTGGACTTTAAAATTTTGTTCTTCAACCGCAAATGGCTTATTTATTAAGCTTCTATGTTTAAGATGAAATGAAAATTTTCTGCATTAATGGTTGCAATTAAATTTTTGTTTTTAAATTTTACTATTTAAAAGCTCATTCAGAGATTTAAATTGCACGTAAATTATTATTTTACTAAGCTTCTTCAGTAAAATGCTTCGTTTCGATAACAATAATTGAGCAAATAATTACTTCTGTAGTTATTAATATAAATAAAGAAAGTAAAGAAAGATATGATCATTGATATTCAGAATTATCATAAAAATTTTTCAAAGCGCATTTAAATATCTTCCTTTATTTCTACTTCAGCGGGTCCAAGTTGGTTTGATGTTTAGCGAAGGCTAATTTCAAAAGCCGTTGGGCTTAAGTTTGAATCGCAGACAGATCATTGGCTTTGTGACTATAGGATATTTGCGGAATGGAAGCACTTAAAATCTGCCGATTCGAAAATTGCTAAGAGGTTGCTAGTAGAGAAAAAAATATATGGGATCCTCGGATTTCAATCCCTGGGATATTCTCGGTCAAAATGTGATGGAACTTAGACAGATAGCTCTCGTGCTCTTTGCCTAAATTAAAAAATTAATTTTAATATACATACATATATATATAACATATCTATCTTTCTTTCAGTCGATTCCTGGAACTAGAAGGGAAACAGATGAGAGTAAAATGGCGGAATAAATGAACATGAATTTATGACAAATACTCCGATGAGAACTCACGTGTTTGAAAACACACGTTTCATTCTCATGCTACGCTTAAAGCAGCATGTACTACATTTCAGATTTTAATAATCTAAAGTGGGTAGGGGAATAGGGAATACATGAGAGGTCTCATGATTTTAGGTCGGCTTAGTCTATTTCGTACTGCAATTCCATCCCTATCCTACATCTTGTTAATTACTCCCAAATCTCAAATTAATATTAAAACGAAATGTCACGAGATATTTTCTACCAGAAAAATACGATTACAAAATATTTATTTAATTTATTTTCTCGTCAATTTCTTCCGCACTGTGAAAATGACATCGGAAAAATATTAGGCGTTCAAATGATAAAAGGTTAATTTGCATAATAGTTCCTAAAAATTGATTTTTTCATGAAAAGTGCTTGTGATTGCGTTCATAATTTTGAAAAATTTGCAAATTTTCAAACATTTATTAATCTAGAGCTTTCTTTTCTATTGTTTTAACATATGTAGATAAGTATGAGCTATCATTACTAAAAAAATTGGAAACTAGGTATTTCTGTTCTAGCTTATCCTAGGTAAAAACAAGTAATATTATTTTCGAACTAAGTTTGCTAATTCATTGAAATTCATAGATGAGATGCACGCTTCGTGAAATGATTACCATTCCTTTAATTTTAATATTGGAATATTTACAGTTGACTAATTCAGAGTGTAGTAAAGTTTTATATAATTTCATAAAAGCAGGAATATTAAATCATTCTCGAGTCTCTTTAATCTCTCTGTCTTTTTTTAAACTTTGTTAAAGCAACTAATAATAAAACTAAACAACAGAACCAGCAACACAGCAAATCAAACAAACAAATTTCTAACTAAATCTAAATTTCTGTTCTTATAACTTTATGGCAAGTTTGGATGATAATTCTTTGTTCACTGCTACGAAACTTTATAAATAATGCAAACATATCAAACATATAGAATATTTTAGAATTTCCCTTACCTCAATTATTACGCTCTTCTTTGGAAAGGGTAGGAAAGACAGCACCTTCTGTATTATAATAATATCAGCATCTTTCAATTCTCTGATAAATTTTGAATTTTGCAACGGCTTTTCAGTTAAATCCACTTGCATATATGAAGTCGTAATGTCACTTTTCTTGAACAGACTGGTTGCATTTCCAAAGTCTCCTTCTCGCGCCAGGAATTCTACGATGTTGAAACAAGATGACCAGCATTTCATTGAATCTACTAGTGTTATGTTTAGAGCCGAACAATTTGCGTGCTCATAAAACGCACTACAAAATCCTATCAAATCATTGCCAGGTCCAGCACCTAAACTTATGACATTGATTTCTCTAAAATTTAAATAAGGCTTAAGATCATCACAGTTGTTTACTGCTTCCAGAATACTTTGTCTGACCAAGCCAGCACCGTGGCCAGCATAACGATAAACGTATCCACTTAATATTTTTGGATCAGCGAAATCAATGGCTTCGAAACGGCGAAGTCGGCATAACTCCTTAATGATGTCAATGCCATCCATTACGTCAGTTTCTGTAATATCACGTAAGTCTTCACTCCATATACTGCGGCATCTAATAACCTCTTGAGCCGTCCAGAACAGTCGAAGAAAATGAGATTCTTCTTCCTTTCGACTAAACTTTGCTCGCTTATTTGGACTTTCAGTTTGTTCACTAGATCGTTTCACGGAAAGGGTTGGCACACTGGCTGGATCATCCATCGTCTCGTTTCGCTAACTAAAGTGAACTTAACCTAAGTAGTTCCTTTCACTGCTACAAGGTATCATTTCTTGTTATCGCTGATTAGCAACAGATGCAGAATTTCTGAAAAATAAAGGCTGCGGATCTTTATTTCTAACTATAGAACCTGATAAAGATAAAAATCAGAAGGAATTAATCACTTGATGGAAAGGATTTTGATTCCCAGAAAACTGGTTTGCAGACCAGACAAAACATGATTAAAGGCATACAAAACGAAAGTACATTCATTTATTTTCTAGGGCGTGTTGAGAGATAACATTCAAATTCTGACCGCAAGGTCAACATGACGTGGCAATAACCATATCGGGTGAATGATTCCTGGGGGAAAACACTTCAAAAAGTGCCTTTTTTAAAATTTCGATCTGAAGTTGGCATTCCGGATATACACACAGGATAAAACTTTCGTAACTTCAGTTCCTGTAGAACATGTTTACTTGTTTAAATGTAGTTGTATAGACGCAATCTTTTCTATCTGCTACCGTAGACAGATAAAGCTGGGCTCTTTCTTGACTCAAGTTGAATGTCTCATCTATTTCCACAGAAGAGAAGGACTGGTTCATAGAGCTTTTTCCCCTGAAACAGAAGTGAGGAGTGTTAGCGTTGGTTATGTTGACACTGACTGCAGATCGCAGCAAAGAAATATACGTTTTAAATTTGAAAAAAAAAAAAAAAAACAGCTTTAAAAAACTGTGCTTGAAAAAATAGGTTTAATTTGGAAGAGAAGATGTTAATACTGTAAGCATTTATAATGTTAAAAGTTGATAATACTTATTTATTAATTTTAAAATAATAGATAAAGTACGCTATGTTTTCTTAAAAGTTGCAAGTCCCCCCCCCCGCGTGCATTTATTGTTAAATCACGAAGAAAAAACTATTGCATTCATTATCTTTTCTTCATTTGGATACTAAGTGAGAGAATTCTATTACCCTTTCTAAGATAATTATAATAACATTTTTTTAAAGTAAGGGGGAATGGAAAACTTAGTTTGGCGTAGTTTTAAATATTATATGTCAGTTTTTATTTTCTGTAGCTAAAGAAGAGGAACTTATGTTTGACAATTTTTGAAATCGGTAGTTTTTTTTTTTTTTTAATCTAAT